>VZSV01000259.1:234859-278922 GCA_013398735.1 Nothocercus julius | reverse complement strand
CGCCGAGCCCGCGTGCCACGGCTGCTTCGGGCCGCCCGGGGCCGGCATGCTGCCCGGCTTTAGAGCCCGGCAGGGCCGCGGGCTCGGCAGGCTGCTATTAATAGCGGGAGGCGGTGGACGGGGCGGGGGGGAGCGCGGCCTCCCGGTGCCATCCGCGTCCGGGCCGCGCGGGCTCTGCCGTTTCAGGCTCCCGCTCGCGTCCTGGCTGTGCACTTTTAAGAAGAGCGGATTGATGAAGCAGAGCGCGCCGTTGCTCTGGCTGCACTCCAGCTCCGAGGGCGTGCGGGTCCGGATCGCGTGCACGCCATTTATAAGGCAGAGCTGGCGCCCGTCCTTCCGAGCGGCGTCTGCGGGAGCGAGCCGGGATGGAGGCGAAGCATCCGGGGGGTCGCTGTTAGCCGGGGAGCTCCAGAAACCTGGAAGTCATCAGCACGTTAACGTGAGCACGCGAACAGTGTGCAGATGGCGCGCGGCTCTGCGTAACCCCTTCAGGGCATGCAGAAACACAGACAAGCTTCTATAACTCAAGGAAGGGAAAGAAAAGAAATAAAATAAAATAAAAAAAACGCATAGCATTCCTGGCGAGCTCCTCCTCAAAGCGCAATCAGACCGAACCACGTGCTGCGCTCCCAGGGCTGCTCCTATTCATTTATTAATACTGCAGCCAGCACATGGCTTCAAACTGGGCAGCAGAACGGTGCTAAAAATAAGCTGAGAGCCAAAGGAAGGAATAGAGATGGCAACAGAGCAACTCTTCCCGATCGGAGGCTAAGGGGGACGTGAAGCGCTGCCCAGCGTCTCCGTCGGCAGAGACGACACGCGGGTTCTCAGCTGGTGTTAATAAACTCACTCCACTAAAGCCAACAGAGTTGGGCTGATTTACACCAGCTGACAGCCACGTATGGCAGCTCTTCAAAAGCAAAATTTTTAGGGGGTTGGTTGCTGTTCTCAGGGAACAAATAAAACTAGGCAGGAAAACTCAGCGGGCGTTCTGCCGCGCTGCTACGGCCATGCCTCTTTAAGAGCCCTGGCCTGCAGCCCTGCGCTCGCACCGCGCCGGCGGCCGGGGGTTTCAGACACTCAGCAGCATGCAAATAGGCTGAATGTGCAGCCCCAGCAGCAGAGCACAGAAAACCTGTGCTAAACCAGCAAATTTCCCCCGCAGCCTCCTTGCCTGTGCAAGCGAAGCATCAGTGTGAGCGCCTGAAACTCGGGCCGCGCGAAAGCCCATCCGCTCCTGCGGCTCCGGTGGCTGAAAGCAGATGGGCCTGTGGGACAGCGATCGGAGTGGTGTGAGGGAGCAATTCCAGAGCAGAGCAGGGGCTGTGTGCAGGGAAAGGCGCGTTGCATGGCCATGCTGCGGCCCAAAGAGTTCACGTCCTGCTCGCGGATCTCCCAGCAGCGCGCTCAGCACGTGGGCTGCTGCAAACACGCACGAGATGGGCACCCCAACAGGTGAAACATGAGAAGAGAGACCAAAGAAGGGCCGGCGAAAGCCTTGTAACCTTCAGCACCAGTTCCTCTGCATACGGTTTGCTGGGCTATATGCAGTTGACCTGAGCTTACAGCATTAACAGAGCTCAGGCAGCAGCCACGGTCCTTGTCATTCAGATCTGGCTGTTTTGTGCCCGTCTGCTGCTTAAGGAAAGCTCACACCTAATCGGAAGGCCCCTTTGGGAGCTTTTAGGCATCTCTTGGCTCAACGGCACTGCAGGTCTGGCTTGCTGGTGTGCTCTTTTGCATGGGGTCACCTACAACTCCAGCAAAACCCCAGCTCGGCGGCCTGTTCTGCAAGCACAGAGACAGGCTACAGCACGTGCACCATGGTGCTCCCGGGCACAGAGGACAAGAGACAGCATTAAGGCTCCGGAGAGCTTGCTCAACACCACCATTATTAGCTTCTACGGAGACACTTGTCTAAATGTTTCCTCAGAGCCTCTAGCTTTCTAGGGGAGACCATCTTCATTACCCTGCGCTCCCATGAAAATCCATGAAATTTCCATGAATCCATGAAAATTCACCTGCACTCCCATGAAAATCCATACTTGCATTTAATTACCTAACCTTGCAGATTAGCAGCACAGGAGACATCTGTCTCCTCTTTCAAATGAATTTCTGTTAGTCAGAGCAAGTGTAGCAAAACAAAATGTGAAGCAATACGCCACTTCATTCTCTATGACTTTGCTGCAAATCCCACCTGACACTTCGGAGAGCCTTGTGCTACAACCCTGAGTTACTGAAAATCCATTTCTAAATTGAAGATGATTCAAAAATCTACAGGGACAGAGACTGTCTTCAGCCACCCCTCTCTTCCTCCAAAAGGAAATAAGGCCATTCAGCACTTTGCAGGAGTTGCTCAATGGTTCCTCTGGATCAAGCCCACGTTTCAAACGCTGCCAGGCTTCGCATCTGCTGCAGGCTCAAAGCATGTTGCAATGAGGCTGTAGCTGGTTGTAGCAGTCAAGCTGTGCATCTTTTAAAGATGTCTTAGAATTTTTCTTTTTTTTTGTTTTTTTTTTTTTAATTTAAAACTCCCTCACCATGCTGTAGTACACGGACACATTCGGCAGATGCTGTGGACCTCCTTGTGCTAACATGCAACTGCACCAAGCCACTGATGTCCAAATTGCCTTTCCAGGGTCACACCTCCTTCTGAATAGACAGTTTTGATACCACTGATCTACAGTTCCTGCACCCTCCTGGCCACCACAGCAGATCACCAAGCTGAAGGCTGCAGTGTGAGACCACAGCCAACCTTCCAGCGTGGAGGACAAGCTACCTCAGATGCCTGCCTGGTGACTGCAAGACTGGCTTTGTGTCAGGCCAGAGGCTGCAAAGAGAGGAGAGAGAAGGAAGGAAAGAAGGAAGGAAGCAACACCAAGTATCAAAAATACCAGTCAAGGCACATAAGTTTGGAAGGCAGCCAAGGCCACCATTTGGTCAGTAAAAGGCTTTGGCCTTCCTAATAGGGGCAGTTGCTTTTCCAAATGCTGAGTTGTTACTGACCGAAATGAACTATTTGACCATTTCTTCAAGCTTATAGAAATGTTATAGGGAATGAGAGCTGGGTAGATAGCTACTTACTCAGTCCGAGCTGAGCAATCTCTTCAAGTTCAGCTTCTGTCTTTGCTGCTGCAATAGTATGAGGCAACTTCAGAGTGAATGGCAGGACATCCCTGTTTGTAGAAGAGAACAGCAAAAATGATTTTCACAGCAACATCCACAGTGTTAGAAGTATTTGTTTCCAGCACAGGCAGTAGTTACGCTCAGATTCTTACTCTCATTTTGAGCTACAGCAGATAGCAAGAAGTTAAAACATGCAGTGCAGAGAAGGACCAACCCAAATGCTGCTTTACATTGAGAAGTGGTGTGAATTGCCCAAGAGTCAAGTCCCCAGGACTCTCTTTGGGCTCATTTCTACAACCTCACCTCATCTTCCTCCCATTACAGCAGAAGCTTTAACACCTGGCTTAAGCAAGCCAGTGTGATGCAAAAAGTTTATCTGCCCTTACCCCTTTCACTAAGCTTTATATTTTCCAAATACACCACTGAGCGCCCTCAAAATCAAACACCTAGTTCTCAGAAAAGTCCAAATAAGTATTTGAGTGGCTAGTTTAAAAAAAAAAAATTCTAAACCGAGATGTCGTGGTGCACTGAAAGAGGCTGCCCAGAGGGCTTGCAGAGTCTCCACTCTTGGAGAAGCTCCAAAGCCACCAGGACAGGGTCCTGGACAGCCTGCTCAAGCAGGTGACGGATGGGACGAGGGGATCTTTCCAAGTCCCTTCCAACTGAACTGTTCTGTGATACGCTGTCTTAAGTTGAAAACACATCTCATTTAAGAAAGTCTTCATAACTTATCTTCATACTTGATTTCTATACCAGAAATAGATGAATACCAAAAGGTCAATGGATGTTTACAAAAGCAGATGTGTAAATGTGCGTAATATAAGCAAAAATTAATGTCAAAGCTTTTGGACAGAGATTTTAAGACACAAAACTACTTTACTTACATTTACATAAGTACTGCCATCAGCAGATGGTACCTCTCGCCCACCCCACTGGTACCAATACATCCTCAATCAAAATTAGAATAAATCAGAGGATACAGAGCACAGAACCCTACATATAACCGCTGTCAGGATCATTTATTTTAAAAGCTGCAAAGCCAGCCATCTACTGCAGCAGACAGACAAGCTTTTTAAATAAACTTTGCATTTGCTGCAAACTCCCTGTATGCACCGATAGGGAGCTCCCAGAGCTTGGCCAGGGCAGTGACAACTGAAGGGGGTAACAAGATAAAGAACCTCTCATGGCTAAACTGCTTTTAAATGCAGTTCAGCTCATTTCCCCTCCGAGTGCTGACCGACTGCTTCTGCGATATAAATGCTTCTTTCATCACACGCACGGGCAGCTCGGCACAAGGCAGGCCAAGAGCCAAGGCCTTCTAGCTGCTTCTCCACTGCAAAAAAAGCAGCAAGCCCGGCAACCCCAAGTGCATCCTTGGCCAGCAAGTGCTCCCCTCACTGGAACTCACCACTGCAGCACTGACTGGTGATCGTGCTGCTGTAAAAGGCCCAAGACCTGCCAAGTGCCTCTCCCCATCCCTCAGAACATGTACCTAGGTGCGCAGTTTGGCTGTGTCCCACCTGTGGACTTGAGCATCTGTCCGGGATTTTTCAAATAATTTCTCCTAATCTCAAATTAAAACCAACTTAAAAGGCATTTTTTTCTCTAAAAACAAGTCAGGCAGTCATAAATTGCAAAGGCAATGAAGCCATTTTTGTTGTTTGCCATTTACAGTGGCCCTCAGTTGTCAGGGTCTCCATTGCAATCAGACCTTGATACGGCATCCTCCAAAAGACATTTTGCTCACAACTCCAAGAAATGGCCATTGCAAGATAGCTGATAGTGCTTGTTTAAGGAGTTACAGAGCAGTCGAGAAAGCATTAACAGGTGTCAGCTGCAGTCAAGTTAAACCGGGTAACACCTCACAGCACTTGAGTGCACGACATAAAACCATCTTTTCAGCAACCAGCAGGAAATACAACTGATCCTTACTTGCAATTCTCATCTGTTATTCAGCCCCTTTCTCTCTATGACTGCCCAGGAATATTTATGAATTTGTAATATTTTTATCATGCTAAGCCAGGGAAGTCCTTGAGACTTTTTTTTTCCCCTGCCAGGATCATCCAGCAAATGAAGCCCAGAACATCACAGCATCTTACCTGCTAATACAGTAGAAAGCAATGAGCCTGAATAAATCAGCAAAACTTATTCCAGAGCCCTCCAAGGAAAAGGCTGTGAAGAAAGACACAAGAGGGAAAGAATCACACATCCATCCACAGGTTTTTAGAAAAGCTTAATAAAAAGAATACATTTTTTTCTTCCTTCAGAAAATTAACATCACATTTGAACCAATCTGTCCACTGTTTGGTTAATCAGGCACAACTGTGTGGAGCAGCACGTGTCTCTGCTCAAGGCATTGTAAAGACCGTCCTGAGAGTCCTGGTAGTGGGTTTGTTTTTGCATTCCAAAAATATGTTCTCATTTTTGGGAAACAGAACAAGTGGGATTAGAATTGCGCAACTTTTTACTATCAGACAAACCAACCACTGAGGTTTTGCTTTACCTCGTGCACCAATACAGCTAATTTTAATCTTCATTTCCTCCCCTTGCAGTCCTTCCTACTCATTTGTCTACTCCCCAGCTGTATGAGCACATAAAGGCAAACAATGAATTTCCATTCCCTTGCCGCCTTTGAGAAAACCCAGGCAGTTCTGCTTCATAGCCACTGCCCTAAGCTCAGTTTCCTTTTTTTTTTTTTTTGAGACATAGACTTTTTTTTTTTTCCTCCAAATCATTCTTCCTTACTGTTATAAATCCTTGTTCACATCAATAATAAGTAGTTGCCACTTTGCTAATATTAAGCTCTCTCTGATGTCAGCAACTAAAGAAATTGGGCCAAGCCGGTCATTTGTGTGCTCCCAAAAGGCAATTTATTCAAAAGACATATTAATAATACACATAATAAAGAGGTAGGTGATCCTGCAGGGGGTTTAAGAGAAGATGCACGTGGAGATCCCAGATTACAATGAAAACCTCAACTGTGACCGGCGAGTAGAAACACCAGTGGAGACTTCCCCCTTGTGGTAAAATTTTATGCATGAAAGACAATGCAGTATCATTTGATTTTCTAAAGGGGAGAGAGGGAATTCATTAGTGTAACAAGTCTAGGGACACAGCCTTCCATCACACAGATCAGATACTGAAGTTGACAGTTTTCTGTTCTGTTTGCCTTGTTTCCAACTGAAACCAAAATCAGATGCATAGAATTGACTTTCTGTTGGTAGGGAGGAAAGAGAGAGGTAAAAAAGAAAAAATAACCAAAGTTAACTCAGGTCAGTAATAGGACAAGAGAGTTTAATTGCTCAGGGCCATTTAGCTGAAATTGATGATTTTATTTCCAGTTTTCATTGTCCTGTTAAAACAAGCCCCTTTGTTTGTAGTTTCTGTACCACATAAACTAACCAGCTGCAGCTTCCTTTCCTCACTCCAACACTTCAGAGGCATTTCTGCCCTCCCCTCTCTGCAGAGATGACTACAGTACATGTTCCCAAAACACAGGGACTCTGCTGTTTGCCATTTTCTGCAGAAGTGGGAATCTTCCCCACACTAAGCAAAGCATCTCCAATTCAGCAAGGTACAAAAACTTAGCAATACTCCTGTGTCCCCACACAGGCACAGCAGTTTCTGCAACATCTTCCCTCTCCAGGACATGTCTGACCCACTCTTAGATCCACCTAAACAACCCTGCCTACCCTCAGCAGCACTTTGTGTAGCACTTCGTGTTTCCGTGACTTCAGATGATTTTCTGCTGCAGCTTTCACCAGGACAAAGCACCTGGCTCGTGCAGGGTGACCTGTATCAGGAAGGTCTGTAATTGGTAACTTACTGTATGTGCTTTCTTTAATTGCAAATTCTTTCAGGCAGGACCCGCATTCACCAGGCAGGCGCAGAGAAATGACTTTTTTCTGCAGTCTGGCTGACTTCCTAACCAGAAATATCTGTGGTGGAGAAGGGAAAAGGATAAGGTTATAGCTTCGTTAAATATACCTTAAGAAGAGACAGAGATGTTACAGACAAAAGGAAATGTAACAACCCCAAAATCTGCTTCCTATAGGAGACACCTCCAAATTTCACTCCCTGAACAACTTGGTGCAAAACAGAATATTTAAAAAAAAAAATGTTTTAACTTCGTAAAACACAGGCTGACAACACTGAGTCCACCGTGACCATCTGAGACCCACAGTTTAAACCACAGCAGCCCCAGCTCTGGCTCAGGCCATGAGTCTGGGGGATCCCAGCTCATTGCCACGATTCTCCTGTGCTAGGAAAGAGGCTGTGAGGAGCGTCCAGAAACAGCCACCAGCCTTATGTGAGCACCTGATGCCTCATTTCCCTCCTGGCAACTTCAGTGTGGCACTGATGAAGGAGAAAATGTGGCCAAATACTCTAGTTTAGCAACTCTCTCTCTGTATGAGAGAAACGTATCCGTTACCGTCCCGCAAAGCAAGGTCCTGCTGTGGAGCTCCAGCTGCAGCAGCCAGGCTCCTAGCTCCAGCAGACCCCAAACTAGTCTTCACATGGATTAATTAAAGCACCCAAGAAATAGTTTTTCCAGCAACAGCTGCAACGTGTGATGGGAATCGCGACTTCTCACCCCGGGCGGCTGGGTCTGCAGGATCTCTGTGGCTTCCTCATCGTTCAGGCCCAGCTGAAGCCACACGGGGTGAGTGTGGAGGAGCTTGTCCAAGATGCTGAGCTTGTTGGACAGGCTGTCATAGCCAGAGTCCCGGGGACAGCCTTTTACATCCTTTTTCTCAGGAGAGATGTTATCCATTTCCTTTATTCGGCTGCAAGGAAGAGGAAAAATATAAATTAGACATCTCCCATAAGCAATACTCAATCCAGCAACACTATTACCACAACGCTAGTGGTGCTGCTGGCACCCCGGATGATGTTTCTTCTGATGAGAACTGCTATCATTATTATAGGCAAAATTTCACTTATGTGTATGATTTCTCTTTCTGAGCCACCTTCAGTTTAACAGCGAGCTTAAAGTTAAGCCTTGGCATTTTCCCTCAGCTTGCTGAAGTTCAGCAGTCGCCTCAAACAGATGCACGCGTCCAGGCACGTATGACCCGATGAGACGCTTACCCCCACTTCCTTGTTATGTTTGTTTTTGGAGAGATTTCTCTTCCGAGACTCATATTCGTGCAATTCTGATACTTTTATTCCCCATGAGCCCGGGGAAGCTGCCATGCCCAGAAACCTCCCTGCATCCTGCCCAGCACCAAACCCGCTCGCTGTCCCGCCGGCGCTGCGCCGAGCTGCTTATTGGCCATCCCAGCACCAAACATTATTTTCCTTTGCTCTCTGCCCCCAGGGACTTTTCTTGCAAAGGAAGCCTGGTCAAAAAAACCTCACTGCAGATTATGCCCAGCCTGACTACCATCATCTCCGCTGGTACTTTGTCCAGGAAGGGCCTTACCGCACATGCTAGCGCTACCATCTGTCCTGTTGTCTCCTCCAAAAAGGAGTTATATATTTGTGCCTTTGCTTCCTTCAGTCCTGGACTGACTGCTCTGTAAGGAACGAAGGCAAAAGCTGGTCCAAGTGTGAACTTGGCACAAGAATTTAAGCTGAGGATATATTTAGGGGCAGGATAAAAAGCTGGTGCTAAATTCAGTAATAAAGAACAATCCTTGGAGGCTCCGGATATCTGTTGGGTTTTATAAATCTAAAGAAACTGGGTGGTCCAAGAGTTGCTTTAGTTATGCAGAGCTTCCTTATCACCCGCACCCCACAGGAGAGCTGGGTCAGAAAAGGGAAAAAAAATCCTACTTTTCTCTAGTTTTGGGCAGCATCTTGCAGCATCTCCGGGCAGGGGCGGAAGGGGAAGTAACTGGGTGCACACGTGTGGGTGCTTGTTGGCTCCTTCCCTGCATGGCCGGGGCGAAACGGGGCACCCAGGCAAAATTTTCCTGACCTGCAGCAGTCACCAGCACCAGGTCAGTGCTGGCCTCTCCCTTCCTTCCAGTCTCCTTTCCCCGTTGCTTATTTATGCTGCCTTTGAGGATTTTGTCACTCCTTAGAGAGCAAAACTCCTTGGGACTGAGATTTTACATCCTTGAAACCTGCACAGGGAGAGAAGAACCGCTCGAATGCCACGGAGATACCAGACTAATTCAAGCAGGATAAACCACTGCAACGCTGGCAAATACAAACAAGCCACACGCAACACGTTGCAAACAGCTATCTAATTCCTCTCCTGTTTTCTTCATGGCAGCTCCCAATGAAACACAAACCATGCAGGTCACATGAAACCAAACACCAACCCAATCCGCTCGGAGAGGCCACTCCACCATGCCCTGCTGATTTGGGCTCTCCTAGGGATATCAACACTATTCACAGCGGATTAATGAGCACGTGTGATTCATGCAGGTTTCCTTAGATTTAGGAAAGCCCACAAGCATGCGGGAAGTAACCACGGATAACGGCCAAGACAAGGAGCACTGCAACGTCCTGAGTGCGTGCAACTCGCAGCAGAAAGGACTCGGAGCAGGGTGAAGCCTGCAGGTCGGGATGCTCTTCCGCAGCCTGCAGGTCGGGATGCTCTTCCAAAGCCCGCTGGTTGGGATGCTCTTCCAAAGCCCGCTGGTTGGGATGCTCTTCTCCCTCCTACCTGCAGGGCTCTAACGTAGGCCCCAGTCGCCTCCACACAACACAGGGGCTCCTGTCCTTCTGCACACTCACTCCATGTGGATTTTAATTCCAGTCCCAGCTGTATTTCTCACTCCAACCTCATGACCAAAACTTCTGGCTTTCCTTCCCCTTTCCATCTGCTCTCCGACCTTGCTGGAGCTCCCACACGGACGGATACCAGCCTGGGAGAGGAGGTCTCCCATTGGGAGCACACACTGGTGACACTGCACCTTACCAGGATGAGCAATATTCACTGCACCGCCCTTGAGCTCTGGGTTCCAGGACTGTCCCACTGGGAATGGTGGACGAACCGACCTGGTGAGGCTGTGTCCATAGCTCCTCACTCCGTTTGTTTGCTGGGATGCTCCCAGGTTTCGGGATGCTCACACACCAGGATCACCTTACCCAGGCAGCCAGGGAGAGGCAGAGGTCCCTCCCGTGGCGCTGCCAGGAGGACGTTCAGCTTCTCCCCAGCAGACGTAACTCAAGAAGCCAGTGGAAAAAGGTGGAAAACAGTAAAAGATGTAGAGACTTAAGGGCTGTCTAGCACGAAGGATATGGGAATAGTCTAAAGAGAGAAGCAAATGAGAGTAATACACAACTCTGAGCTCAGATTTTCTCTAGATTCAAATCCAAATGTCCTATCAAGATGTTGGCTTCTGAACAACAAAACAGACAGTATGAAACAAGCGAGCTACACTAATCACAAAGTTTAAAAACAACTCCAGAGGTATAAATAGCCAGAATAGGAAACACATCCTTTATGGAAGCCTAGTTTAAACGAGCATCCTCAAAACAAAGCTGAAGGGCCTGAAATCTTGCCTGGTAATTCTAAATAAACAAAATCTCTCAGCGTACAACTAATTATATAACTAATTTCAATACACTGACATAGAAGGATAAACTTCAGGTGTATATAGTCATATAAAGTTTGCCTTTATATATTCAGATTTCGTATTTTATACCTCTCATTTTCAAAAGGACAATAACAAGGATAATTTTTTTTTTTATTGGATGCCTTGTTTTAGCGCCAAGTTCTCTTTCTATGTGAATTAGAATTCAACTACATACTCAAAGAAATTTAGGTTAATTTTACTTGCATGTTTTAATCAAAATATACTTTGCACTCAAAACCGAGTCAGCAAACAAACAAAAAAAGATCCTTTTATCTGTAAAATGGAAGATTTTAATGGACTGTTACGAGCTAAACACTTTCGCCAAGATTTGAGAACTCGCAGATCTACGTTTCATTCAAAATTAAGGGCTTGCCTTTTCTCAAGTGAAAATTAACCAACAGTCACTGAAACTAATTAGCTGAATCCTTTAAAATGGAGAAAATATCCTTTCTGTCCCTGGAAACTGCGCTGTGAGGAGCTTTTGCACTTGAACAACACGTGACCAGAGGTGTCGCCAAGCATTAATTAGTCCCCTTGTGTGATGTTCTTCACTGCTTGGGCAGGAAAGGTGCTGCTCAACATGTAAATTAATGCACATAATTCAAATATATCGCATTAAGATTTAGCACACTTTGAAAGTATTTACAGAGAGAGAAAAAAATAGCTAAAACCAGAGAGGCAAATCTGAATAACTATTACCCACTTCATTATATCACCTCCTAGTAGAACAAAGTCTGCTAGGAGTAAGACCTGCCCATGAACTGCAGGCAGATGAAGCCCAATATTTGCATGGGTCACTTTCTCCTTGCAACAAATCTTTCATCATTAAGGAGAGGACACAGTTTTGACCTTAATGTACTGAATAAAATATCAGATACCCCCTGGATGTCAATTTGTCAAACAGCCACTGACAACCAAACCCCCCAGTCAAAATACCCACTATTCCCCCACTTACAACAACAGGCTTCGACTGCCAGTTTCTGTAGCCCTTACCTGCATGGCATGATTTAACAAAACCAGAACTTTATCTGCACTATAATAAACATTTTAAATCATTTTAAAGTTAATGGCATTTATCCATCTGCTAATTTTTACATAGAAGATACTCATGCAAAACCAACCTAAACTCAAATGCTCCTATGACACAGGTCAGCTCATACCACTATTTTACTTGTTAAGCCAAGAACATAAATAAACTGCGCTCTTGGACAAAACTTTCTTGTATTGTCACTGAGCAATGGAGGTTTTCAGCCTTTTCCTGGTGCAGGCCGAGCTTGCTGCCATAGGCAACAGGAATATCCTCGGGAGCTTCCTGCTTCGGACGCTCTGCTGTGCCCCGGCCTCGCAACGAGGCAGCGAACTCAGTGGCTTTTAGATGTTATTGAGGCAAAAAGAGAGAGGTGGCGGCTCTCGGGACACCCCTCCTGCACCAAAGCAACGCCTGGCGCCCAACACACGTCACCCCGGGAAGCAGCACCAGGACAATGTGCCCGTCCGGGAGCTCCGGGAAGGAACGTTTTTTTTCCCCATTACCTTTGCAAAGCAGTGGGTTCATCCTCCAGGGTGAGATCTGTCTGTACCATCTCCTGTTTCAGTTCTCCGATTTCTGAGGCGATTGTGTCAATGAGCTGCGAAAGGACAGAAATAGAAGGATGTCAAGAGGCGGGGAAAGGGAGCCCGGGTAAGTTTAGTCACCGGAGATTACAACTTTTTTTTTTTTTTATCCCATCCTATGCGGACTTCCCCTTGTAAAGGAAAAGAGGTTGGGGACACTTAACTGTTTTTAAAGAGAGAACAACTCTTTTTTTGTGCCTGTACAAAATTTTCCCAGCTGGATTTTTTTCTCCATTTTTAATTTAAATATATTAAACTTGCAGCCTAAAAAGGTAATTTTAAAATAACATCTGAAATGAGGATGAGCTGGACCAAGTTTTGATGCAACCATTAAAATAGTGAAAATCGAATGAAAAGTTTAAGCATGTGATTGCTGCCCGTCCTTGCTGCAAACCCAGCGCAGAGCTTGCCGGTGAAGCCAGAAGCAGGAGGTCTCTGCTCCCGCTGGCACTTGATCCGCTCATCCAGCTCCAGGGCCGGGTAACGGGAGCCCCAGAGGCTGCCCAGAAGCCGGAACAAGGAAGTTTCTCTTCCATGCTGTGAGAGAATAAGAGAGGTGGAAGCACCAGTTCCACGAGAGCTGAACCTCGAACAGAAGCTGGAGCAACCAAGCGCAGCCTCTCGCTGCAATAACCGCTCTTACCTGGTCAGGCAGCTTTAATCATAATTGTTTTTTTTCTTAGGCCATCTTAAAGTTTGTTTCAAAGAATGAACCCCGTTCTAACATATTGTTCCACTGTCTTCTTATTTGTGTCCAGATGTGTGAAATGCAAGTAAGAAAAACCATAATAAACAGCAGCTCAGGAACGTATTGTTTGCTCTTCTGACATAACAAGTGTGACAAAATATACAAATAAAACAGAGCATCCCTTAGGTCAAGAGAATCCCCCCCCAGAGTGAGCTACAGCCTATGGATGATCAAATTAAGACCTCCTCTTTCTGGATTAAAAAAAAACAATCACAATTCATATCTGACCACACTTCCTTGTGGGACACACAGCCAAGGGGCTGCTTTAGCATACAGATAAAGCAAGACTCTATCAAAAACTTCAAAGAAACTTCAGGAAAGTTTGAATAGTTTCTTTCTTTTCTAATCTTGATGAAAACAGAAGAAAGGAGCCAGCTTGGAATACTTGCTAAACTTCGTCAGGCTCCGTTGCGGCAGGAGCCGCGCGCCCAATGCCAGACGAGCCGGGCTTGGAAACCACGAGCTCGGGACGTCCCGGAGCTGCATCTGAACGTGTCAGTAAATGTTATTAAAGGATTTAACCCCTTAACGAGACCGGCTGCCAGGGCGAGCGCTGGGGCCCGGGGTGATACTCCAACACCCAGCTTTACCTCTGCAGGTATTTGTAGGCGTTTTTGCTCTAGATTTGGCCTCTTTCAGGAAATTTCTCTTTAAATCCTTGTCTGGGGAAGACACTTGCTTATAAAGAATTAAGGCTCTTGGAAATAGCTGTTTTAAAAACAGCTATGAAATATATATCCTCTTCGAGTCAGGGCAGTGTAAAGCGGGGATGGCTATACAGTTTTATCTCAAAGACGTTAAGCCATCTTTGTGCTTTTTAATTTGAGTTTGTGCCTTAACGAGAAAGTCCTAAAACGCCTTTCCACAGCAGAATTTTTCTGGATTGGGCAGAAATTTTTTCTTTCATAAATAAATAAAGAAAGAAAGAAATATTACTCTTCTCCCACTTAAAAAAATCTTTCTGCAGTTAAGTCACCTGGAGCATGTTTGCAATTAATTGCTGGTTACTCCAGCAGCACCTGAGCGATTATTTTCCAACCAGCACCAGGCAGGTGCAGTCACGGGTCCATGACATCATTCCTGGAGCACTCAGCGTGACTGGAACTTCTGGTCCTGACGCAGCCCAAGAGATGCTTGAACGCTCAGCGTGGCTTTTATTAACACACTAGTAGAGCCACATGGAGGATCCGGCCGGTCGAGATCCTCAGAAAAGATGCCACGGGAAGCAGCCTGCTCTGCAGCACGAGGCTTCGGGTATTTTAATTCTCCAGATATTTTCTGCTGCTCGCAAGATCAAGATTCCCGTTTGGCTGGGAATAATGGAGAAAGCTTCTCATTGATTTCAATGGACTTGGAATGAATACCAGAAGAGGTGGTTTCTAAGGGAAATGTGATTGAAGTGGAGGGACGTCAGAGGGCCCTACTAGTATAAAATAACATGCGTGAGCCCCAAGCCTTAGAAAGTGACATAAGAAAATCTTTCACAGATGAGTTAGGGCTAGGAAAAACTGCCACTGCTCTGCTGTGCTATAGAAACAAGAGGTTTACATGAAAAGAAATGTATTTGGAAGCATCACATCTTCCCAGGTGAGGAGTTAGTTAACAGCAAAAAAAGAACCAAAACGAGAAAACAACTAATAAATACACAACGTGCTAAAGAGCTGGTTGTTTGTCTGCTGTTTTGGCTGCGCTCTTCTGTAAGTGAGAAGCTACAGTTCTACCGCTCTGCCAGCTGTTGTCAACAAAATAAAACACAACCGCTGCAAACCCAAATAATAATGACTCAGAGAGCGTGAAGTCACAGTAGCCCAGCACAACACTCCCTAACCAAGCCTACCTTAAAAGCAAATTGCCCCAAAATACCAAAGTACTAACTGTTTACATTCCTAAAATCGAGGAATGGGAGCATGAGACGGAAGGAGCCTGAACCACAGTGTGTTTTTTCCCTAACGCATCACGCAATGGTTCATGTCAGCTGAGCACAGCTATGGCCTCTTCGGTCAGTCGGGGTTTCTCAGGCTGGAGGGCAGGACGGGTGGTTGAGCTGCACGGCTGCTGCAGGGCATTTTCTAAAATCCTGCGCTCACTGCAAGGCAACTCAATCGCCGCTTTCTGCACGGAAACGCAAAGGGGCTTGAGCGGAGAGTTAATGAAACTGTCACGTTTCTTGGAAGCGCAGGGAAGGAGACGCGGAGGCGGCAGCGCCGGGGGACTCTGCAATGGTCTTTCCGAGGGACTCCAGAGGAAAGGCGAGATCGGCGTCTCCAATCCACCCAGCGCGGAAGACAACCGGGATCAGCGTCCGACGGGACAAAGGGGCCCCGGCACTTACCCCTCTTCCCCGCCAGCCTCTCGTCTTCCCTTCTCGCTGGAGCCCTGCATCCTATTTGGCATCTCACCGCCGCCTTCCTGTTTGGATAAGCGGAGCGCAGCACCCCTCAAAGGGCGGCCTGTGTGCCGAGCTGGCGGCGCCCCAGCGGCGCGCCGCGCTGCGGGCGCTATTCCTGCACTTGTCCAAATGCCTGCGCGCGATTAAATATTTTGATACGCGGCTGCACTTCCTGGCCATTTTACACAGTGAGTTTCCAAGGCCCCTAACATTATTCAGCATCTTATTCCTCACTAAGGAGCACAGTTTTTGTCGATGCTGGATCTTAGCACAGAAAAGCATCAGTGGTGTTAACGTTTCAGATGTCACTTTTGTGCAGTTTGGAGCTTAATATTCTGATGAGAAGGATGATTCAGTAAGAAGGATGTTTGTCAGAGACTCGCTGGCTCTGAGCCTTCAGAAAGTACTACTTTTAAAGACTTGGCAGAATTTGGCCTCTAAAAACACAGGATTTCGTTTCTTGTAGAAAGGGAACAACAGACTTTTCCTACCACACCAAAGGCTGAAAGAATCAATGTGGGAACAAAACAAAACAAAACAAAGGGATGGACAGAAGCTACAGCCATGTGGACTATTTAAGGACAACCAAGAAGAAACAAAGCAAGCTGGCATTTCCCACTGGCATGTGCCAAAGAATTTCCTAGCAAACGATACCAAAAATTGCAAGAGAGTTTTTTATGAGCACTTAAAGTGCCCTGAGGAAGCGTAGCCCAGCATGCTAGAGGTATTTTGGGCAACCTTAAATTGCCCAGGACAGCACGAGTTCAGAAGTAGCCTGCACACGTAGCCTGGAGAGAACATCTGGAGAACGGGTATCACAGGCAGGAGAATCTCCCTCAACTACCAGGTCTCCAAAACAGAAAGGGAGACAAGGAAAAAAAAATATTAGCATCTAAAGAACACATAAAAAAAGCCAACAAAAAAAGTAAAATTATGCATATAAAAAATTGGATGGTGTGAGAGGATGAGAAATCTGAAAAGGTACTTCTGAGGCATCTTTTATTCCCACTGTTCTTCAGGCCTGGCCCTGAGAGAATTTAGAGCAACCTCAGAGCTTCTCAGCCGTCACTACTACAGCCCTAAAGCATGCTGGCATTATAGAGCTGCTATGGCATAGTGCTGTCCTCCTCAGCTTGAGTAACTCCATCTATCAAAGCAGCGTGATCAGGAGGTTTCCAGAACTGCCATTTCCATGTCTCTAAACCACTTCAGAGTTATCTATGGTGAAGACACCAATGCACCATAGAAAACGTCTGTGACGCTCCCTGCCATTCCACCGACACCATTATCCGTCCAGCAGACGCATTAGTGAAAATCTGGAAATACTCCTCACAACTGAAATAGCTTCTTGCTGAGATTTGGAAGCCCTGACCATTCACCCCATCCAGCTGTGGACTGCTATCAAACAAGGTAATGTTTGTGCTTCTGAGAAACGGGACCTAACAAAAGCGCATTGCGCAACTGCAGAGCGCTTGCTGTCCCCACATGACTCCTGTTTACTGCTGACCACATGAAAGAGCGAGCCAAGGAGGAAAATACTTAGTCACTGCAGCACCAATCTTTCGTTTCCTGAAGGACTGGCCTGAGGAGACTGCGTCGAGACAAAGGGAACGCGCAACACGTGGCCATGTGTCCGTGTGCCACTGCAACCGTGCGACGAAGCCGCTGGCAGGAACTGCGGTCCTGCACGCTGCCGCGCCAGGGACTGCAGCCGGGACCCCAGGCTCAGCAGCTTCGCCCCCCCCGTCCACGGCGCAGGGCAGGACGCTGCACTTTGCGAGGTCGAGATGCCTTCGGTCAGCGCGGGGGCCAGCGCGGTGCTCCCTGTGCCCTGCTCTTCCCTCTAGGAGCCCGCGGTACCCGCGTACTCGCAGGAAGGTTTTGTTAACCGCGGTGCACAGCAAGCAGACTCCAAGGAAACCACAGGCTCCTCTGCAGCAACACAAGCCCGGACTTCCCTCGTTACACACAAACACAAGGCAGCTCACGGCGCTCCGCCGCCTGCGAACACGGCGCGGACAGCTCCAACCCCACGTCCGCCTCTTGACGTGGAGCTGGGGGTAGAGACGCAGCTCCAGATTTGCCAGCTCTCCGAAGGCTCTCCAAGCCTCCGCATGGAAGGACCAGGGCGAGTTCCTGTGCCAACGAGCTCCCCGCAGCACAGGCAGCCCCTGCCAGGTCCTCCTGAGCGGAAAACCCACACAGAGCGGGCGGCAGAAGGAAGGAAGCAGAGAGGGTCTCACCTGAAACCATTTCGCACTGGAACAGCGCGCGTTAAGTGTGCTGCGAGCCACAGGCAGGGTGCAAGAACACCAAGCGAAACGGTTTCTGTTTACTCGATATAACCGTGTGAGTGCCAGAGCAGAACCACTAACTCTCAGTGCCAGCGGGGCCTGGGCTGAGTATCTTACGGGAGGAAGGATTAGTTTCCTCCAACAGTATTAGAGGCTCAGACATGCACTGTGCTGCATTGCTGAGCGCCGCAGTGAGCTGCACACTGCCTTCTTGGCAATCCCCAACGAGATGCACTTAGACTTCAATACTTGAATGAAGGAATAAAAAAAAAACAACAACAAAAAAACCTAATATATACACACAGTGACTGCAAAGATAGTATTTTTGTGAGTGTTTGGATAACACAAAAACAAAGAGCCCTCCCCGCCTCAAGTAAAACTAATCCAGAAATGTTACAACTTTAAAATACACGAATCCAGTTTATAAAAGCTCTGCTCACATTATGCCTGTAATAAAGCTCTTAATATCACTGCAAAGAAAGCCACAAGCCCTTTGGTACCAGATACTCTACTAGAGGTACAGGAAAGCCACACACACACGAATAGGCCATCTAACTTCAAATAAAACCTAACCAAAGATTTTCAGGGAAATGCTTCCCATTTTACAGAAAAGATGTGCTCCACAGGACAGATCCAGTTGCACTTTCTGCAGCGCTAGCTGCACAGAAACCCATGTGCTTGATGTTTTGTGTTGGTCAGAGATACAAAATCCAGAGCCAGTAGAAAAAAAAAGTAAGCTTTTTCAGGCTCTTAAGCAGCTCTGTACAGCTGCTGAAGAGAAAAATAAGCAACTAACATTTCAAGGCAACGCACCCTCCTCATTCCTGAAATAAATATGACATTTACCTTAAAGAAGCTTTCTCTCTTGTCTAGACAACGGGCTTCCATCGTCAAAGCCGACATCTTCCCAGGGAAGACTCCACCGAGTGCCTTGAACTCCTAAAAGCAGAGACATTTTTCATGGTTAGTCCAGTCGGTAGGAAATGCCTCTGCAAGCCACAGCAGCAGTCACAACAAGCCTTCTGCCAAGATCTTTTTCCGTCAACAACACCGTGCCATCTATTTAATACCAAAGCCCTTACATATCCTTCCAGTCTATTATTTTCCTATATATCTCTTCAAAAAACACAGTGCTTGCAGTTGCACGCTTCCCCCCCTGCTCCTCGCAGCTGATCCTGGAGCTCCAGGATTGCATTTAATGTGCTCACTGGGTTTCATGTGCTCGTTAAGGAAGACGACTAAAACACAGCGATTGCTTTGTTTGCTTGACCTCAGCCTGCAGCACAAACAGAACAAATGTTAGATGTCACCGCACGCCCTTCTCGGGGGTTACAGCTTTAATGGGGCCGGCTGCGAGGCAGGAAAAAAAAAAAAAAAAAAAACACCCATGTGGGAGAAACCACGTTATTATAAACGGAGAAAACCCCCCGCAACGGGGAAGCAGCAGCGTTTTCCACGGCCAGGTCAAGCCGCGGTCCTGGTGGGTACCCCCGAGAGCAGAACGCTGCCTTGCAGCGCTGCGTGCGCACAGGGGGACCCCAGCAGCCTTCGCAAAGCGCCTGCAACCGAGGAGCAAAACCCCTCTAAGTCTAAAGCTGCAACCAGCTAGCTCGCCCCAGTAATGCAGGCACGAGTTTCTGACTTAAACAAGAGCTTCAGAGCTAAACTAAAGCTAAACTCACGGCTTTGCAGCTTCGAGTACCTTGCAGCATCGTCCACTGCGAGATTTTCATTGCCTTTAAAGAGTCTCCCTTTCCTTCCCCGCACACATTTCAGGACAATAAAACAGCTATTTCTGCTGAAGGTCCAGTTAACTAAATGACAAATATTGCAAGCACAGGGTGTTACAGGCTAAGGTAGCGGCACAGCTACAGCTTTTGATGGGATATGCAGGTAAATGCAAACAAATGGCAGGGGTAGCAGAGAGGAACAAGATTATTGCGGCTGCAGATGAAACGTGAGCAAAAGGAGCAGCTAAGGCAATGAATTTTGAGAGTTAAATAAAAAACTAAGAGACTTTCCCCAGCCCCATTTCTATTTCCCTCTAACGCATTATGAGAAACACCAACAAGGCCAAATAGGACCGAGGAGGAGTTTACAAAAAGGGGAGTGGGAGGTTTTTGGAAAGATCTGGCAAGCACAAGCACTGGAAAGGGGTGAAAGGAAAAAGGAGGAGGCAAGAAATATTTTCTCTTGGTATTAACACGCAGCAGGAAGTTTTAAATTCCTCCAGCCCCTTCTAGAGCTCACATCGCTGCAGCACTGGAAGAGGTTACATTTTTCCACGTATGGGCTCCGATTAAAAAGTAGTTGTGCTGGGCGGCTCAGGAAGCAGCCTGTTTTCCAGGCGGAGTCTGCAGGCTTTAAAGGTGCAAGGAAAACTCCTGAATTCTCCATTCACGTGCAAAGCTAACACAGCAGGGACAGCTCAGAGAAGCCTGAAAGCAGCACTCAAAATCCTTATTTCTTTTTTATAATCAGCGTGTGTAAAGGAATAAAGCCCTGGAGAAGCGTTAAGCACTGTGATCTTAGTCACTTTATCCAAAGTCCATCCGAGTGACGTGACGGAGCCAATCCTGGCAGAGGCTGAAGTCCTGGGAAGTGGGCGAGTTTGCAGGCGCTCCTAGTTGGGCTCTGCATCTCTCTTTGCCACGTTGAAAACAGCAATAAGGAAAGGTTGGAAACAGAGCTGCTCTTCCACCCTGAGAAATACCAGACATTTTAAAGGCTCCTCCTATAGGAATGTGACCACTCCAAAAAAATTCAAGACTTGGCAGGGCTTCTTACTCAAAAATGGAAATGTTTTCTCTCAATCAATTCTGAAAAGAGTATTTTCACTTGAAAGGTGGAAAGTCCCTTCCCAATTTCTTCAAGACTTCTGTTTTCTGCCTTTCAAAGCATCCCTGACCTTCCAGGTGAGTCAAACACTCCAGCGCCTCCAGTTTAGCTGGGCTGCTGAGCAACTGGTAAAGCAAACAGCTTCCCACCAAAGGGGAGGAACTTTGGGGAAAAACTGAACTCTTGCTACGAGGCATCTTGACTTTGTTTGCAATGCCCACCAGTATTTGCAAAAACCCACCGGAACTCCCCAAACTCCTTGATCAGCTTTTCTGATCCGCTCTCACAAGTATCATTCCTCCTCAGGCAGCATCACACAAAGTGCCTGTGCAGGGAATCCATCTTCTCACCGTAACCCCAGCCTCCTGCTGCCCCGAAACTCGTGCAGTTCCCAGACCGCAAGCCAAAACCCTAAGGCTCCTGCACAAGTTTGCCTTGGTCGGGAGGCTGTCAGTCAGTTCTTCGTGCCCGGACACAGGGCTCGTGCTGGTCACTCACCAGGGGCCGAGCCGTACTCGCGCAAAAGAACGAGGCAAGCGCTGTAAAATGGATCGGGCCGGAGGAGGATTTCATGATTACCTCCCAGGACGCCCCCTTCGCTTTCTCTCTGCTTACTTCAATCCGCAAAACTCAGAATCACGGAACAGCTGAGGTTGGCATGGACCTGCAGGGATCATCTGGTCAATCCCCCTCTGCTCACGCAGGGCCAACAACAGCAGGTTGCCCAGGACTAGGTCCACCTGGGTCCTGCCCATCTGGAAGAACGGAGACTCCACAACCTCCCTGTTCCGGTGTTCAGTCATCCTCACAGTAAGGGATTTTTCATATGTTTAAAAGGCATCTCCTGTATTTCATTTTGTGCCCATTACCTCTTGTCCTGTCACTGGATCCCACTGAGAAGAGCCTGGCTCCATCTTCCTTACATCTGCCCATCGGGTACTCGTGCACATTAGTGGACAAAACTACTCCCCTTCGTTGAACTTCACGACATCCTCCAGCCTGTCAAGGTCCCCTTGAAGGGCAGCACAACCACCCTGCAAACCACTCACTCCTCCCAGGTTCTATCTGGCTACAGATTTGCTGAGGGTCCCATCATACTTGTCATTACCATCATACCTGTCATTAATGAAGATGTTAAACAGCAGTGGTCCTAGTATCAAAGCCTGGGATCGATCTCTCTCTTTCCTTGGATCTTCTTATGATCTTATCTTATGACATGATCTCCTTGGATCTGTCTTGCCCTTCTTGTGTTTAAAGCAGCCCCAATCTTCCCTCTCTGCTTCTGTTTCGAATGGCATCATCTTAGCTATCATTGTGACGGGGTCCACAAAACCAGGTATTCCAAATTCTGTATTTAGAGATTCACCAAGCTGGACATCTCATGTGTACAAATGCGATGTCAGGTTAAGTTCACCAAAAAAAGGACAAGAACATGTATTACCAACCCATAAACTCCAACTGAAACACAGATTAGCACTGCCCCTTGCTTTCATTCTGGATGGCTCATGGGGTCCCAGGCTTTTTATGCTCCCAGACAGCAGAACCTGATCTTGTGCTAATCAGCACCACCTCGCAAGGCACCAGAAAAGGGCACATCTACCACCTGCCCCTGGGAAGGGGAGAGAAAGGGAAGAACCAGGTAAGAGGCTCTGCCCCAGCTTTCAGCTCCAGAACCACTGGCACTGGTGCAGTCTGCAGTAGGGGCGGCTGAGGCAGAGTTCAGAAGCAACGGAAACGAGAAATACTTTGTTTTCTTGCCAACTTCTTTCCAGAATGACTGGTGTTATTTGTAACACAAAAGTAGAAAAGGAATTAGTATTAAAAAAAAGCAATGTTTGATACTATCCTTTTAATGACAACGCCAAGCCACAGATTTCACATGAATTACACTAGGGGTTTATGAGCACGATCATGTAGTTAAATTTGCATCTTTCTTAGTCATTAATCATTCCCTTTGCAAACAATGACTCCTTTCACGGGAAACCTATTTTTTTCCTCTAATTTAACCACAAGGACGTCTACACGCAATACCATTACCAAAACAACACTATGCCAAAGTTTTAGAGCTCATCTTATTTCAAAACACAACAGAAGTGTATAAGCTTCCGCAGACATACGTAAAGAAGAATGTAAACATACAGACACACAGAAATTGTCCTTCAAAGAATGGTACAGGTCTCTTAGCCAGGAGAAAGGAGAAAGTTTCAGGCTACTATTTTTCCTACTGAAAATTCTGAGGCTTTACGCTTCTCTCTGGTTATTATTTATATAACATTATTATTATTATTACCACCTCTCTGACCATAACTTGGAGCCTGAACTGAGCCTGGGCTCCGTGCTTCCCAGCTCTCTATACAGCCAGCTGGCTACATAGCCATGCTAAAAAATTGGCTTGGCAACTGGATAAATTTTAAGCGTAACTTCAAATTGCCTTAGGATGACCTAAATACTGAGAAACATCAAACATGGAACAGTATCTCCTGATTAAATTGTCTCAATATGAAACACTTTCTTAAACTGACACTTCAGCACTGTCACCCCGGGATCTACGAAAGAAATTGAACTCTCTTGTTTCCGTGGGTTGTAACGAAGAAGATTCAGTTGAGGCTACAAAGCATGTAAACAGATGTAAACATCCCTTAGTAAAAAGCATTCTGTGGGAGGAAGAACATTCCCAAGAATTAGGGTTGGCTCTTCTTCTTCAACCTTGGGTTAAGAGGGTACATAAAAATCACTGAAAATAACTCAATGCACCATCAAGAGATTTCATTTCTCTACGTGGCCATCTGCCCCCTGCATTTCTGCAGCTTGCTCTGAACTGGTCCCTGCTGAGCTCTGACAGTAAAAAGCAGACAGAGGAAAAAACCTCTCTTCAGGGTTTGAGAAGCTGGGGGCAAGAAATGCCCAAGGATGCCCATTTAGATACATATTTGAGGCTGGTATTTTGTCTTTCTATTTTATGAGGAAGAGAATTCCAGACGCCGTGGATGAGTTTGGACACCGTTGAGCACTCCGAAGCCCTTCCGAACCTGTCCCCAGGCCACGGGAGCCAGGCTGCTGTGTGATCTCTGCAACCTTCTTTCTGGCCACCTGCAAGGTGGCACGTGGTGCCCTTGCTGCAGCAGGCAGCCTCCCACCTCCCCTGCAGATCTTTGCTGTGCGGGCAGCAGTACTGAGGCCCTACTTGACTTCTGCCTGCAAATGCTGCTGCTCTAATAACGTCTGGACGGCTCCTGTGCAACAGGGTCAGTCTGCACTGCAAGCGGGACCGTCTTCGTGCGGCTCTCCCAATTCGGGGCAAAGCCTGCGTGTGTAAAGGACACGGCAGGACAGGGCAGCGGCGTGACTTGTCTGCTGGGCTAATTCCTCTGAAATGCAATGCTATAAACAACATCCCTCCGTGGATGTCAACTCCCCCGCAAGCTGCTGCTTCCAGTCCCTTCTCCTCCTGCTTTTCATTTACGCAGGAATGCCAGAGCACCGCTCGGGCGCCTAATGTAACGGAGACTCTGCACTCTCCCCTCCTCCCTATTTTCCTCTCTTGTACGCAATTTTATTTGGTGCTTAGGTTATTACTGTCCTTACTGACAGAAGCACAGCAGCAAACCAGCATCTTCCCAAACTGCTCATGATCCTTCCCTTCCTCCAGCCCATTTGCTGCCCAGCTTAACTCCAGAAGCCTCGCTCGTGTTTTCATTTTCTTAATCTGATCTTGCCTTTTTAAGGCAGCAATCCCATCTTCTTTATCCTTAAGTCCTGGCAAAGATGAGAAGTCTACACTTGTCACTGAAGCCACAGGGCAAAAGCCACAGGGCACTGGAGAACTTGAAAAGTTTCCTGAGGAATCCAAGCTATCCAACTGCACCTCATTCCTCTTCTTTATTTCCTAACCGGGATTTTTTGGCCAACCTAGACAAAGCTGGCAGAGAAGAGGCTCTGTTTCTGAACATGGGCAAAGGGACAGAGGAAGAGACCACGCAGGCTGCCCCTGAAGGAGAAGGAGAGCTATTTATTAGACGATCTCTGGAGGTCCCTTCCAACCTCAGCCATCCTGTGATGCTGTGATTTAGCCTTCCTTGGGCTGGCTACTCATAAAAACACAGCACAGCCTATGCAACAACTCTGGTTTATTTTCAGTATCTTAGAGACATCCTACTTGTATCTCATCAATTACGTAAGTTAGTTAATGTTCAGATTTCTGTCATTTTATGTTTATAAAGCAAATGACAGCTTTGGATTTTTTTGGCAGATTATTAGCTTGGCTGATTATTAGCTAAGAAGTTGGTTGAACCAGATTTATTCTGAGGTTGTTCGGAAAAACTGATATACTTGTTTTGCTTTTAACATTTACTGTGTCAAGAAGTGCTGTCCAAATGAGAAAACCAAACAGCCAGTGTCTAGGAGCAACATTCTTCAATACTTCAAATGAGTAGCATTTACTATTACTAGTTTGCAAACTGGAAAAGGAAAAAAAACCTTCTTTCTTCAGTAACTGAATAAAGTCGCTTGAAAGGAGCTCACAGCTACCACCTAATTAGCTCACAACACTCCGAGCAGAAATATCCCCCAAGCAGATCATTACAACCCAAGTGCAAGTCACTGACAGCCAACCCTGATGACCAGAGTGATGTGTTAGAGATGCTCTCCCTAAACTTTTTAATATGAAAGAACACTTAAATTCAAGCAGATGCTTGAAAACACACCAGGAGACGCACACAAAACTTTACATTTTGCAGCAAATTTAAGCAGCCTCGTGCACTTTATCTTCCCCTTCTCTTAGCTCACTCACGCGGCCCCACAGAGTGGGCTGCGTTAAACTCTGATCCCAAAAGCTCTGGTTTGTCTAATGAGTCTGACCTTATCTGGGTCTTGGCAGAGCTGAACTTTCCCTTTTGAAAATCTTTCCTTTGGGAGGCTGGCTGAAAGGGGGGCACAGATACAACAGAGCACAGTATCACTTTGAAAATCTATCAATTAAGAGCCTCAGTCTGAAAACTACCCTTTGGTGCCAGGATTTTGCAGACCTCTCAACTCAAATGTTGCATTGTGTTAGCACAGCTGTATCCACAAGCAAAAAGCGAGGGGATTATGCGAAAAGGACTCCAACTTCCGCCATTCTTCTGGCTGCAGAAAGGGTTGACAGTCGTTGCTTTTTTTTTCTCGTCCAAATAATGCAAGAGCACATTATGTGTGCTTGCACAAAGCCAGTAACGTGCACAGCAAACACGACAACAATCCAGTGTTCGCATAGGGTCACATTTTCATATTTGTCATTTTCATTAAATCAGTTTGCAGTAAGAAAATCGGATGCTTTTAGAAAAATATGTGGAAAATAAAAGTTGGAAATAAACAGTCCTCGATCAATCTCCTTACAAGTGCTGATTTCACTTATAGCTCCACCACCTCCATGCAATGAGTTTGTGTGAACTCCTTCAGTATGCACTTAGTGAACAACAATATTTTGCCCAAACTGAGCTAAAAAAATTACCAAGAGAGACACTCATCGCACCCACAGATGGGCGGGCCATAAATGACTCCGTGCAATCCCTCGCAGGAAACAATTCTCTCAGAAAACCAGTGAGGAAGCAGAAACACCCAACGTTCCCAGCACCTTTCCAAGGGCAGTGAGATGATGCAGCGCTTACAGCTCTCTTGCTTTTCGTCAGCACAGCTGGCCCGGATATTGGGCAAAACTGCGCAGCCTTGTGCAACAGTGACTGCTCCAGCAGCCTGTTCCACACGTTGTTGGGGACGCTGGGCTCCGAGAGGCGAGCTGCTCGTTATCCTACATCTACCCACCGTCAGCTTGATGGTCTCGGCCAGGGTGAACATGATACAGTTGCTCTGGTCAAGCACATGATGCATGTGGCCTACAGAGAACAAGACACCAGCCCGGGCAAACCAGGACTTGGCCATAGCCTTCGTGATGTTGCTTTTTCGGACATGTTGTCTCATCTTTTACTCCCAACTTTCTGTCAGTCTTCATTTGCTTCCTCACAGGAGGATGTTTGTCTAGATGGACCTCACTTGGACCCTGTATAGCAACTCTCTTGCTAGTAGTACTTCTTCCTAGATATGGAACTGAATCATGCAAAGGTTGCAGGAAAGCTACTCTTCAGCTTCCAGGTCACAGTCTTTTTCAGTTCCCTCAGGTTTCAGTTCCCTCAGCTGATCATTTTTGAGACCTGTATTTGCATCCTGAAGTCTCAAACTCTTCTTGTCATCCTGGTTAACAAAACACTGCTGAGATCACAGCCAAGGACCCCCTTCCAAGGTCTCCTTCACTTTACTATACATTAAGCCATAAAATATTAGCAACTGCTGAAGGAATTAAGAGACTCTGACCTCAAGGGTCTGTGAACCAGTCTAACCAGCCTGTTTATATATAGCTGACTTTCCAGCAGCAGGAACAGTCACTGCCAAATTTCTGTATTGTTCTTTCTACATTTGATTTCAGCTAGTCATCACTCCTGCCCCAACCAACTTTCTGCCTAAAGGCCTGTTTTTTTCCCACCTCAATTCAAGAGCCTGCTCACTGGCAGCCTTTTAAGACACTAAAGGATGAAGAGGAACTACTTGAAACACAAGGATTTAAGTTGCATTAGAGTTTGGATAGATGCGCTGCCTCACTCAGAGCTGTCTTACCCCCACGGTCCCAGAGACACTCTTTTATCTACGCTGAGATTATAAATGCACAAAGGGAAGCATCTGAAAATCCTGTTGGAGAAGCGTTCAAGAGTTGGCCTGAGCTGCTCCCTCCGAAAGGAGCAGACACTGTATCATTGCTTCCAGCAGGAGCAGTTCGGAAAACCCTGAGCGCCTCGGCAAATCCAACCCTTGATCTTCTTGCTGGCAAGCCATGCTGAGCAAGGCGAGTTTGCTGCTGGCGCTGCCTCTCTGCACCCCTTCCCAACTGCCTCCTCCTCCTCCTGCGCACTGAGCCACCTCCTCCTCGCTTGCTTCCATGCCATACTTTCCACATTACTGAAGAGGAAAAAATACCCTCCAAAACCCCAAAGTAATTTCCTTTGGCACAGCATGTAATTGTGAAGGATATTACTCTGTCTTTTAGAAGAGAAAGACCGTATGCCAATACATTCACATCTTGCTTTGCCTCTAGATAAGTCAGAGCTGCACACTTCATATCGGCTTTGGTTTATAGACAACCTTTCAGCAGGTTCACATTCATCCTAAACTCCCTGGCCTGGATATCTCATAAAACTAGAATTTCTTGCAGTATTTCTGTAATTTCCATTTGTTACTCCTGCCAAAAGGAGGAAATATTAAACGCACAAGCATCTAAAAATATATTTTCAAGACTCATAAAAAGTGTAACATTCAGCTGAAGTTACTGGTAAGAAAAAGTACTTGCTTGAATAACCAGGTAGCTCCCAGGTCTACAGGAACTTCAGAGTTTATGATGGAGCGTTAGAGCCGAACGCGGAGGTAGATGACTACAGTTCTGCCATCTGGGCAGAGATGCAACAAAGACCCCTCCTGTGCTTGACCTGGGCTCCTTTCATGCATTTGTGAAAAACATCTCTACCTTCTGCACCACCAGCCCCAGAGAAGTACGAGAGTTTGGGCCTCCAGCAACCTCCACCTCGCCCAGGGCACCACTGCCATTCAGCTGCAGCACCGAGCAGGGCTACTCCTCATTCGGGAAAGTTAAAAACTTTTATGCACTTAAAGCACTTAAGATGCACAAGGGAGGGCTTTGTAATTATATATATGCTTATGGGGGCATTACATAGCAGAACATAGCAGAGCACCTCTGTTGGCCCTGGCAATTACTTACACCGTAATTTCTATTTCATCCTGTTTAAACATATATATAGGTATGCTCAGTGAGAACTTACACTATGAACACCAAAGGAAATGGCATTTGATTTCTATCTCCTGTGCACCTCCTGTTGCAACATGAGTTAGTTCAATAAGGACAAACAGTATTGCCCCTTCCTGCCCTCCTTAACTGGAGCACAAAGGAAGCAGAAAAGAAAGGGGAGTTCATTCATACCAGTTCTGTACTGGGTTACCTTTCATCCCACTGGGACCGTGGCAGGTTTTACTGCTGGCTACTGACTGCCAGGTTAGAGTCATCATCGGGCCTCAACCAGTTGATAAACATTAGGAGACTTCCCACTGCTCTCAAACATGGATAATTCCCAGTTCAAAGCACTTCTCCAGCGTGGTACAGGATCAAGTATGGCAGAGCTCCCATTCGTTTGGCTCAGTGTTTCCAGAAACACTGAGAAGTTTTGGTTGGTTTCCAAAACTTTATCCAATGGATCATAAAGGCTTCCATTTGTTTAACCAGAAGAGCACAAGAAGAAACTCAAAACAACACACAAACAGAACAAAAAGCTGTTTACCTTAAAAGCAAAGAATAAACACAGAATACTAGTGGCCTGAAAACAACTGTAAATATTGCATATATATTTTGTCAATGGAAAGAAATGATTTTTTTTAGTTGTTCTTTGAAACTAAAACATTAAATAGCCTGCACTGCAGCAGACAGTAACAAAAATAGATTTCAGCTGCAATGTGACAGCCCTTTCTGGTTGTATGCTCATCCTATCACCGATCTGCTGAATAGGTATGGGCCCTCTGTCAAAAAGGAACTATTTTATAGTTGTAAGCAACTGGTTTTTTTTTTTTTATGGTTTAAGAAATATTTTGTGGAGTCACTCTTTGCTCACCTTAAAGAGCACGATACTGCTCAGGAGGTCGCTAACGCTGCCCCTTAAAATCCAAGGCAAGTTTCCATCAATGCCTTGCTGTGCAGGACCGGAGCATGGCATTAACCTGTCAGGGTAATGATTTCCTAGAAAAATGCATTTCCTTACTGCAGTGTCGACCTTGAACGCATCTTCTAGGCACTGCATTCAGAAGAAAACACGTAAGCCGGGCTCCTGCTGCTCTAATATTTCACCCATTAACTAGGGAATCAAGTCAGCAGAAACCTCCTGCTGCCAAGATCTTCTTTTCCGGATGGCTCCAGGTGAGTAATGCTGCTCTGTGGACAGCAGCTCCAAGTGCAGTGACTTCAGGCCATTAACCGCAGAGCTGTTTTGTTTCAGCAGCGTCTGTGGCACAGGTTAATGTTTGAATTTCTTAGCAAAAGCTGTTAAGACACATAAGCACCCAGGCCACTTTTCAAACTAGGCCTTAGTGTTAGTCAAAACCAGTAGTTCTGTGGACAGTGTGAACATCAGCTCTACAACAAGGCTTTGTCCCCCTGCCTCTGTCTGTTCAGGCAAACAGGAGCCAGCAGGTAGGAGCGGAAAAAGGCCCCAAGGTTAATGCACTCTCAAGCTATACAGAACCAAGCTCAGCTTCACTGACCAACTGGATATATAACTAGTCCCTACTTCCCCATGCCCAATCTCCCAGGGTTGTTTCGAGGAATAGAACACTGAACTTTTGGAGTACGTAGCAGTAGGGGCAAGGTAGCTTTGGAGGTCAATGGTCTACAGCGACAAATACACAAAACAAACCAGGACCATTTATATACCCACCCCTGGAAAGCACGTAAAAAACCGGCAGTCACCCATACGCAAAACAATACGTTTATCTTTTATTTAAAGCAAGATAAAAATGAAGTAAAGGAAGATGAAAAAAACCCACAGAGGTTGAACTTCATTCCCCACTCTGATAATAAGTAAAGACTAGGTGTTCAGGGCCAGCTGGTGTAAATCCCCTGGAATTCCTGCGCTGCAAGAGGATCAGTTTGCACCATGCCTGTTCAGGAATGCAAAGCCTCCTCCACATCCCATTGAACCAGGGCACTAACAAGTTACTGAGTTAAGTGGTTTTAAGCTATGCGGTTGTGCATTTGCTTTCTGTTCAAGAATAATTACATTTGAATGTTACCAGCTACATTTCCACTGTTGCTTTCTGTCCAAGAGGTTAATGTAATTAAACAACCTATGGGGGGTGAAGAGGGAGGGAGGAACAAAAGCTTTTTTGATGTTTTATTTTTCATCTTAAACACCTGCACTTTATTATTCATCCAGCTCTCACTAGAAGCTTTCACAAAACACCGTCAGCTGCTTTGAATCCTTCCTTTTGTAGCCTATTTACAAAGCTGTTACCCATCTCTCTTGCAGAATCACTGCACAACAATTAGCTACAAGGATGAGCTCAAAGAAAAAAATGAATTAATCAGTGAACAAAACAGAAGATTTTCATTGGAAAAAAATGTAATAGTGCTGATGCCTCAATCTATTTTTATTTAGAAAAAAATGAAAAAGTAATTTAATTAAACTCAATTGATGGTTCTCCATAAAAAGATGGATCTGCCATGTAAACACGTCAGACACCAAAACACACAAGTGCAAACCAGAGAGTTTTGACTGGCCTACTAGATAGGAGCCACTAGCACTACTAGCATCAGTAAAGAAAGTTTCTGGAAATATTTGCCAAGGCTTTGGAGAGAAGCATCTTGAGTGGGTTGGCTGCACTAGAGACCCTCACACCTTCTCAGCTGCCACAGAGCAGCGCTTTCCAACCTGCATTTTGTTGAGGGAAACCTGCCATGGTGCACAGGCCATTGAAATTCCTCCTGATTCACCCTCTCCTGACTGTACACAGCAGAAGAAACAGCCTGAGCTGGGCCTGTGAGTCAGCCCGGGGGTACCGTGCGAGCGACCTGGTGCGCCACAGGAAACCAAGAGCGGGGACGGCTCCGGCTACAAGGGGGAACCACGCATAAGACCCTGGGAAAAAAACAAATACTTTGCATGGTCTTTATTTCTTGCCTCTTTGAGGACCTGGTACATTGGGAGGGAAAAAAATATAGGCAGCCTAACAGTTCTTTAAAATAAAGTCTATAGGTAGGGTCAATACCTTTTATAATGCCCACCTGGTGCAGCTTGGGCAAGTCTTCAACTAATCCTCCTAATCCCTTTTTCTTTCCTGAAACCGAACTGAGAATGTCCAAGCTAATTACAAGTTCAGTAAATGCCAACTGCTTTTTGGTTAACTAATAACTTATAGCTTAGATATAACATGCCATTGAGCCAATATCTCTATTTAGTGTCTGGGTTTTGGTGTAGAGCATGCAAGCTAGCTAAGAAATTTTATGTCTAATCTCATTTCTGGAATATCTGTACATTTCCCTTAAGGATCAGGACTGAGAGCAGTTACAAGAAGGACTTTTTTGTTTTTTTAAATGCAAAACATTCACACACACAACTTGGAACAATTATTCTCCAAAAATATTTTAATGAGATTTTCCCAATAACTGAACTATTTCTTAGGGGTATGGAAGACTTTATTTTTGTCAGGGACAAGGGAGTTTCAGCTACTCAAATATTTAGAAACTAGAATTTATTTAATTTCTAAACATACTTTTACCAACAACACGAGAGAGTGAAGCCAAACATGACATACTGCTCTGATAAACCATGTGTTTATTATTTCCTCTTCCCTCCCATTTCTTGACAGAAAAAAAAAGTGTGTTGTGAAAACAAAAAGGTTATGACACATGCCAACAAAACCCAGGAAATTCAAAGCTAGAGCCTGTTGAAATATCTGCCCCAAGCTAATCCCACTCCTCTTCCTTTCTTTACATAAACACCATGGGCAGACAATGTTATCCTGGACAGAGCTTCCTGGCTGGGGGCTAAGTCTGCAAACAGAGGCCCTTCCTCCTTCCTCTGCTCCTCTTCACCTCCTTCCAGAGGCCAATTACTCCCCTGACCTCTCCCTATCCGTTCAGTCTTTCCAATTTGTCTCTCCTCACCTGGTTGCCTTCTCTTTATCCCAGCTCAACCCCTGGGCACAACCCCTGCCCCGCCAGCTCTGCCACCTTCCCTGTAATTTGTCTTTCTGGCATGTTCCTAGCCATGTTCCTCTTCCCATTCACCACATCAGTTCTCATCATATTTTGCTGGGTGTTTTTTTGTGTGGATTTTTTTTTTTTTTTTTAAAACAGGGAAGATCATCACCTGCAAACTTTGCTTGCTTCCCCAGCAGCAGCAACACTCAGTCAAGAGCCATTTGATGACTACCTAGTTTCTCTTTCCCCACAGGATTTATGAGTTTGCAGAAGTTGCTGGTATCTTCAAGATCTCTTGAAGGAGGAAGCGTGAGTGTTTAATTCTCCAGTCTTCATTTGTGTAAACAATTTGTTTTCTCTCTTTTCTCTCCTAGGACAAAGAGTTTTGAATGAGGCACTTTAGAGGAATAAGCCACGTTTGGCGAACCGGTGAAACTGCGTTGAAGAACCGAATGGAGGAGGTCATTCAAAATTAACACACGACTCCAGGGGTCTACTATATAATGGGGTTTACATTATATATGTAGCTTGGATAAAGAGTTTTAGTCTCACATTTTTGTTTTCTTGACATGAATCATATGTGATGAAGCCCAGAAAATGAAGCAAGTATCAGATTATCAAAGTTTTTTGGGGGGTTTAACTCTTGCTGCCACAAGGATACCAAGAGATTCCCGTGACTGCTGGCACAAAAAAAAATTTTAGTAACAGCTCATGGGGAGCTGGAGGGGATCACTAGGCATAATGGGATATAAGTTTACTTGCCCTTTCTACAAATAAAAAAATCAACTTGAGTAATAGCAAACAAACAAACAAGTAATTCTGCAGAAACAGAAAGCAGCCTATGGGTGAAAACACTTAGGGGTTATGCACCACAATTTCAAGGCTTAATGTGGCATTTTATTGCTGCTACATTTGCCGCCAATTTTTATACAGCTCCTTTCTATCAATTCTGTGCAGTGAAAAACAAATATTCAATGACAAAGTCCATCAGTTGCCCTTAAAATATAGGCCAACAAGCTCATCTCTATTTTTATGCATCTTGGCATCCTCTGCACAAACACAAGCCCAGGTCTCCAGGGAGTCACAAATCTCTCTGAGCAAGTAACGTGACCTGCTGTAACTGAGCTAAGGGGACTCAAGCCAGCCTTAAAACTCACCATTTCTTTTCTGTTCTGCCTCCCTTCCAAAACCATAGCACTGAAAGGCAAGCCAGGAAGGAGAATAATAATAATAATAATAATAATGAAATTTTTTCTTTGCAGGCCCCAGACAACGACCTCGCTTGTGCAGGATCACTGTCCTACCACACTCCTTGCTGGAGGAGATGAACACCAGGCCCACGGAGCTGGTTATCCGCTTCCCACAAATCAAGGAATTACTTCCCAATACCTGGCTGCAGGATAACTGGAGCAGCGTGTAAAAATCCGGCTGGGGACAAATGGCACCCCCCTAAGCAAGATCCAGCTCAAACTGTGGCACCCCAAGGTGACTCTGTCCATTCCCAACACAGATCCAACACACGGAAGTGGCACTTACTCCATATGCAGGCACTTTGCTCAGCTGCATCTGAAAGAGCAAAGTTTATGGGGTTTATGACTATCTGAAATGCAAGCAGACACCAGCCTGAAAAGGTTAGCAAATAACCTTATCCACTTTAACTGAAATCTGGCAGGCTGGATAAAAATACAGCTTTCAACTATCAACCAATTCCTGCTACTGGTCACTGGATAAAAGAAAGCAAGAAACTGCATAAAAAGGCAAGTCACCCTATGGACGTGTTCTACCCCAGCAAAAGCACTGAGTCAAATGTACTAATTTCTGCAGAAATAACTTCTCCACTTCTCAGTAGAATCCATGACAAATCAGTACAGAGATACATGACATGAACATCACAAGAAGCTTCTTCCCACTGTCCTCCAATACTGAATTATATTTGACTAACAATTTAAAGTCAAGTAAAAATCATTTTAAGCAATATTGCCCTTCCTAATGGTTTCTACGTCTGAAGGGTAAGAGTTGGGCATTAATCACACCCTGATACGTCCCAAATTTGTGCAGCACCAAACCAGACTACCAGATAGCGAAATGGAAATCAGATGCAACCAGCAATCCACATTCAGGGCATGGACAACTGATGAACATCACAGGTTTTCTTCTTTTTCGTGGCACTGGAAACTCATTAAAAATGGCTCTACACTAAGCTTATAATGACTGCATCAATTTCACCATGTTGTATAGAAATCTTCAAATAAATATGATTTTAAAGACAGTCACAGAATCAACTAATGTTTCTCATCCTGTATAGGACATAGGATATCTCATGGCACTGTGGGAGCCTCTTCGCAGCTACCTGCTCACCAAGGGAGAGTCAGGTTTCTGGGACATCTACCTACTTTTTTTCTCACAGGCAAGCCATTGATCTGTTTTTTGCACAGTTGTAGTATATTTACACCGAGCTCTGGATGCCAACTGTGCAACTTTAAAAAAAAAAAAATCAAGAAAAAAGATCAAGAAAAAACCCTATTGTTCATCAGGTCAGGTTAACCCCAAACTAGTTCCATTTAATTAGGATTTGCCTGCCTGACAGAGTAGCTTTTCACTGTACTTGAAAACACAGAGCTTGCGGACCGATAGGTGTAGGTCATTCTAAGCCTAGAAATAAAAGCTTGGGCTGAAATGATGCCAAGGGTTTAAGGAATTAATGTTTTACTCTCTGGCTGTTCTCCCAGTAGTCCTCTCCCAAACGCCGTTAAAGCTTATCCTGGACACAGGAGACACCTGACCACAGGACTATCCTACCTCGTGGCCAAATGAGCCTTGCAGGAAAAACTGCTTCCAATACCACCTTGAAACAGGAAGGTGCTTTGGAAGAACTCTTCTCATGCAGAGTGTGTTGGTCCAGCAGCCTAAGGCAGCTATAGGGGCCTAGTTAGTGCTTATGATTAACACAGTGCAGAAAAAGGGATCACAGAATCACGGAATGGTTGAGGTTGGAAGGGACCTCTGGCGATCATCTAGTCCAACCCCCCTGCTCCAGCAGGGACATGGCACAGGGTGGCATCCAGGGGGTTTTCAACATCTCCAGAGAAGGAGACTCCCATGACAAAAGTTTTGAATCCTAGCTGACCCAGATAGTCATGCAGCTTCTAATAAATTGCCTTAAGAAATATCAAATAACCACAATTTCAGCTGGAGTATCAAAGCCCAGCACTGTTTTGTTTCCACTGAGTATTTAACAGTCTAGAGGCCACATTTAAAGAGGGAAACCTCTGACTCCTATTAATTGTCCATAGGTTTTGAGTACCATTCCTAGGCAAAAGTAGGCTTTTATTTTACTTAGACTGCTTGCACCCATTTAAAAAACAAAAACAAAATTGCTGCACGCTCTGAAAACCATGTAGGTATCATCAGCAACTGAGGAACATCCCATACTTCTGAAGTATGGAAAAACATCGGAGCGGAGACTTAGCAACGTCACTTCAGCCAACTTTTCTGAAGATTTGGGCCAAAAATCTTCTGGAAAGGCTGGACTCATTAAACCCATTCAGTCAGAGTTAAAAAAGCAAGTAGCCTTTTTTTTTTTTTAAATAACTCTTGTTGGATTAAAGTCATAAAGGGCAAATTAGAGAGAGCAAAAGCAGAAACATGCAGTGCAGTTGCAAATACCTGTTCATCACTTGCACACTTTTTCGTGGCATTTCAATCTTGTACCACTTAACGCCATTTGCTCAGATCTGGTGCTACGAAAAAATATAATAAAACCTTCTAGTCTTAAAACATGCAAAATAACTGTCCGTGTTAAGCAAAATGCACAGCACTATAAAAAACAATACATACCGCATCAGTGAAATTGGCACAATATTTGTGTGCTCCTTGGTTTAAATAGAAGTTTTAATTTAAAAAACAATTCTTAAGCTGTGATATTAAAAAAAAAAAAAAAAATTGTTTCCAGCACAATGTGGAGCAGGAAACACAGTGCAGGTCTGGACTGCTGCATAGAGAAGAAAAAATGCCCAGGATACCCACGGACCCTGCAAGAAGGGTGCACATGCACCGGAGCTCCAGCTTTAGTGGTGCACGGGACGCACCGGAGAGCCAAGACACTTTTCTGGCTTCTAGAGTTGTTAACGACACAGGAAACACACTAGGCCTGATAGCTAACACATGTCCTATCACTCATGAAATACCAAGAGATGGAATAGTATTTTTCATTTAGAAGTTTTAAAAACGTGAATCCACAATCTAATAAGCCAATATTTATCTTGGCAGTTCATACCTTCCAGGAAAAAAAAAAAAGACTGCAATAAAGCTAAATATTTTAAAGGACATACAAAATAATTGATGAGAATATCTTTGAGTTGATGAGCTGTGCATTTATCAAAGTGAAGCAAACATTAATTCTGAATTATTATGGAATCATTAAATAGAAAGCTTGAATTAACCCAAGGAAATTTTATTGCTCTCTAGATGCTGAGCCTTCAGATTCCCATCAGATAAGCCAAAAACTCCAAGCACTGTAATCCTCAAAGAAGCATTTACTACATAAAATGAAGAGCACTGCACTGACCAAGCTAGAGCCATGCTCCTGGGTACTTGTGCAGAGTAGATTGGTAAAAATTTATGTTGTCCATTATCTTTTTTAATCATTTGTATTTTATTAAAAGATCCTAGATTCTACTGCACATTAAACTAGAACTGTTGTCTATTTTTCCCACTGCGGGTGATACTGTTTTGGGACACCGGAGGGAGACTAACAAACTCTTGAGCTTCAAATTGCAATTTTGACTGCATAGTTTTACAAGTCTGATCTACCTAACTAGGGGAAAAGTTTACTCAATATCCAAAGATATTTTTCTAAAATTTCCACTTTTTATAACTTCATGAAGACTTCAACAGTAATTCCTAGGTCTAACACACGTTCAGAAAAATGCTTAAGAATATGAATTTTATTGCAGCACTATTTAAATCAATCAAGTCAAAGTTATGAGCAATAAAAATCACAGGACTGAAAAATTTACATTTTCTAGTCATACCTTCCAAACCCAAACTCTTTTCAAACACTCAACTTTTGATTAACTTCCAAAACAAGCAGAGTTTATACGACTGTCTCTAGACCCCAGTAAAAACTGTGTACAAAGCAGGCACACAGGCAAAACATAGCATAAGTGATGTGCAGTATCCTGAAGGGCTTCCAAAGAGACAAACCAAACAGATGTGGCCTGAGCAAACCTGCTGCAAGAACCCTGGCTTTCTCCTGCACAGCTCCGCAAAATGGTTTTCCATCTTGCATTAACAGCTCTGAACACTGAGAAGCTTTTCAAAATAAATAAATAAAATAGCCTCTTTGCCATAGGTAAAATAGCTTATTATGACAACGTACTGTGCGCTGGTATTTCACAGTTGCCAACATCAAAATGTTTTCCCTACAAATTACAGTCTTGGTAAGTCACGCATCGAAAGTGTGCCAAGGTCCCGCCCGGAAGGGAGCTAGATTTATTTTTGTGAGGGTTATTTTTGCAATGAGAAATGCAGTTCAAAGACTGAACTTGGTCACCAAAATGAATGAGCCATTTCTTAAGCAAGTCGTTCCAGAAGTGCCAGCAGGTGCGCCCACACCTCTATCTGGGCCTTATTTAATTCCTCGCCCCCCCCCCCCCAAAAAAAAATCTCAAGGCTCAATTACAGAATTAGCACGAAGCTGGAGGAAAAAGCAGCACCTTGATACGCTGGCCCAGGGGCACAGCTTACACTGGTGTAAAAAGAGCTGACAATTTTGTCCTTTGTGCCACAGAGCAAACCACGGGGGCCACAGCACTTGTCTCTTGCCTTAAGCACCTGACCAGGCACCTGCAGGGCAAGAAAAAAGATAAAAGAGGGCATTGTTGTAGGGTAAATTATTTCTCCATGCACTGATTCCATGTGCTGCTCTGATCACTCATTCGGGCCAGTACCACAGCCACTCCTGTCACTCTCCCATGGCACCACTAGGTCTTCATGAGATCCAAGCAGCTCTGTGAGGAACCTGATAGTTTCAAGCCAACAGAGTAATTATTTCCATCATTTTCCACACATTTGTTCACATATGTATCCAATAGCATTTTTAATATATGCTCAAATCCACTAACAGGAACTAGCAAGCAAAGGATTAAAAGGAAGAAAAAGGCTGAGGCTCCTCAGGTAGGTTAGGAAAGGCAATGCCATCACATGTCTACATCAGGCACAAAAGGTTAAAATATTTTGACACAAAGTATGTTTCAAAAAAACCTCAGGGTCAAAGAGCTCTAGACTTAATTACTGGAAAAATAAGGATTTGTATTTTATTCATATTCAGCAAATATAAAGAAACAGCCAAAGAAACCACTTAGGATGAAAAAAAAGTAAGAGAATCATTTATAAATCCAAGATGTACCTCCCCCCCCCCAGCTTTGCAAGCCACTCGTAAGAACATGTTTAGAGCACTGTGTCTAGACCTGGGCACTTGGCCAAAAGACATTCACATTCTGGAGCTGATGCAGCAAGGAGCAAAAACAGCTTTCTTTTGAGGAAACTCTCTCAATATTAAATAGCTTCAGCCTCTAAATCTGTCTACATGAGATCGGAATAACTGGTTGTCAGTATCCTTCACCAGTGTCAACTTACAGTGCTCCTCTGGCTCCAATGGAGCTATCTGCAACTTGGGATTTATGCCTTGGGATTTAAATACCCCACAAAAATGATTCAGTAATTTCAACAGGTTCCTCAAATCTCAGGATCAAAATACCCCCCCAGGGGTAAAACCAGGCTTCAAATCTTCAGAGACAGGAACCTAGATGCAGGATCCTTCAAAAACATTCAACTGCAAGGCTGTCTTTGGACCTGCTTTTCCAAGACTGCAGGAAAAAAAGGAATGCACTTCCTTCACCTCATCCTAATCTCATTAATTATCTTCTTAACAAACCATATTCTTGCACTCCAGTAACCTGCTTCTGCCACTTTCACTCTCTCATGGTGAGATTTTTATACTCCTCTTCCTATACAAGCGATCATAAAGAATCCCTATCAACACCAAGACAACAGTAGAGAATGAATGCTCAGCAATTCTTAACCAAATGTTAGTAGTAATAATCTACAGAGAGAATAGGACTGGAGCTCTTAAATTTCCTCTCCTTGATATATGATATGTATAATCTCTCTCTGCTGATCTCAAGGTAGAGAAACAAAAGCACCCAAATCCCCCTACCTGCCTTATCAGCCATCTTCTTAGGAAAGACAAATGAGTGGCTGATAAAATCCAGACTTACAAGCCTCAGCTCTGCCTTCGACACACAGAACAAACACTTAAGTGAATCAAACAATGCTCACACGCAAGTCATGCTGCAACACTGCATGATAAAAACTAAATAAACCCTCCTCAGCCTTTCCAGAACAAAGCACTTAAGTCCACAGACAATTGTAACCAAGGCAAGATATTCCGTGTCAATATTTTGTTCAAATAATCACACATGAAGTTAACTTCAAATGAATGGTAGGCAAAAATATGCCCAAACATCTCCTAAACTAGAAAATGAATAGATGAAGACCAGAGTTTTGCCTTGATAAAAATCAATTTTGGATACTTTTCTTAGAGAATATTAAAATCTTTCTGCAAGCTTAAAAGATATACTATGCAGGGGAAGGGGGGGAATACAGGAACATTTATTTATTATACATTTTGCAGCAAACCTAAGAGGGCACGTCCTCTGCTTGAACACCCCGTCCTCTTCCTCGTCATAAAATAACAGAGGCTAAAGGGTAAAATCGCTCAGATTACACTTGGCCAAGGGTTGCCTGATGGCCCGCGCTGCACAGACACCTCCCTGTTACTGCATTCCTAGCGGGCTCCAGAAGACGCATACACCACCTAACATACAGAAAGCATGCATTTTAAGAACACTTTTCACGAGGAAAACCAACGCAGCAGTCAGAGATGAAGACAGCACTTGTGCTTCCATATACTGCACTGGCTGTTTCCTCCAAAGCCAAGCCACCAGTAGGAAAAGCTGGTGCTTTCAAGGGCAAGAAATCCAGTGTGAAAACAGCCATGGACATAGACACGCCTGGGATGCCTGCTAGGTCCTTCTCTTCTTTTTTGCTGCTGCAACATTAGACAACTGTGTAGGAGAGGAGAGGGTAGAGGTCTGCGTGTGTTATCTCTGTGCATCTATCAGAGATCCTCTAAGCCCTGATAAAATAGGCTGTGGTCTCATGTCACCTAGATGAAAAGCAGGCTCTGACCATACGAAGAAGCTGCCTCCACTCCACAAAAAAAATGAGCAATTTGCAGCTTATGGCTGCCCAGCTTTCAGTACTGGCCTTAACAGGAGGAGCTGCTGCTTCAACAGTATGAAATAACCAAACTGCATCAAGTGTCCTGCTGTGCCATTTTACCTGTCAGGAGATATTTTTCCTGTATTCAGAATAGCATTGTATATTAGACACTCATAAAAAAAACTCTTATCCATCCAAATCCTACTACATCATCTCGGCATTTCATTACCAGATGACTTAATTTCACACACAGCGCCAAACACTTGGTTACATTTCCGCTCCCCCTCCCAGTGCACACTACCAGTTTAATGATAAAAGGCTTGAGCAAAAAAATGGTCCAACTGGCAACCCTTGGCCCTGCACAGCCATCTCCCCACGCAACTCTCAAGGAAGGAATTTTTAGGTTGCCAGACACTCTCATACCACAGTAAATCTCTGGCTACAGATCAAAGCTATTATAACTCTCTTATTTTCTACATCTGTATTGCGGGCCAAGCACTTAGAGCTACAGTCGAGTACGGCTCAGCCAGGAGCCTGCAGTTCACATCACATTCCGTTTCCTGCACCTTACCCTACCACGTTCTCTGCTTGGAGCCACGGCATCTGGAAGGCAAGACCACAGCTTTGCTGTTGAGCCCTCCCGAGCTTCTGATCCTAAGCCCCTCTGTGACCCTACCTGGCTGATGGTTTGGAAGGGTTTGTTAAGGGAAGGCCTGAGACCACACCTGCCTTATCTGGTACTGCAGGAAGCCACTATCCCTGATGGGAGATGAACTGCATTACTCATCACTAAGACCAAACAGCCACATTTTCTAGTAGATAACAGAAGGCCTTGGGGAGGTACATCAGCAGTACTGCTTTGCTTTTAATTGCTTTTAATCTTTTTTAAAATAAGTAGCTCCCTCCTGGAGGAGGAAAAGAAAAAAAAAAAGAAAAAAAAAAAGTCCACTATTCATTCAGCATCTTAGAAACCATGTTTTGCTTTATCTTCATAAAACAGTCAAAAAAAATCCTCTAAGCCTAAGGCAATAAAGGCGGTCTTGTCCTACAGTAGACAGACACAACCTTGGCCAACCTTCCTGGTCCTGTCAGCCGAAAACCAAAATCTTTTCGTGATCAAGCACACGCTGTGCACTCCAGAACACCACGGAGAAGGATGTGGCAGCCAAGCTGTGGTTGTGGCCTCTGTGCAAATCTCCCTTGGGACTGGGCTCATGCAAAGTAAGTTGCTTGGTCTTAGAGCAACCTACCAAAGCCAGCCCTTTGCCAAACTGTACCAGGAATGCAAACTGCCTGCAGCCCAGCACAGCCTCGTGCCCCTCACGCAGGATAGTCCTGACACAAGAGACTTTGAGCTACTCAGAACCCCACAGCTGGGCCACCTGCACTCCAAATAGCAGAGCTCCTTCATTCGTGGATATGCACCATGCCCAGCACCAAATTTTCTGGAGGAAAAGCAATTCCTGAAGCTCAGTAAGATAACTTCTCAACCCAGACTGATATTCACTGTGTCTGCCCTTATAAAGTCTTAGCCAAAGGGGTAACCTACATCACTGTATAACACTTTGCTACTGTGCAAAAAAGTCCTGGCAGCCTGATCTACAGAGATACCTTACCCTGGAAGCCCACTTCCCGTTAACACTGTCTGGACTGCTAACCTAGCAGGGAGGAGAACAAGCAAAAACAAACAAAAAGAAACAAACAGTTGACTAAAAAAAAAAAAAAAAAAAAAAGTTTAATAAAAAAAAAAAAAAAAAAAAAAGAAAAAAGGCAGCATAAGCTTCAAATGTGATTTGATAAGTGATACAGGAACCTTGCTTCACACAGCTGTTCTGCCTTCATTTTCAGAAGAGTCAATATTTGCTGATATTCTCGGCAATTATTACTTAAGTTTGTCTTTTTTAATTAACACAAAGAATGAGTGAATATGATACACATCCTCTCAATGAGGTCAAATAGATACTAATATTTCATACTATAAAACCCAAGGGGCTGCACCATACAAATATCTTTAGAATCACAGCACAATTCTCTCATTTATGTGTGTTTTTAAACAGACAGTTCCAGTTAGTAGTCTTTCTCAACTAATTAAACATTCAAGATCATTACAGATCAAGTATGCTATTAACAATTAAATGTTTTGAGCAATAAACGAACCTAGAACTAATGAAACAATACAGGTGGGACTCGAGTAAAGATGAGAGCTTGGATCTACCACCACACTGGCGTATCTCATCACAGATGAGATATACTCACAAAGTCAGACAGATGTAGCTGAAGTGGAGTTGCTGCAGGTGAGCATAGTCAAAGCTCAAAAGTAGCTGCTCTAAACCTGCCATACACCTGGGCAAACATGCACCTCTGCAAATAAACTTAATTGCAGACACTTAATGAGTCCCTCGGCTGGTCTCCATAAACTCTGCTCCGATGGCAATCCTGCAAGTACCGTCATGTTTACCCCGGGGGCTGCTGCCAGCACAGAAACACCACTTGCAAACCACAGTTGGCTCAATCCTAACCAACACAGCTGCACTGGCAAAAGCACATCAAGATGTTCCCTACCTGGAAGGGCTTAGGAGGAGCACTGCAGGCAACAGGCGAGTGAAACGCGTGACAGCCGAGTCACTTGGAATGACGAGACAAAGAATTGAAGCTCATGGAGACAGCAAAGGCTTCTGCTTTTCCACAAGCAGCCACATCTGCGCAATTTAAAACCTACTTTTACGGTCAGGTTCACAAGGAAACCTTCAGGAGGATGAGCTGGCAGGATACGTGTTTTATCCCCTCCCTCTTTTGGCGCACAGGAACCCCATCCTGGTTGGAAAAGGCACCCACCTGCCTGATGGCCAAGGCAAGGCCAGGTTTGCTGCACCTGGCCCAACTCCTGCTGGCAACTGGTACCAGCACCACAACACCCTGGGCGCTGCCAGCCTGCCTGGAGCCACTGCTCCGGAGCCAGTATGGATGACAATGGCTGCAAGAGGGAAAGCAGGTGGGATCTGTGAAGGTCCCTGGGCACCGTCCTGGCACACCAGGGGGTCCTGCGCTTGCAAGGCTAAGGGACCAGAGGATGAAGCTTCCCGCCCGGTGGGCTTGACATGTTGGCACAGGGATGCCCTGACAGGGTTGCCAGCCCCAGGGAACCCACCAGGGCCCCCCAACACCACCCTGGGGGACCCACCAAGCGCCTACAGCCCTTCCAGGGAGACCCACGAAGCCCACGGAGGAGGCCGCCCCAGCCCCTCCATGGGGACCCCCGGGGCGGCCGGCGCTGCGCGGGAGGCAGAGCGGCCGCGCCGGCGAGGCCGCGGCTCTCGCTCCTGCTGCGCTTCAATCCCCCTCTCCCTGAGGCGGGACGAAGGGGGAGCTCCCCCTGCCCCCCAGCCCACAGGCCGCCCTTACCTCGCCCCGCGGGCAGGAGCGAGCGGAGCGCGGCGGCGGCGGCAGCCGG
>VZSV01000259.1:208238-234766 GCA_013398735.1 Nothocercus julius | reverse complement strand
GGGGGCAAAGCGCCTGCGCCACGGCCGCCTCCCCTCCCTCGGCCCGGCCGCCTCCCTCCTTCCCCTCCGCTCCGCTCGGCGGCGAGCGGCGGCGCCGCGGCCTCCTCCTCCTCCTCCTCCCCAAGCGCCTCCACCTTGCGGGGCGAGGCGGCGCCTTCCTGCCCCGCCATCTTCCCGCCCTCCAGGGACGCCTCCTGCCGCCAGCCGCGCGTCGGGGCTCCCAGCGGAGATGTTACTTATTTTCCCTCCTCCTTCTCCTTTTTTTTCTTTTTTTCTTTTTTTTTCATGTTACCATAAATGCGGTGAGCGAGGGGTGCCCCTTCTCCCCGATGCAGCCCGGGCGGGTTGGAGCTGCGCGGCAGCTTCCAGCTCCTCACGCTCCGCGTTTCACGAGTTTGCCAAACATTCCTCTATCAGAGCTTCTCGCGGGGAGGTTTTTTGTTTTTTTTTCTGCCAGAGCGGCATGAAACTTTTCCGGCGTGAGCTTGGAGCGCTCGCTCTGCGCCGGCAGCTCGTGAAAATACCCGTGAGCCCTGCGAGCCTTAACAAGCCTTGCCCGGCTTGTGCGTGCCGCGCGTTGCTGCAGCATTAAAAAGCACCTAGAGGAAGGGGTGCTGTAGCCACCTGCCCCTTGCTGAGGGCGTGGGGGCCTGGTCTAAGCCCCAGAGCTCCTTTTTGTCCCCTGGGGCACTTGGCGTACGTCTCCCGAGCACGGCGAGACGCTGCTGCCGCCCAGAAGGCCGTCGGGAGCGTTTGCTGGGGGCACAGCCTGCGTAGCCGCGTACGTGCAGCTTGCCCGGGACGGCGCGCGGCGTGCCGTTCCGCTGCGGGAGGTGCCCTGCGGCTGGTGGTGAGCGTGGGTTGGCCTGGTTCTGCACGCCCGCAGGAGAGATTTCCCTAAGCCGCCGTGTAGCGTCGGGCTTGCTGGGTTGTATTTGCCAGCACGTCGGCGTGGGGCAGAGAGCGACACGTAGACACGCCGAGGGCGCTGGACTAGTCTGGGCAAGAAAGGGCATCTAGTCTTGCAGCCCTGCTGCTGCTTTGCTGTGCTACACATCCCATGGGCTTTCCTCGTTTCCAGTGAGCCTGGATAGCATGCGCCTTTGGCAGTGTGGAAAGAACAAGTAAAATAAATCAAAATGTGCCTGGTTCCTGTTTCTTTTGCAGTCCCAGAGCAAGACAGTGTTACGGGGTGCTCCCGTGTGCTGGGTAGAGATGGAGTGGATAAGAAACTTATCCAGAGCTGCTTATCTGTTGTCTTGCTGGCAGCCGTAGCAAGGAGCAATGAGTTTATATCCTTCAGCTTGCTTCTCCTGTGGTGGCCAACATTCTTCAGTCAGGAAACACCCTTTTTCCATTGGCTCCTTTCCGAGGAGTCTGCCACATCCCCATGAGCTCTGCAGGAGGCAAAAGTGCAGCCGCAGCCCAGGAAAGGCAGAGTGAAGGGGATGTCGTCCGTGCTCAACACCTTGCTCCAGCACTGCAGGAAGACCCCTGTGACCTCCCAGGCATTGAAGGGCATCCTCCACCTGCCCCGGTGCTCCTGGGCCTGGTCGCGTGCCGTAAGCTGTTTTTTCCAGCTTAAAACAGGATGTGTTTCCGTTAACAGCATGTGCCAGTGGTTCAGTACACTGAATCTAGTCTACAGAGCAGAAAGGACATGTATACAGGGAATGGGAAAAGGGAAGAAATATACCCACAAGCCATCAAGTAAACAGAATTTATTTGTATGAACCAGCTGTTTTTCTGCAATCTTTAGTGATCTTGAGCTGTCCTGGGATCAGCAGTGAGCTGCTGTGTGTGCTGAGCTGGACTTTCTAGCCTGTTGCTTTGTTTTCAGGATGCAGAGGAGATTTCATGTTCATCAAAATGATGGTGTCAGACTACTCCCTAGTTCAGGATTTGCTGGTACGGAGAGAGTCAGTTTTCCTGATCCTTTAAGCCATACACTCCAAAATCTCCCAAGTCAACAGCCGCGAGACAGATGGGGATGCCTAGAGAAGGTCCCAGGCAGCAGAGACTCCCAGCCCCACAGAAGCTGGGATACAACTTGCGGAGATCTGCACCTGCATCCCAGACCTGGATAACCCATACTTGCTCTTTCCCATAGCTGGCTGTTCCCCCAAACCAGACGTACCAGTGTAGACTTGTCAAGGGCAATGTGGGCTGGTTAGCCCTGCCTCAGACCCATTCTTGCCTGGTACATATGGTAGAGCTGCCTTAGGATCCCCCTCAACAGGGAAGAAGTAACGGCCCTTTGAGAGCACCTTCTGTCCATGTCATGCTGCTTGAACAACGTGAATGAAGGGAAGAGCTATGCCATGCCAATACTGGAATAAAACAGAAATATAATTAATTTCCTGGGGTCTGACATTGATCGCGTGAGATGTTGACATCTTCTAAATGAGAAGGCAGTTATTTTTTCTGCTGACTGTTTGAATGGAGCAGCCAAACGGCATCGAGGAAGGCTGAAGGTCGGACCTTTTGGCTCCTGGTCGGTGGATGCCATCTCCATAAGCGCAAATGCTGGTGTCAGGCAAAGTGATTCACCTCAAAACAGTGTCTTGCATTCCCTCTACTTGTCCGATCTGCCTTTTGAGCGGTCGAGGAGTTTCACCAGTACTGCCGTTCACACCGTGTTGTTACCATATTTTGGTAATGCTCTCATCGCACGAAAACTTGTCTTGGCAGTCAGATGAACCTGGCACGTTCTCCCATGTCATGTTTCATTGCTGGCTACTCGTCAATGACTAGCATGGCGTGGACGTTCAGGAATGTTTCTTGAAAGAGAAGATGTCTTATGGCTTCACCTGGTCCAAGAGATGCGTTTTGCTTCCCCGCTCTGCCTGCGTGATTCTCAGCGACTAATTCTTTGTGCTGGTAACACCATTAACGGTAGTGGGTTAGCATGCATTTATTGCACATTAATAGATAACAGTGCTTCACTATTAGTTGAACCAAAGCTCACAGAAGTGGAATAAAAATCAGTCTAGACAAATTTTACGGAAAAAAGGAAAGGTTCCTCCCACTTCTTCCTACAGCCTCTCCCATATGGAAGAGGAAATTTTCATCTTCAGCATTCATGGCAGAATCACTCTTTTGGATGCTTCAATTTCCCGTCTTTAGGGTTGGTAACAGAGGACTGTAATTGAGCTATTTATGACCACTAGTCACTACATCCCTGGGACAAGAATCCTCTTATTTCATGGTTCCAAGTTCATCTCTCGGCACTGTCCTGTGGAAGGTTGATCTGGCCAGCTGGTTTTCAATACTCCTCACACCAAGACAACTTTTCATCAGTGAGCGCTGATGAGAGGTCCAGCAGCCAGCTAGTCCTGTTAGCCAGGGAACGAGGGGAAATCCTGCGTGACTGTTTCCAACACAGTGGCACTAGCTTTTCACCTTCCCTCTCTGAATTTCTAAGGAATTTTGGAAAAAGTATACCTGCATATGGATTTGGGAGCACTTTGGTATACCAGCTCTTAAATCCTGGGTGAACCCTGAGTTTGGGGTTCAGAGAGCAGGCCGGGCACGCGACGAGGGCATCATAGCCTGAGCCAAAGCGACAAGAGATTGAAGAGGCCATCTCCGTCCAGAGAGCTGAGATTAATCGTGAGGAATTTGGGAGGAATCGGGGCCATATTCTGATCACAAAACACTACTGAACACAGATTTTTTAATGCGACTCCAAGGTGAGGGAGGGGATGGGCAGCAGGACACATATTTTGGAAATTGTTTCTTTGCTGCGTCTCTGTGTGGAATTGCTGATGCTGTCTCAGGCTCACCTCTGAATTACAGCAGTTTGACTAGATTAAAGTTTTGATATCAGTTCTAAAGCCCTCAGGACTTCCAGTTTAGGAATAAACTAGTTCTACCTTCATTATGGTGGTAGTGGTACTAGCAAATGAGAACATATTCTCATCGTCTTCCAAAAAACAGGTACTGATACTTCCACTATTTCTGCTGTATCTGTTTTCACTCGGAAAAAAAAAAAATAGAAAGTGATGTTTGAGAGTCATCCTTGTATTGTTAAAACCCTACTGAAGAAGAAAAAAGGGGGAAACAGAAGACCATGTTCATAGTCTGGCCGTAAGATGTTTGCCAATAAAGTCAACTGAGCTTCAGATCTCCAGTTAGAAACATACCCACTGCTATTTTGTACAAAAGCAAACCACTAATGAAAACTGTGATCAACTAATTACCTGTCACTTCAGGTTGATGTTTTAACAGTGCACTGCTTAATTAAATTCCCCCCAAAATGAATCCATGTAATTTCTGTTCTTAATTAGCACCATTGGCATGTGCCCCTTGCTAATAGGGGATTTGTTGTTGCCTCCTAAAGTAGTAGAAGGCATTTACTTATCTCTTGGCAGCCAGACCAGGTTCCTTTAGAAACATGGAGGAGAAAGAGCCCCTCCGTTTGCTTGGTATTACCAAGAGTGACATTAGTCAGGAGGAAGAATATGCCAGCAGGTGTGTTAAGAGCTCTTTTCCTTTTTCTTTTTAGTGGAAGTATTGACATTTCCCCATATTCTATCAAAGTTAGAGCCATTCAGTTTGGAATGGATAACACTGTCCTAAAGAGTATCTAAAAAGTGCCACCATTCCTCAGGAAGGCCAAACATAGTGAAACCAAGTGACAAGAAATAAGAGGAGAGGGCAGTACTTAAAGTGCAATGCGAATAGGACCAGGTTCAATAGCAGGTACAGCCAGAGCGCTCAGCTGAGCCCAGGACATTACTCCTATTTATATTTCTGGACCTGAGGCTTCTCTGGGACTTGAAACAGCCTGGTTGTGGCAGCTAGTAGAGATGACAGGACTGGAACAGGGTCAGGCTCCTGCAGCCGTTTTCACTTCAAGCAGACCTGTATTCTGCCAGTAGCCTGATTCGAGTGGGAGGATCTGAGTAACAGAGCAATATCTTTCTGAGTAAGGATGCCAAGATACCGCCTATTATGCTTAATATTTTAATCTGCTGTCCCAGTGTCTCACTGCTCTAATCAAGGCCACAGCAGAAATCTCGAGGAGCTGAAGCTTATGGAGCCCATCACAAAACCCAGCTGTGCCACAGAGGCGAAAGCTATTAAGTGGCCTTAGGGAGGAAATAAGGTATACACAGAAATTCATTATTTTCCAGTTGAGACAAAAAACTATCCATTAATATGTGACACAGAGTACACTCTGGAAAATTGGAAACAGATATTGAAAAATGAGCAAATCCCAGCAGCCCTAATGCATATGCAATGAACCAGTTATTAGTATTTGGCCGAGCAAGCTCTGTCACGGAGGATGACTCGCATTCCTGCAGGTATTTGCAAGTCCATATGCCCTAGATGGCATCGCTCTGCAACGTTAGAAAATAAAAACTTGAAAATTCAAGCTCTTGTTGAAGCCAATGCTGGAGAATTCCAGGCAGGAAAAGTGTTGATTTAAGTGCACACACATAGAAATAACACACGAGTCCATTTTTTAATGTTACTTGTTGCAGACACACACACAAAATTAACCTACCTGTAGCTTGTCCCACGTCCTGCATCCGCATATTTCCCTTTCAGGGAAGTGCCTATCAGTTGCCTCTTTGCTGCAGGTGCTTTCTAGAAAGCATCGTGGGTTGGGATCGGCTTTGTGCACCCACCTCCTGCCACCAGGCACGAGCAGGTGAAGTTTCCAAATTTCCTACATTATCTGCAGAGTTCGACAGTCGCGCGGCAGGACTATCGGCTGTGCTGGAGGGCGTAAGGGTAGACTTTGGGAAGGGGATGTGTAGGCGGATTTTCCTTGGCCTTAACAATGGTATTTGGAAGGACTGTCATTAAGCAGTCCCCTTGCGGACACTTTTTGGCATGCCTGAGGACTTCAGCCAGAGGACATGGTGCAGAGAACACGGGCAGATGCAGGTTTGGTCAAACAGGAGCAGGTGTAATGAGTAGGTCAAGCTCAACCGGGCAGAGCCTGGAGGCAGGTTATTACCTGCTGCCTGGAGAGAAAAGTTTTTTCCTATCTGGAAGTGATACTGCAACGCAAATAGCTGTGGTGAGGGCAAAGATACAACGCAGGCCTTTGTAAAGGGGGTTGGGGGCAACCTTCAAAGGGAAAATAAATAGAGTTTGTGCCCTGGTTTTGCATCTTTATGATGGCTGACGGTGGCCTGGCAGGGAGGACTTGGTTTTCTTTTCACTCTTTGTGTGTCTCTATTGAGGTTTTGCTTTGTTTGTTTTGTTTTGCAGTGGAAATTTGTGTCTTCTCTTGGGCAGGAAGGATTTGGCGTGGCTGATGACTAAGTGCCGTGACAACATGGCAGCAATTCCTAGGAGAGCAAAAGTGAGTAAGTGAATGTGAAATGGATATTCTTCAATAACCATCCTGCCTCCTGGTTGTCCTCCAGCAGAAGCAGCGATGACTTGCCTTGACTTGCTAATTAAACAGCTAGAAATTAGATTCAACCCCCCCAACAACTTTCCAGGCTATTTGTAAGCTATGTAGATTTTTTTTTTTTAAGTAATCATAAGGCTAAATCAAACAAGTTAATATTTGTCATATTACCCTGGCAGGTCGGAGCATGGGGAGTGAGGATATTTTGGAGCTCAACAGCCAAGTGGAGCAGCTCCAAGTGGTGCTGAAAAGCAAGGTTGTCTTTGGACCATAAAGCCAGCCATGGAGAGCTACAGCATCCTTGTGCTCTCCAACACACATTCTGGGGTGCCAGCATACGAAGCTGGAAAGCAAACAGTTGAACGAACAGAAAGTATTTTCAAGACAACTGCTGGGCTTGCGCTGATGAAAGCCACTTCCTGCATCAACCCCAAAGGCTGCGTGTCATCTCTTTATTCATGGCCAGAGATGTGGAGTTGCACGCGTGCCCGTGCTGCACCGCACCACTGCTTCTGGTGGAGACGGTGGGTAATTCAGGAGAGGGGTGTCTCTTTTGGCAGTGTCTGTTGCAAAGACATAAGCAACATTAGTTCAGATGGCCAGTTATAGGCATTTTCCTTCAAGGATCTCAAAACATTCTGTCAGAGAAAAGACAAAGGATGGAGAGCTCAGCTGTGGAGCCCTGACTTTCTTAGGTGATGAGCATAGAAGGAGAAGCCAGGCTCCGATTTATCAGGGAAACTCATCTGTCTCTGCGCAGCTGGTGCAAAACATAAAAATGGCACAAGTATTTTACAGTCCTAGTGCAAGCCCCTTCCACAGGTTTTCTGCAGTTTTCTGGAATGCAAACCGACCACCCTAGAACTTCTTACAATAGCACCCCCTTCAGTATTATTCTTTCAGGCACTATTGGAAATACCAGTCCAAGAGTAACTTCAGAAGAAGGGCTGGAGCTCATGCCCTCAGCTGTCCATGGCTGAATGGCCGTGGCCACAGCATCATTCCCACCAGGAGAATTATAATTAACTTGTACTGTATGTCTAGGGAAAAAAATAACTAGCTTCAGCACAGTAAATTCAGTCTATATTGTTGTAATAAGGCAGAATTTGGTTCATTATCCAGCAGCAAGTAATCCTCCCTTGGTGTTTGCTTATGTCCAGGACTCGGGCACCTACAGTTCACATGGGCCACCTTCTGCATGAACTACTGTAGCATGCACACTTTCAGGGCAAATGTACATTAAAGGGTGAGGGAAATGACCTGTACAAAAACTTCTGTGTGTACAAAAATCTTCTTCTTTCAGTCCCTCATTAATTGAGTGTTCTGGTCAAAACAGTGACATGGTCCCCTCGGAATTATGCCAAAAATGAATGAACCAGTGGGATCATGACCCACAGAGATGCTCTATTCCTGTGTCCCAGCAGGCCCTGAAGTGTTAAGTTAGTACAAAGAGAGGATATTTTTATTGATAAACATTATATTGTCTCAGTGTAGATGTCTGACACATTATTAAATCAAATGACAAAACATTTAAAGTAATTCATTCTAATAAAACTTTTTGATATTCCATAGACAATAGTGCTGTGAATTTTGTTTATAGTATAACACTTTAAAAACACAGAAATACAAGTTTCTAATTTCATAGGTTACCAGCAAACAGAGAAAATGCATGCTTTCAATTCTGTTAAATTTCTAGTTTACACAGGCAAGTGGAACAGCAATGCATAAAAGGCTATTCTACAACAAACTGCAAAACGAACATATAGAAAGACTGACCTTATAATACTTGCACAAGTATGACAAAATTATTGTAACTCATTTCAAAAGGTAACAAATGTTTTGTCTGTGGCTCCACCATTTTAACATTTCTGAGCTGATGTAAGAAAAAGCTATTTTGAATAAAATTGTATTACTATAAACCACTGATTTCTTTTTTTTTCCTTGCTGGCTGTAAAGGACACGTACGTCAGGTGCGTTTGCACTCAGTCCCACCTAAGGTTTTTCCCTTGTGCTACGGAGCGTCACAGAATCTCCACGCTCGCTGAAAAGGGACCCGGATAGTGTCGTTTGAGCCTGATGTGAACAAAAAGGTGCTGGGATCAGTCATGTTTATTGCTGTGCTTCCTGCAGCTCTGATGCTGTGATTGTGCCCTAAGGGAGAGAACTAACCGTGCAAAAACATCTCAATGCTTTTATCCCAGTCTAGAGCAAACTGTACTAGGGATTGCATTCAGCGATTAAAAGACTTTAGTACCAGTAACGGTGCAAAAACAAGTTTGCCCTAAGAGCCCCAAGGAATTATCATGTCTTCAATGGCCACACAAGGCAATGTAACCTTTTGTCTCCCTTTCCTATTCTTCGAGCCATTTTTTATTTTGCAGACACTGCAAAAATTTGTCCCTAAAGCTTTGCCGTGTTGCAAAGGCCGAGTTCGTCTCTCAGGTGTGCAGATTGCTGCTGGTGCATTTTCCCACACATCTCCGTGACAGATGATGTGTAATTGTGCAGAAGGGGTAAGACCTGAGTCAGAAATGCTATTTTGGACATACCTCTTCTCCATATTTCTCACTGGGAAGAAAAAAAGCCTTTCATCAGGAGGACACGAGCTGTAAAGGTCAAATATTATACAGGCCAATCTCTGCGTAAATGCAGCCCTTGCAAAACTTGCCAAGATCCTAATTACTCAATATCCTAATTATGCAATAGCCTATGGTTTTCAGTGCACTGCTTCTTCTGCTCGCACTTCTCTCCGCTTGTGCTGTATAAATACGGACTCCTACTTTGCACCCTTTACTTCTGCCATGCATCGCAAAACAAATCCTTTAGGAACCAAGTTCTTCCAGAAATTTCTCACTTCAGTGTCTTTGCAGACCTCACTGCACTGTCATTGCAGGTGCGCGCATGCTCATTTGCCCTAAGCATCTGTAATTCCCTATTGCAATCTGGAGATAAAGAAATGCCTGTTGCACTCAGAGGTTTTGACTCAGCGGTGGGAACTGCTGAAAGACGGATTTCTTTCTGCCCATCTAGTGGGAAGAACTCAGCCAAACTCTCAGCTGTACCGTAAGTGAGAGCTCACTCTATGCAAATCTTGCAAATTACCCAAATCTGAAAATTTACTTCATGCAATCAACCCTTATCTTTCAATGTATGGACTACTTTTTCTTTTCTATTCTGAAAAAAAAAAAACCCTCCCTCAGTGTTTAAGACCTTCCAAAACAGGCTTCTGATTTTTTCCCCAATACTATGTCTGTAAAATGATTCCAATATTGCTCTTTTTACTTCCCAACACTGAGCTGTGCTCTAATTCACACCAAGAGCAATGACATGGGTTATATTCTTCTACACTGGCAATCTACAGTTGCACCTCAAACCAAACCAAACCAACGAAGGAAGCCAAAGGCAACAGGGAAGTCTCACATTTTTGCTGTGACCACAAATGTCACCACACTTCTGCGTGTGACACCTGTTTTCGAGACAGAACATCACAGAGCTGAACTGCCATTTAGTTTTAGAAGGAACTGGAGGGGGGGAACCTGGCGATGGAAGATCAAATTAAAAAAAAAAAAAAGAACTATCTACTTGTCCATATCTTATGAAATGTTGACTTTTCATTACTGCAGTCTTTACATTCAGCAAATGCAACTGGAATTTCAAATGACTAATAGCAATTACAGGTAGAAATAGCAGTGCATGTACAAAGAAAAGCTGTGCAAGCTTTTGGCCTGCTATATCGTAGATAGGCAATTGCCAGGCGCCGCTCACAGTACCTTACTGATACAAAGTGGCAACAAATGAAAACTAGAACCCCCCTTTTGTATTTATTTATCTTAAATACTGACATCACTTAGTATCTTAGCACGAGCTGTGATGGCATTTTGTGCCTACGCAGGGGCAGCCAGCTACCACAGGACTTCACGTCAACAACAGTGGACATACTAGGTAAAGTACATACGTAGCTGTTTGGATATAAATCTATACTTATACGTTAAAAAAATTAATAAGGCTAAATCCTGCCAATGAACTTCTAGATATAACTGAGTCCCTTAGTGAAAACAAGATAGTTTGGGTTCCTGAAGCTTAAAATGTCTGGGGCAGATCTAGAACGACCTAGCCAGGTCGATTGTGTTTACTGTATGAGCAAGGTCTCTGCACGTAAAAACGCAAACCGGGTAGGACTGCACCCATATGGCTCCTCTTACAGAAGACAGAGCGAATACAAGGTGCATTTATAAATGAGCCAGTTGGGGATGAGGCCACTGAGGAGATAAAGTATCTCCATCTGTGCAAATTTCCCTTTGGTAGGTCTTTGCAAAGACATCCTGTGAAAGCCTTTCCGTGTACTTTGTAATAAGGGCATATTTTAATGGTTTGTAGCATTTTAAGGGCAGACTGTAGCCTTACACTCTTTTGGAGTCCGGTGGTTCGAGCCTGGTCTCTGAAACATCTGGCATTTGCCCCCTGTCAGTTCACTGGACCGAGAACTGCATCCCATTTCTCTTATGGATGGAAGCCATGGAAGCCCCAGGGTTTGGGCTTGTGAGACAGAAAACAGAAGCAAAATCCTGAGTCCTTGTAATGCAGGGAGCCTGACGGAACCCTGAGCAAGCAAGCGGGGAGCGCAGGGCTGCCCCCAACACAGAGCTCGTGGCGCTTCACAGCGTTCACACCATATCTGCAGATCCTTCATCTCTCAGGCTGTATCAGAAGACCTCCTGTGCCCAAGACGTGACTTAGGGCCTGGGCAGATGTGTCCGTGGTGCTCAGCTGCACTGCTGGCAGAAGCTGCCCACAGAAATGCTTAGACCCCCTCCAGATGCTCCTGCTCTGCAGGAGAGGCCGCAACCTTGAGCCCAGAGAGAACGGCCCAACATGGGTGGACACGGGTGGACACAGGTCCCAGACCCATCCTCTGGCACAGAGCTGGGAGGGCAATGTCAGTATTTGTAGATACATGAGGAAAATCCAAGCCCTCTTCATTCAAATGATGGGGAAGATGCCTCTTCTCCCTTGCCTGCCCCCAGCCTGGTTCCCTTTCCCTTTGTCCTACAGCTTAGTTCTTGCTCCTTTTAGCAGTTGCTGAAGTAACGAGGTGAGTCAGGGCTGTCACAGCCGGGAAGGCAGCTGGCCATGTGCTAAGGGCCACACTTGACTTCTGCAGCCACTGTCAGGCATCCTCCCCTGCCACCACGTCCCTCCAGCGCCGCTCTGGGGAAGACGAACCCGTCTTCAGCAAAGCTGGTCCTCAGGACTCCTCTCAGGCGCTCGTTCCCAGCAAACGGCTCCTGCAGCTGCCGCCACGCCAGCTGAGAGCCCCTTCCTTGCTGTAACCCCAAGCGGGTCCGTTAAGGGGTCTCCTCCCTGGAGTCACCTGCTCCCGGCTCCCGCGGGAGGGCAACAGGCCGCCAAGGGGCCCGTTCGGCTGCCGCCGCTCTCGAGCTGAGCCCTCTCCTAGACCACGAGGGTCGCGTTCATCGAAGCTCCTCAAGAAGCCCTGCTGGTACCAAAGATCTCCTAATCCTCACATCTCGGCAAGCCACGTACACACAGAGACCTTTATTTCTAATTCCTAGAAATAAAGAAATTCCTAGGAATTCCTGGAATTTCTCATTCCAGAGCTGCCTGGTGGTGGCATGACGAAGGTTACTAAAGCCTGCTCACATTGCTGGCCCTCTTCCTTTGCAAACCCTTCCGCAGGTAACTCTTGCCCCCAAACTTCTGTTTCTATATGAAGGAAGCCAACAGAGCTGCTGCTTCCTCACGCGTGCTGAGGTCTATCTGCTTGGAGGCCACGTTGCCCGGGATTAAGGTAATACTTGCTCTTCAAGGGAGATCTGGGTGCATAATACACGGGAAGGAACAAGCATCAGCCCACGTTAGCAGGGAAGTACTAGAAACAGAGAGGTGGGGTGTACCAGGATCCCCTTCTTTCCCTGTGAGAGCAGCAAAACATCCAGGAATGGGCATTACTGCTCTGGGAATCCAACTGCCCTACTTCATCTGCTAGATGCGCCCGTGGAAAAGCTCCAAGGCAAACACCCAACGCTCGAGTGAATCTGTCCCTGCCGCCGCAGCCACCCCTGTGCGCTCAGGTTATGCTTTGTTTCCCCCAACCAGCCATTAACAGGCGACGTGAAATGTTTTAAAAATTCCCATGTTGATTTTTAGCACCATTTGAATCTCAGAAGATAATATTGACAGGCTTTTTTTTTTTTTTTTTTTTTGGTGTGGAAGTTTTAAAACTTGTTTTTTAGGCTATTAGAAAAAAAAAGTAAAATGAAAAAAATACCTAAAATATGCCTTCACAAAGTTATTTTAGCTATAGAAACACACTACAAAGTCTGGAGCTTTACACAAATTGTGCTTTTTTCTTTAAAAAAAAAAAAGCTATTCCTGAAATTAGGTGCTTATGTCCAGTCTTGGATAACTTGAGCCTAGATCTCAGGCTATTTCAAGGTGGTGAGCAACAGGTCTCCCAGCCCAATAACACTCCCCGGTGTGCAAGCAAGCCAACCACCATTTGCTTCCCTTGAGTAGAAGTAGATGCATTTATGAAATACGCTTCAGTTTTGGGTCTGTTCGAACTTCCTTAAAAGGGTGGCTTTAAACTGATTCAGTTCAACTTGTACAAAACCCAATGTGGACATTCTTGCCTGGATTTAATTCTGTTTTACAGGAACCGAAACCTAAGGCACGCCCATTGAGATGGATTTTTAAAGTGTATCTTTGAACCAATTTAAAGTTCCTCTAGTGCAACTTTGGGATGGGCACATCTGATCCCATAACGTCTTCATGAGGTTAATGGGAAAAGATGAGGGCTCCCCAGAGATTTGGATGCAAGAAATATTTGTCAATCATCAGAAAGCTTCTCTAAAAAGGTATTCAGCAATATTCAGTCTACATTTTATCGTACAAGTATTAACACAGTTCTTAGGAAAAGACGTATAAAAGTCCTGGTTTTAACAGCAGTATATTAAATGTTGCCCTCCGGCCGCTCTATCTCAATTGAATGTTGTGTTTTCTAGAAGTAGGTTGCTCTTCTTCCTAATTTGGTTCACCCACCAGCATTTCAGATGGGATGTTCCTACAGCAGGAACAACCCACCAAAAAGTGCACTAAATCAAAAAAGGAGAAAAAAAAAGAGAGAAAAGAAAAAAATACAAAATTTAACTTTGGTAGGGACAAAAGTAACTTTTCTAGCGTGTCTTAAGACCTCCACGGATCAGATTCTTTGGGCTTTCGGACCAAGGGAGGCTCCCTGCACACGGAGCAGAGCTGAAGCCAGCGCCGGATCATGAATTTCAGATCAGGCAGAACCAAATCAGGTCAAAGTTGGCGCTGCAGCGAGGTGCTCTCCCCGGACGGAAAGGCTCTTTCATCTCCCCCTGGAAACCCTCACTAAGCATCGTCTGCAACCGCCAGGAATGGAAACAAAAATACTCCGTGAGTCCCAAGATTGGCCTCCGACTTGAAGGTGACCCTTGCTTCCAGAAGAACAAAAACCCAAGCAAACTGCAGGCATTTTGAAAAGAAAACAAAATAATAATAATAAAATCCCACCTCACTTTGCCCCACTTTCTCCCAGATCCTGAAGCACAGGATCTCTTGCATCCTCCTGCATGGTCCCCCATGCTCCCGCTGTTCAGGGCATCACAAACTCCCTTTGGGGGAGAAAACGGCGAACACACATTCAACCGGTCTCTTCTCTTGCAAACCAGGTCTGCGCTGCTCCGTTTGGTTGCAAAACGTAAGCGTAGCTCCCCGAAACTGTCCCGCTAGGACGTGCTCGTGGAGCTGCGCACGGCGCGGGGAGCAATGCGCCTGCGGCTCCCGCGGGGAACAGACGGCTCGCAGGGCGGTGCTTCTTGCACGACGACAAACGCGTTTCAGAACGAAGTATTTCAGGTTTCACGGACAACGCAAAGCTACAACACACGACAGTATTTAACGCACACCAAATAGGAAAAGTTCCTAAAAAATACTCATGCAGTTTTTGTGCCATGGGATAGGTAACAGCTATTTCGCAGAAATAGATCCAACTGGCTCCATTGGAGCAGCAGTATAAATATTCAAAAATAGAAGTAATAATAGGCCCTGACGTGACACTTTTTATTTTATTTTATTTTATTTATTTTATTTCTTTCCCTTCCCCAAATCCATCCATTTCATCAGCAAGGAAACATTCTGCTGAGGAGCAGCTGGGAAATCCCAGACATCTGCTTGCAGGTGGATTTTTTTGAAGGGTGCCACATTGCTGCTAACACTGTTGGATTTAAGGAAGTATTTCAGGCATTTTAGTGGTTATTATTCTTATAACTCATTGCATTCCCTCCTTGGAAGAAGCAACGAGGAGGTACATGGGGCTGAGCAGCACGTGGCTTTTCCCCAGGACTCGCCCTCCACGAAACGGCTGCCAATGCTCCCCACGTGCCGAGCGCGATCGAGATGGAAAATAAGGTGCTGAGTTGAAGGGGAACCACGGACAGGGGTTGGGGAAGGATAAATCATCTGTTTTACATCGTTTTGCCCAAAGAAAACTCAGGTGAAATCATCAAGTGCAAAAGTGCAAACGAGTTGAGGAATGGGTTTGCTGGGTGTGAATGGGGCTTTTTCCTTTTTTTTTTTTTTGGTTGGAGGTTTTTTCCTGCTACAGTTTAGTTAAGGGATTTTTGTTTGTTTCTTTCTTTTTACTCGGGGTTCACTGTACCTCGGCTACCAATATTTGCCACTGTTTGTACCAAAGACAAAAACATTCGCCTAGCTGGTAGAATCTCACTATGCTTTTTGCAGGAGAACATATACAAGAAAGAGGAAAAAAAAAAAAAACAAAAAAAAATCATAACCAAATGAACCAGAAGTGATCAGTGCTCAAAGTAAATACAACAGCCAGCACTGGCAAGAATCCACAGCATCAATACGTACGAATGCAGCGGTGACGGCACTTCTCATGGGATGGAAACTGCCTGCGTATTAATACAGCGTTATACAAAATCTAGCGGGGATATTGGAGCGATGAAGAGCTAAACTTCCACAATAACTTAGGTCTGTGAGCAAGTCTGCGTGAAAGATATTCCACATTTTCAAAGTGCCATCTCTCCTCCGTCTCTCCCGCAGGACGTGTGACAAGTCCACACGATCGGTTAGCAGGTAAAGTTCAGCTGTTTAAGAAAAAATATCTGGCCAGGTCCAGTGTATTCTTTAAAGAGTGGCAAATTATGACTTCAGTAACTATGTCTGTGCAAAATATGCCTCTTTCCATTTAAAGAAACCAGTGTCTGTAACTCAGTTAAAAAAGTTTTGAGACGTATTCATGTCCTTCTCGGAACAAGTACGTCGCAACTATTGAATCCCCCCAAAACTACAGGAAAGCTCATGATGCAGAGAAGGTTCTGACCTTTTGTCTCCACGTGTGGATGGCTGAAGACCAGGACTCCTCCTTGGCAGCCCTCCGGGGCTGGCACTCAAACTATTGCTTGGAAAGACCATCGACAGCCTAGCAATGAAACTCCAACATCGCTAACGACAACGGCAGCGCGTGCCTCTGCGTTCACCTTGCGTGCCTCACCACACCTGTGCGCGATCCATGCTTTTCAGCAAAAAATTCCTGCCCGATGCATTGCCCATCTTCTCTTCGCAAGCAGCAAATCCGCTTGTATCCAAGTACCTTGGAGAGAATTCCTGGCACTGCCCTGTGGCCGTCAGGTCGTTGCAGGAGACCCAGCACTCCGCAGGAGAAGCCGCAAGAGAGGCTGTTGATTGCTGGCAATAAAAATCCCAACCGAGAAAAGAACCCCCCCAAAACCCCAAATGACCATAATATTCCCACAGTTCTCCTCGGAAATCCGCCCCGTACGATGTACCCTCTTCTGTGTTCTAGCAATAGTCTTAAGTCATAAATTAGATTAGTCTTCCATCAAATAACTTAAAAAAGAAGGAATTGTAGCAGACCAGTTTTGCCTGGCTTGATGCCAGTTAGCAGCCAGTTGATCTCACGCCCCAGTCACTGTTCAGAAACGGAGCTAGGAAATCACATGAATGCTGAAAAAAACAAACGTTCACATCGATGCAGGATTTTTCCAGGTTGCGGTGGTCGGGGAGCGGGTAAACGGAGACGGGGCCGAGGGTGATATGAACAGTGAACAGGAAAGACGTCACGACTCGGAGGGGCACCGTGTTTCGGAGATGCCAGCCGTGGTTTGTATTGCACAGGTAAGAGGGACGTTCCTCCCGACAGTCTGCCACCCGCGTTAGTGATCTCTGCACATCGGCAAGTTCACAAAGGTGAAAACGTTGAATTCCGTCATGATGGAGAAACACAGGAAGATGCCGTAGAGGGAAAGGCACACGCACCCCAGCTTCTTATCCAGTTTCCATTTATTCATGTGGACGCCAAAGACCTACGACGAAAGAGCGAGCCAGCGTGTCAGGAGCGTTTGGAAGAACACGGGGCATCACCTTCTCAAGGGCGGGAGCAGGAGAAGTGGGAGTGAGAGCTGGGGTAAGTCAGAGCCTCAAGTCCTGGCCTAACAACCTGGAGTTTCCGCAGGGAACCACATATCTTGGCAAGAACAAGCCCACTTGGTTTCCCCAGGAACATTTGCAAGGGGCAATTTCCCTTTTGCACGTGGAAAAGGCTTCCTGCACCTCTCTGCATCTCAGTCTAGAGATAAATAAGTCTGAGATTGTACCTGAACTTGCTCATTTTGCCCCCAAACCAACCTCTGGGAGCTAAAGTCTTGCACTGAGGGCCCCCTTGAGCAGCTGCCCTGAGCATCTGGAAGACAGCACCATGGTACAGAAACACTCTTCTGTTTGGTGTTTTTTGCCTAGTCTTAAAATGATCTTGGCTGGGGCAAGGAATGAAACTGAATTCAACAGAGATGTCCTGTCTGGGCAAAATGTCCAGCACTTCCCACAGCTGCCCAACAGGAGAAGGGATCATACATCAGAGGGGCTGCTCCATCTCCAGCAGGAAACATGATTAACCACCATTAGCAGCGGTCATAACCATACCTGGAGGTCCTCCCACAAACACCTGAGGCACCCCGTGACAAGGAGAGCTTCTGCAGAGCACCCCACTATGGTCTTAGGAAGCCCACCAATAGAAGCCACTGCTCAACATCAGACTTTGCAAACACCATTACATCGAGAAGCAAGAAAGACGGACGTGAAGAAAATGTCCATAAAAGCACTCTTTAGGAAAAGAAGAACAAAAGAGTGGATACGTACTGTGACAAAAACCGATGCCAGCAAGAGACCAACAGAATAGATGAGTCCTCTGCTGTTTAACCGAATCTGGAAAAGAAGAAAGTTGGTAAAACTATGCCGTAATTTCAAGCAATATTTTATTCACGCTGCTAATAAGTCAGGCACACAGGCTATGAAAGCCAGTCTAGCCCATTAAATCACCCACTTATTTTTGGCTACCCCTTTTTGCCAAAGGAAGAGGATCGCTAAAGGCCAGGCGTGCTCAGGACCTGAGAGCACTTCAGGTTGTTCCACCACCACAGGGGTTTTCTCATCCCTTGTGCAGTTAGGTCCTCCTGCCCATTAACTCCTACTTGAGTCCTGAATGGACACGTTGGAAGGTTTATGTTCAATCATCACTTAATGCCTGATACAGGTTCATAAAGTGGTGGATGCTTTAAGCTGCAATTTTCAGAGTCTCAGCAGTCTAAACTAAGATGGCCAGCTGCATCTCTAAACTCTAAATGCCTTTAAAATAGGGACTTATGTGACACAGACAGGTTGGGGTATGACTACGTTCCAAAGAGCTTCAGATGAGGATGCTGCTATTGCTTCTCTGGCCAGCTTGGTTTTTCTGTAGTGCAGGTAGGTTTTTCAGGCCTTATCTCTCTGCTGTGGAGGTCAAACAGCCCAGCTAACCACAGAGATCTTCCTTAAACAGGCTGGTATCAAACTCCTGCCTGCCCTGCAGCTGCGAACAGGCAGGAGCAACAGCCTTGGTCTGCTCCTGCAAACGATCTGCAGAGAAAAATGTAACTCTGAGGCGGAAAGTTCATCCACCTCACACAACGCCTGTTTTCTTTCCTCTTTAACAGCTGGGTTTCCTCCTAGTCTAATAAACAATCCAAGGGGGAATTTTGTGCTACGGTGACATTTGCTCAAGCCTCAGCCCGGGTAACACAGGACGTGGTGCATAACGGGCCTCTTCTTAGTGCTCACGTCTTCCCAGCGAGCCCCACTGGCGAGACGTGTGGGTTGCTCAGTGCCACGGCCTCCTGAGTGTCACCACCCTGGGCTCCTGGGACACCCGTGCTGGCTGGCATGGCAAGCAGGGTGACCAGTTCACCCGCTGATGTCCCCATCGCCAGTCGGACTGTTCAAGAGGTGAAGGACTTGGATTGCTGCCTTGCGCAAAGGCCAATTTTGGCACCGCCTGCCTAACTGCAGGAGGAAAGGCCGAAACGATCCCACTGCTAATGTAAAGCGCAGATTGTGAGGGTCAGACAGGAAGGAATGTATTTTTGCAGTCATGGAAGAAGTCTCCAGGGCCATTTCCCCTTGCAGCTTCTAATACAGTCCTGAGCAAACCTCAAAGCTTTCCTGAAATGAGAGCTTCCCTTGGGGCGGGCAAAGAGATGCATCACGTTCCAGGCCAGACGGTCCTTCCTTCAACATCTTCTCGGGCGTAGCTGGAATTATTTTAGCATGGAAAATGTCTGAATGCAACCAAGAGTTGTTTGGGGCTGTGGTCTTGGGCCTATCTGCAAGACTGCACTGGAAACATACCACAGCTGGACTTTCTGTACGAAAAAAGTGTAATTCACTGGGCAAAGAAGCCTTGCTGGTGAGCTGCTAGTGCTAGGAGAGCTGTGCTCAAAGGTTGCTTAGAGCAGCAAATTCTCAAGACCTTTGCAGACTTCACAGCCTACGTTCAGAAGAGGACCGGGGCTCTTCTGGTTTGATCAGGTGCCAAATGTAATGGTGGTCCAGACTTCGAGAGACATCATCTGCAAAACACTCTCAGGCCAACGTGGCGAAGTATCTTCCAGAGGGAGGCAAAACTCAATGGCAAGTGCCACAGGAGGCTGCAAGCCGAGGATCTGGCGGGCTGTGGCACTGGGGCTCTCAGGAAGGTGACAGAAGTGAAGGTATTCCCACGCTTGAGGGGTCCCCAGTGAGCTTAGCTGAAGGAGATGGGCTTCAGCAAACATCCTCCACTAGCTGGAATACAAGCACACCGTTCCCTCCACCAAAGCTGGCACGGAGCATGAAGACATTTAACCGTTGCGGTCGGATGAACCAGGGGACATGGGCTGAATCACAGCAAGAACGTGGGTGTAACATATTGTGACTTCCTCCTACCTGCTAATATGCTCGAGGTGTTCCCTGCAACCTCTTCTTTTAGCCCACATCTACATCATTCTTGTAACTCATTTTTATTTGAGCCTGTCCTATTTCCCACTGTGACTCCTAGCAGCCTGAGCTCAGGAGCTCAGAAGACTGAAACTTCGTGCAAATGCTAAAGAAAAATGTGTCGTCCATCTGTCACATCAGGATGGAAATCAGAAGCAGCCTCCTCAGGGGAGAACCAGTATTTGCTGCACAAAGCAATGGAACAGTTTTGTGCAGGGCACATGGAATTGTTTATGCTCCAGGAAAATAACGCTTGCAAAATTTTCAAAACTCATGGTAAGGGAGAGGAAGTCTCCTCAATTTTCAGCAAAGAGCAGAGAAGGGGCCTCAGCTGAAGCTTCATCATGGAAGCAAAAGCTCAATTCTCCCTGTTTATTTAAAAATAGGAAATGCTTCTTCCCCAGGAGAGAACTGCCTGCAAAGGAAGAACTGCAAAGAGCAAAAAATCTGCATTCCCAACTCTCCTTTGAGGTTTGGTTTGTGCCTAGCAGCTAAAGCAGGCCAGATGAACTCTCTGCGTAGACTGATCATACACGGAAGGTTTGTAAGCCCAAAACCTGTTTTGTGTGCTTTCAATGCATCCATCTCCCATCTTCTGGTGGAGCAAATGCACAGATGTGGCTGCAGACTCCAGCTCCTGCAGGCAAGAAGGAACCGAGGCTGAAGCAAAAGCTGGAGGAAAAACAATGGAAATAAAATAAATGTGATTCCATTCTTCCGTTCTCCTTTGGCAGTTGCTGCAGGGAAAACAAGGAGTGATTGCCAAAATCCAGACTGGTTTTGCTTCAGGCTCCAAATGAGAAATTACCTCAGTCGGGAACATTAGAAGGGCTGTGTTAGGTTTCCAGCCCCCAGCTGCAAAAGCATCACGTCTCCGGTCTGGTTGAGGATCCTTGGCTTTCAGTGTTCTTGGCCAACAGTGTAAATTCACTGTAAATCCAGCCTTCCCCAGGTCCTGCCATGGTAGAAGAGTCTCAGCAACCTCTGGATTCAGGACACGTGCTGCATTCCTGTCTGTCTAGATGCACTCTCCTCTTGGACCTTTTCTGAGATGCTGAAGCACATTCAAACAAAAAACTTCGTTTGCTCCATGCCACACATTTCCCTCTGCAGAGCCTATACAGCCTGCACTATGCAACGTGGAGGGCATCTCCCTCCACGTGAGGGAGATCTCAAGGTCTTCAGCAAGAAGCGGAGGAGTTTCTGTGGGAAGGAGCTGCTGCATTGCTGCATCCTCCACGCATCGTGGATGCAATTTTTTTTTCCCTACTAGTGAAATTCAGTCTCTCCGTTATAAATGAAGCTGGTCTCTTCTGTCTTTGCCCCGCATTGAGCTATCCGGGGACTTTCCGCTGTATTTCTTCTCTTTCAAAGGAAAACATGGCCTTGCAAAATCACACTGTGGAAAACGTGGAGGCTGCCAACATTTTTTTCTTGTTTTCTGTCAGGAAGCTGTTTTGTTTGGGATGGTGTGAACTGAGCCCAGTGCGGTTTAGCCAGGGGAGCGCTCACTCTTAGGTGGCACTTCCCAGTGCAATGTGAGCTCAGAGGGACATCCCCATGCATGGAGCTTCTCGGCGCTGTCCTGCACCCAGGCTTAACTTTCACACGATGCAGTCTGCTCATTTTGTGGCTTTCAGGAAAGACATAACTGTAATAGGCTTATTAAATTGCATTAACTTTGCACATTCAGCAAAACCTAACTGCAAACACCTTAATCCCTGATCTGAAGTACAAACTAAACCTAACCTTTGTCCTTGGGTCAAACATTTTTGAGAAGCAATCGTGGTTTTTGAGGGCTATACAAAAGCAACCACAATCAAATAAACTTTCATTTTTCTTTCCTTGTGTCTATAAGTAGGGAGAATCATTGTGATGTTGGGGACTTCCTCTTTTGTAAGAGGAGACAAACTTGGGATCCTGCTATACCCCAGTGCAGCCATGCTGCAAATGGTGAATTTTAGCTTAAAAATCATCTGCTGCAGTGGACTTTGGTGGTGCAAACGGCTTGGCTGGAGTTTGAGAGCTTTTGCTAGGACAGCAGACTGGGCTGCTGTTAGCCCCGCCACCTGCACCCACTGCATTCCCCATGGCAGCAGAATAATACTTCAAATAATTAATTGCTATTAATGTGAGTGGGGGGGTTGTTTTGGTTGGAAGTCCAGCTACCCAAGGATTTGGAGGGAAGGCTGCGGGCTGTCTGTGAACACTCTCTTTGCTCACTCTGGGGCAGTTTCCAGGGCTGCGTTTTGGAGCCACGTGAGCACGTTGTACAATGACTGATTTGGGTGTGCGGAACAGTAGCGACATTGTTTGGCCTCCATGGGAGCTGGCTGCTTCAGCTCAGCCACTTGTTTGCATCCTTTTCAATGAAAAAAAAAAAAAAAAAGAAAAAAGAAAAAACCCCAAACGTAACAAATATAGGGATGAGCTACTCATGAGAGAAAGGGGTTTTATTCCTACAACATTCCTCTCCGTCTCGCTCTCAGTCCCAAAGTCTTGGGCACTCATGCGTCATCCAACTAAACTGAAATATTAGTTCTGTCAAAAGGGCCCCTTCATGCTGACCCCTCTCCTCCAGGTCTTCTGCCATGGGGCTGTTGTATCTTAGGCTGCTATGAGAAGTGTGGGCCTCACTCTTAGCCCTGCGCCAGCACCAGGAACGGCAGCAGTGAGAGACGCCCTACTCTGAGGGACTGGAGGCCCTACCTGCTGATCTCACCTGTCCTCTAGGTAGGTTTCCTGCTTGCCAGGGAATTGGATTCAGGATTTTGGCACTCTTCAGCCTGAAGAAGAGAAGGCTCAGAGGGATCTTACTAATGTGCACAAATACTTGCTGGGTAGGAGTAAGGAAGATGGAGCCAGGCTCTTCTCAATGGGATCCAGTGACAGGACAAGAGGTAATGGGCACAAATTGAAAAACAGGAGATGCCTTTTCAACATTAAAACATTTAAGACCATTTAAGGTATTCTCTAGGACACCTTCTTTACTGGGAGGATGATTGAACACTGGAAGAGGTTGCCCAGAGGGGTTGTGGAGTCTCCATGCTTCCAGATGGGTGGAAACTGGCTGGATGTGATCCCGGGCAACCTGCTGTAGTTGGCCCTGCTTGAGCAGGGGGGTTGGACTAGAAGAGCTTCAGAGGTCCCTTCCAAACTCAGATATTCTGCAATTCTGCGATTCTGCATCCTGTAACTTGGCTCTCCTCTGTCCTACGCTGAGTGTTGTCTAGGCCAGTAGGCAACAGCAACACTCACTTCCCCATGGGATTTTCTACGATCTCCTACTCTTCCCTCTTGGAACAAAACATTCAACAGCTTTGCAGAGGTGGAGTGGGGTTGTTTTATCATCTGGGAACTAAAGAAGCAATTCCTTTAATTTGGGAACTGTTACTGGCATTGGTTTTCTCAAAGAAGGAGGCTCTTCTGTGTTTCCTAATGATGGTCAGGCTCTGAAACCTCCTGGTTATTTAATAGCTTCCTCCATTATCCAACATCAGCAGTTTACTAACACTAACTCTGCAGATTTGCTTTCACTCTGCTTTTTGCCTGTGTGTTCTAGCCCTTGGTCTCATTAAAAATAGGATTATTCTCCTTATCAAGAATAGATTCCAGTGCACCAATTTGCAGTATATCTGGTGAGTTAGCTTATTTCAGTGCAGACTGAAGCACACATGTGCCTTCAAGGAGAGGGATGCACTTGTACTCCAAAACCAGGGGAATGTCTTTTGAAAATTGACTGTTGCTTCCCTTAAATAATAGCAGTGTGACACTGTTTGATTTCTCAAATCCAATCTACAAAATTTTATCTAACCGGTGTATATAAAAACCTGGGTTTAAGAATAGATTAATAAAATACCATGCAAGAGAGCATAGGACTTACGTATGAACCATAATTCACTGCTAGGGTCTGTAAAGCCCACGGGAGGCCTAGGCCAATTAAAATATCAAAAACGTTGCTTCCGATGGAGTTGGACACAGCCATATCCCCCATACCTGCAGGAACAGAAACCAAGCACAATCACCCATGAGAATATGCTGATCTGAGCAAATCCAGATAATTTCCATGGATTAAAGCACAGAGTTAAGCCTCTTCCGTCTCCCCTTCCCTCTCCCCATCCTACAGGCCATCATGAGGAAAAGATGGATCCCCTTTCTATAATTATCTGAGGACGTCCCTCAGCTACTCCTGGGGACCCTCAACCACTGGCTCTGCTGCCTGGGGCCTGCTGGCTCTCCCTCTGTGCCACGCTTGCTGATGTTTCTGGTGCTTTACTGCATGAGACATGAGTTTACATCATGAGACATGAGTTTCTGTATCAGACTGGCTAGATTTGGTCTTCAGTTATTCAACTGACATGTTTCATGAAGAACCATCTTCTTCATCCACCAAAGCAGCATTCCCAACTTTCTTTTACTCTTAAAGAACCTGGTCCAAAAGCCATTAGGTAAAATAAGAAAAGGTTTCCTAAAAGAAAAAAAAGTGCTTTCCAGTGCTTACATAATGTTCTACACAGATCTACAAAATTACAAAATTGATATTAAAAAAAAAAAAAATGAAGAAAAATACTTGTGAACTTTTGGGGAAGGTCTGATGTTGGCAACTGTGCCAAAACGCTTTGGTGCTACCTGCTTTGCAACAGCAACATAATTCTTCTTCTTCCTTCCAAATCTCAGCCCCAGGAACAGGGCTGGGAAGGTTCTGCATTCCGGAAGGAGGCAGGGCAGGGCGCCCCGCGCGGCGCCTACCTTGCCGTGCTACGATCAGGCTGGCCATGCAGTCCGGCACGCTGGTTCCCGCCGCCAAGAAGGTGATGCCCATGATCACATCCGGAATACCCAGGGTGTAGCCAATGATTGTAACCTACGGAGAGGAATTAAAACGTCAGGGTGTCTGCAAGAAGCGAAATCACAGACCAGCTTGGGCCAACATTGCAAGATTTACTGGTCAGTCTAACCTGTCCTTTCTTCTTCCTTTTTTTTTTTTGAAGAGAAGCAGTAACTTTTTTTTTTTTTTTTTTTTTTTTGGTATATTCATCGCTTGGCACAGGATAGCACTGACCTGCTAGGTACTCGTTTTCATTCATCATTTTTCTGGATGTTAACCTGGAAAAGAGGCTCTATGCAGGCCGACTACTGGGTGCAGCAGAACTCCTCATCATGGCTGATGATTCAAGGCATTAACACATACAAGACACTAAAGACATTACCGTATACAGACATTAAAACAACCCTGAAGTTAATTATATTCTGAGCATATTATATGCGGGACATATCCCCAAGATATTGCAAGTACTTCCTTGTAGCAGAAAGGAGATTCCTTTAATTCCTTTTGCTTCTTTGCTATGCAGTCTACGATACATTAGTGTTCTTTGAACAGATTTGTATTTTGAAATGTTGGAGGCCTTTGCTGAACGATGCCAGATTTGCCAAGAGTCATATTTAGCTGCACAGAGCAAGGAGAAAAGCTCAGTCTGTGCCGATCCATGCTACCCTGAACTCTGTGCAGCATGCCCCAAGAAATGCGAACCATATGTTGCAAGCAACACAGTGACCCTGCAGACTCGGGTATTCCAGCTATGGAAAGCTGGGAGGGCTTTTCCTTGGAAACACCTCATCCTCACAGATGAAAAGCAGGAGGAAACAAGTAACTTGTCATTTCCTGCTCAGGATAATGACAGTTATTAAAAAAATACATAAATAAAAAGTCTTCTACCCTGGCATTCATTTTTGCCTTTCGTTACTACAGGGGTGGTTCCTGCTTTAGTGGGTACATACCATCCACACCATCATGTAGGAAAAAGCAGCAATCCAGAGGGTAGAAGAAGCAAAGGTAACCATGAACCATTTTTCCAAGTGGGGTTTGTTACAGTTGGGCACTGTGAAGTACAGGACAAAACTCAACGGCCATGTGAAGAGCCACTTCAGGATTTCAGTCTTACCAGCTGCAAAATAAAAAATGAGAAAAAAAATGTAATTTTGGTCTACTTTCGTCTAGCATGCTTTAGTCTAGTATTTTTTTAATTTTCATGAGCAAGAGGCCAGGCTGCTCTCAGCTTAAGCGCTGTGCACATGGCTAAGACAGGGCACTCGTTGTTCAGAGGAGCACAGCACAAGGGAAAGAGGGGAGCTGAGAGGATGACCACGGGGCCAACCCAGAAGCTTCAGAGCCTGTGGCTGGGGTGAACCCAGGGCCAGGGGTCTGTGTCCTGAGAGCTTTCTGCTCTTCTGATGCTTGCTGGCATGCCCAACCTGAGCTTTGCTTTCCGGAAGAACCCAAACCCAGAAGCTTCTTACTGGGGAGGTCAAAAGGTGTGTATGGCCCTTCATGGTCATCGCTGTCATCTTCTTCTTCCTCTTCCTCATCGTTTTCGTTGTTCTCATTATCTTCGTTCTCATTCTCTGTCTCGTTCCCGGCCTCAGTCACGTCTTCGTCTCGCCGTGTGCCATTCATGCCCCGCTCACTGGCGTTGCTTGGCCCTGTGCCATTCTCAACAACGTGCTTGATGGGTATTTTGATTGCTACTTCTGACTCACCATTGGTGTAAGCCCTGCTGTTGATCAGCCTTTGTCTCTGTAAATACAGGTACAAATTCTTGCTGAAACGCAGATTTTTTTAAAAAGAGATGAGGAGGGAGAGAGAGAGAGAAAGAGACATACCAGGAATCATAGAATGCTTAAGGTTGGAAGGGACCTCTAGAGATCATCTAGTCCAACCCCCCTACACACGCAGGGTCACCTACAGCATGTGGCTCAGGACTGCATCCAAGCAGGT
>VZSV01000259.1:78775-207198 GCA_013398735.1 Nothocercus julius | reverse complement strand
GACGATGTCAAAAGCCTTGCTGAAGTCAAGGTAGATGAGGTCCATCGCTCTCCCCTCATCCATCCAGCTAGTCAGTCTGTCATAGAAGGTGACCAGGTTAGTCAAGCAGGATTTCCCCTTGGTGAATCCATGCTGACTACTCCTGAGCACCTTCTTGTCCTCCATGTGCCTGGAGACAACTGCCAGGATGAGCTGTTCCATCACTTTTCCAGGGAGGAAGTGTAGATTCAAGGCAGGGGTATTCCAAGACGAGTGGAATACCAGGTTGTAAAATAAATGCAAGTGATATCAACCCCAGACCAAGACTGTGGCTACCTACTGCAAGCAATAGCTGCAGGTAGTGTAGTCTGTGTCACCTATAGCTTTCTTTACTGAAGTCTCCATGGGGGCTGATATCAATGGATGATTTAATAGAGCCCTTGCCAGAAAGATCAAATCTAGGAAAATGCCACCTGACATCCCACAAATCTACTGAATTCCATTTCAACCTGAATGCTGCTGTAGGAAGAGGCAAATTCAGAAAGAAAGAGAGATAAATATATATATAAAAATACATGTATATACAAATGATATAACACATACCTCATTGATCAACATGCGGCTGGCCATTGAGAGACGGGTTTTGGGAGGAAAGTGGCTGGTTATCATTATCCGGAGGCCAGCCTCAGAAAATGAAAGCTGGTGTGGGTAGGCAGAGAGCAGCTCGTCCACCATGATCACTGAGGCTTTGCGGTGGAAATTCCCTGCAGGCAAGGGACAAGGAGAAACTGAGGCCTCTCGAGGTCCCACAAGGGTCTCTGAAAAATAAATCTGTGCGGTCCAGAGAGCCCATCTAAAAACCATTCCTTCATCACTTAAAATACGTCTCTTCTGTCTCTAATTTCTGCCTTGAGGTGGCATTTCTTTTTTAAAACAAATCACCAATACGGTGCCTCTACTCATGGGGGTACTTATGGGGTATTATTATTACAAAACTAAATGTCCCCTCCACACCTCATCAAAGGCCTCTGTTAAGCTGACGGTTGCTTCCACCAAGATCTGGCAGCCTGCTGGTCCACACGAGCGACCTGCCAGGAGGCATCGAAGGAGAGAGGACACACAGGGCCAGCTGGGGCACAGGTATGAGGTCAAAGCCTTAACTAGCATCTATCTGCTCTGTAGATCAAGGCCAGGGCTTTTTCTGTGCTTGGAGGCTATGTAGGATTTTAAGTGATAAGCCACAACTGAAGCTGGCAGTGGGTACACCTGACACAGCTGTGTCTTTTGTTACAAACTTATTATTAAAATCATCGCTGAGCACTAGCCATGACTCATGATGTTGCTCTTTACTGCTGTATCCTCAGGCCTACAGAAGAGCATCTTCCTCATCCTCTCAGCCTTTCTGGCTGGGAAGGTTTCCATGGAGTAGATGTAAACATGTGGGGTCTTTCCTAGTCATCCCAGTAGAAATTCCCAAGTGTTTTTTTCCCAGGACTTTTTTTCCAACTGGCATTTCTTATGTGGCACTGGTGGGACCTGCAACTACCCTCCTGCTACCATGAATGCTACAGACTCTTGCAGCTCTTGCCTTCACTTCTGCAATGAGTAAATTTTAAAAAGAAACCCAGAACGTGACCACGGCTGCACCACGAGGCATGCGGAGCACGTCAAAGCTAAATCCCATAGCCCAAACCGCCCCGTAATCTCATATTCCTGAGGGACCTGGGAAGACCTGAACAACTAAGGAAGACCTGAGCTTAGGGTCATGATGTAAATCAAATGGGAGAAGATTTGCACCAAAGCGACACCAACTACTTGGAGATCATTTACATGGAAAAGTTCAGCACGTTGAAGATGGCGGGTGGAGGGAAAGCAACCTACCCACACCAAAGCAGCGTCCCCTCCTTCTCCTGTGGAGACACATACCCAGGCTTAAGCATGTTTACCCCCCGTTCAGTTTATGTCGCTTTATGCATTAAATGCATTGAATCCAGATGGAGGTGCACAGCCTGAAGCTGCAAGAGGCTGCTCTACTAGGCATACCATTGGTAAGAAAGGGACAGCCATCACCCCGGCATCGGGCTGCTGGCATAGAGGGCTCCAAATGCCATGGCAAAGGCTATTCCTTTTCTTATGACATTGCTAACAAGACACTGCTTCTCAAGTCAGGCAACTCATGGACCATCTTGATAAAACCCTCAGAAGGAAGCAACAAGTAGGGTGACTTACTGGAACAGTTACCTTTCTTTAGCAACACCACCGTGGCATCACAGTTGCTGTTATCATCCATTTCTGTGTTACTCGCTAACCCGTTCACCATGTTGGCAGCACCTTTGGTCTTCCTTTCGAAGCAGTGATGGATGGTCGAGTTGTACCTGGGCGAAGGAAACACACTGCAGCTGTAACGTTGAGTTAGAGCCTCCGTGAGCCAGCTAAGTGCGGGGAGGAAAGCCCTCTGGTTTGCGGAAAGGCAGCTAGAGCAGGCTGCAGCTCTAGATATGTTGTCTCCAGAGCAACCCAAAGCCAGAGCAAAGAAACCACAGACCATAAGCTAAGTTTGGCCTTTGGAAAAAAATCACCACCCCCAACCCTCTAAATCTTCAGTTCTTACTTCATTCTGAGCACAAATGTGAGCTACGAGCCTCACTTCGCATTTCACAGGCCAAGGTGGCTTGCTCCAGGCCACGGTCCCTAGACAAGCCGAGCCACCTCCCCAGCTGCCTCCAAGCAGCTCTGCAACAGTTTGGCCAACCCCTGCATTGCTCTCCACAAAAAAAATCCATACAGCAACACTGCAACGACACTGCATGTGCAAGGGAAAGACACATTCGGGCTCGTGTTTCCCCGCAAATCAGCCCTCCTTGCCTCTCGCACTGGGAATTGCTCTCATAATATTTACCCTGCTCATTGCTGCACAACACGGCTCTAATCGCACTTGCTGGGACAAGACCCACTGGCGCGTCTGGCAGCCGGCAGGTTTTGTTTAATGTTCCAGACTGAATTTGGGTTTCCTTTCCACTGGCTTCGGAAAACAAGGTGGGAGGGATTGGGAGCGAGCAGCAGCCTTGGCTGTTCCACCAGAGTGGGTCTGCCACATTTCACCCCTCGATGCCTAGAAATCAGCGTGGGCTGCCCTGCAACTTCCCTGGGGGGAATTGCAGAGGGGTTTTGGGAAGCAAATGCAATCCCCCACGCTTTTACTTCTTAGTAGGGATGCTAAATCGACCAGAGGAAGACCATTGGCCAGGTCAGAAGGAGGCTGCTTTGGTGGGACTTGGAGACAACACCGTCTGATCTTTGGATGAGCGCAACGGAGATCCTGACTTGCTGGCTAGAAGGGTGACAGCTAAACATGGGTGACAGGGTGGTGGGACGGGAGCCTCCAGCCTGTGGCTCTCCCGGGCCACCTTCGCAGGCCCCGGACAGGCCTCAGAGATGGGAGCTGGGGCAGCAGGATGCGGTGAACTTACTTCATGATGACGATGTAGATGGCGTACATCAGCACTAGGACTAAGGACTCCCACCTGCAAACCAAAGCCACACTGGTCAGATGCTGGCGGATGCTGTAAAACCTTGTAAAAGGGCTCAACGCTCTCCGCTTGCCTTAATGCATCCCCAGGAGAGGACATGGGTGAGGAAATGGTTTGCCACAGGAAGCCCTATGGAAAAACCCCCTGTGTGGAGCTGCAGACTAAGACACATGGGACAGAAGTCCTTTAAGGAAGGTGGAAGGCTTTTATCCGAGATGCTGCATGGCCTATACAAATATCTCCCTCCCTGCTTCTAGCAGTTCAGCCCTCAGCTTCCTCATTGATGGGTTTCAGTAGAGGACGTGGTCAAACTGAATTGGGCCTCAGTGCAATTTTATTTAAATACAAAAACAAAACAAAACAAAAAAACAGCAAAACAGGCCATTGCAAAACTCAGTGTTTTAGAAATCCTTCCGTGAAGCGAAACATCGCTTCCCTGGGGAGAATAAGTTTAAGCAAACATGTGCTGCAAAAAGCCTGCCTCCCCCTAGTGCTTGCAATCCAAATAATCCTGGATGTGAGGGAAATCAAAGCTACCACTGGCCCCTGCCAAGGCCAGAGATGCCCTGAAAACAAAGGCTGAAATCAAAACACTGCAAAGCACAGTGATTTTTAAAAGGTTTTGCAGCACTCCTAGCCTACATAGCAACTATAGTATATGTAGGGACATTTGCAAATGTTTAAGATATTTAAACATTTAAATGTCTGTTTATATTTAGATATCTAGTGAGCATCCTCTCACTTTCCCCATTAACACATTTCTTTTGTGCTCTTGTGCCAGGGTCAGAAAAAAACAATGAGAAAAGGACTTCACCGCTGTGTATACTCACCAAGAGACCTTCTCATCATAAATAAACTGTGGAGGAAAGGTTTAAAAAGAGGCATGTCAGAAACAAAACACAGGCAGAAGAGCAGCCGAGCTGAGCGGGGCACAGAGCAGCTGTGGGCTCAGCATGTCGTCCTGCACCGCCCTCCCACCCAGCCCATGGGTTGTCCCCACTCCAGACCATGGCTGGGTCCTCTTCCCAATGGCCACGAGGACCTCCATATGAAACCACCCCAGCCAAATATGCTCAATGACTGCAACCGTTTCAGCCCCCCGGGAGCCCTATGCTCACGCCCCCATGATAAGGTCCATGAGAGACGTTTTGTGGCCATGAGAGATGTTGCGTGCCCAGGGGAGACGCTGGGTGCCTGGGAGCAAGCTGTGCTGTGCACCGGGAGCAATGGGCTCCTTGCCCGTCTCCGGCGCTCCGCGGGGCAGACTGCAGGCCCGCTTTTGTCGGTGGCCGGTAGATGGCCGTCCTGTCTCACAGCTGGGCACCTCCCCAGCTCCGGGCCAGCGGCCGCTCGCCCGCCTCACCTCTGCTGCTGCCTCCACTGCGAGCACCTCCCTGCGAGAGCGGCGCACGCGCCTCACCTCTGGGGCCTCACGGCCAGCTGCCCCTCGGGCCAGCTCATGAGAGGCACAGATGTGCCCCTTCCCTGAGCACCCAACCGCCGCTTCTGGGCTATGGGACACCTGCGAATGGTGCTCCAGCAGCCCGCAGCACGGAAACTGGAGGCTGAGTCCTGACCAGCGCACACGCTGGAAGAGACGGGGGCCAACGCTTCATCGTGGCTGGGTTGTAGATGGGGGCCGACGCTTCACCATGGCTAAGCTGTAGAGGGGGGGCAACGCTTCATCATGGCTAAGCTGTAGAGGGGGGCCAATGCTTCACCATGGCTAAGCTGTAGAGGGGGGCCAATGCTTCATCATGGCTAAGCTGTAGATGGGGGCCAACGCTTCATCATGGCTTGGTTGTAGATGGAGGCCAATGCTTCATCATGGCTAAGCTGTAGATGGGGGCCCAACACTTCACCATGGCTAAGCTGTAGAGGGGGGCCAATGCTTCATCATGGCTTGGTTGTAGATGGAGGCCAACGCTTCATCATGGCTTGGTTGTAGATGGAGGCCAATGCTTCATCATGGCTAATCTGTAGATGGCGGCCAACGCTTTACCATGGCTAAGCTGTAGAGGGGGGCCAACGCTACACCATGGCTAAGCTGTAGATGGGGGCCAATGCTTCATCATGGCTTGGTTGTAGATGGGGGCCAACGCTTCATCATGGCTGCATGGTAGATGGGGGCCAACACTTCATCATGGCTGCGTGGTAGATGGGGGCTAATGCTTCATCGTAACCGAGTGATAGGTAGGTAGGCCTATACTTCATCATGGCCAAGCTGTGCATCTCTGAGGGGGCCTTGTGCCACTATCACACAGATAGCAGCCCTACAGCTTCATGGCCTAGAAAGCCACTCTGCCCAGCATTTCACTTTCATGAGGGGTTACTTTCCGTTTAGTCCTTCTAAAGCATCTGTATGTGGTTTGAACTCAGTGCTGGGTGAAGAGATTCAAACACTGCTTTTGCGTTAGGAAAGCACCTCCATGGAAGCAGCACCAAAGAAGGGAAAGCAGATGACCTTTTGAAAGCACAGCGGAATACTTCCCTTAAGCTACACAGCCTGCAAATAGCAAGTCTTGCTTGGTAGCAAGCACTGAACAGTCATTATATCCATTGCTGGAAGAAAACACGACTACAGAACATTACGCATGTTCTAAGATGGCTCCAGTCACCGTGATTTCATCTGACAATGACTATTTCAGGCTGCAATGCGTTGGTGTGGTAGGACACAAAAACATGTGCAGTGACCTTTGTGATCAGAAATAGCACCAATCCCACTTTCTTCACTAATGACTTTGACCATGTCCCTCCAAGTTAAGAAATACCAGTATCTTTTTCCTTTCAAGGGGAATAAGAAATAAGAACAAGGATAAGTTATGACAAACTTTAATGGGTGACAGGGCATCTTTGCAATATTACTTTCAGGGCAGAAATATTATAACACCAAATCAAGGTGAGGTATATGTGATAAATAGAGTTAACCTGCCCCTGTGATTCAGAGTTCACCCAATCTTATCACCTGGCCAGTAGTACCCAATAAGTGAGTTTTCTGCTTTTCTCTTTTCTCTTTTCTATGCAATTCCTTTCCTGGTGGAAATGGAAGGAGACAAAGCAGAATATCAAGGAGTTTTTTTAAGTCACTGAATTCATAACCTCAAAATACTAAACACTGGAAGGAGTGTATTTATTTCCTCGCGTGCATATTTATGAGTAGGCAAGACAAAACTGTTATGGAGTGCAACCGATACTGGAGCACTGGAGAAGCTAAGCCAAGGCTTAGGAAAACAAATAGCAGTATCCTGGTATGATGGGCTGCAGCCCCAAAGCAAAAGGACTGCTGAAGTTCTGTAACCTTGAGGAAGAGCCTACACAGAAATAAAGTACAGGAGACCAGAGCTTTCTTTGGAATGACAAAGATGTCAATTCAATGAGCACTATGAACTGTAGTTACACACGATAGGTAGCTAGGAGACAAGAATGAGTCTCAGCATATGAAAGCCACTGACTACACAAGGATGAACGGGCCATGAAAAATGTTGGCTTGCTTGAAGGATGGCAAATCCAATGGCAAGGTCAACAACAGATCTTTAATTTGCTTGCCACCAGGCAATAAATGAAACAGCTAATCCAGAAGAAGAAAGGTTAAACACCAGGCAGCTGCCCAGATGTGCGCTTCCCCTGGAATACACTAAGAGGATGGCTGCTGGCTTGAATATGTGTCTTTACGCTCATACTATGCAGTTTATTTCAGTTTGGAGGAGTAGCTGGGTTTATTGTTTAGGAACACCCTTTTGGGTATGATGCGGCTGTTGAGCTATCAAGAAAAAAAAAGCTTTTTTGTTTCACAGCTTATTGCTAATAATTATGTAGCTTTTATTCTGGCGGCAGCATTGACGCATGAATTAGACTGGAAACAAGCTATTTTTCAGAAAATGCTAAAAGGCTGACCTTGCAGTGCAGGAAATAGAAGTACAAACAAGCCAAGGCAAACCCTTGGGGATTTCAGAGATAGGCACCTGTACCTAGAGAATATGCACATGGTATACAGGCATGCGCAGAGAGAAAGCGAGATAAAACACATGGTTGAAATCGTGATGAATAAAAATAGCATCAGCTTTAGAAACACAAGCATTCATCTCTGACTATACAGTTCTCTTCTTGCTCACAAATGAAGGCTAAACCCACAAAATCACTCTTACTCTTCTGGGGAGTCTAGGGTCTTCATGTCCAAGGAAAAAAAGTCATGCAAGACAGTACCCGTTATCAGGAAACTCAAGTTTCGCATTTGCTGACTTTGCTTTATATTGGCTGCAAAACTTATGCTAAGCAGATGGATGGGTCTTAAGCACTCCTGATATAATTTCTTCACTGATTTGAGGAGATGCAGAGCACTTATGGAGCTTGTTGAAAGCTGGATTAGGAGCAGCACTGAGAATTACTGAAATAAACTTCACAACACGATTTGCTGATGGTGCACACTGAATAAGACCTATGAATACAAACATGTGTGGACATATCTACCACACTATAATGCTTTGTAGCTGTTGAGGATCTCTTTCTTCTGGGCACAATTGATGCTTCCATGTTGGTACGTAGGACTTGTCTGGGAAGCAAGGTCAGTAGAAAACAGGAAGGGTGGCTGCATGGAGAAGACAGAACCACATGTCCATGTCAGAGCTGGAAGTGGCGCCGCCACATGGGGATTTAGCTCTGTACTCTGTCCCTGCTCCAGGCTCTCAGGACCTTCCTCCGTCGCTTACTCTTGGGTCAAGCTCTTTGATAGAATGAGGGAGATAACAAATACATCTGTACATGACTCCTGGAGCTAGAACTTTGGCCACCAGACTACACTTTCTTTACAGACCATCTTCTGAGAAGAAGCAAACTCCCAGGCTCCTGTGGAGGACTAACACATAGAGCAACCTTCAAAAACTTACCACAATGAGAGCAATGACGGACAGTGTATAGTAGATTGAATCTCTCAAGAGACTCCATGATGACAGTGCAACAACCTGGGGAAATACGCAAAGGAGAGGCCATCAGGAAATGTGTGACTGCTAACACTCTGAGTGTAAGCCGGTCCCATATGTGCTAAGACACCTGGTATGAAACTGAAGTAGGGCTTTCTGAGACTGCTTGATGGAAGGGCACTGGAGAGATGGAGGGTTATGACCAAATCTGAAAAGCAAAGGTATAAGCTCACAGGCAGTACTTTCCATGCTAAGCCACAGACCTCTGGCCTTCAGGACACCTACAGAGTCCAAAGGCTTTGAGGGTATCTCAGCAGTTTGTTAGTTGTGAATGTCTGAAGGCAAGAAGCTGTAAGTTCATATACTTAACCAAAAAGAAAAAAATAGTTAGGTGTATGAGGAGGATGAGGGTCCTGCTTTATTCATAGAACCATAGAATCATTAAGGTTGGAAGGGACCTTTAGAGACCACCTGTACACGCAGGGTCACCTAGAGCACATGGCACAGGACTGTGTCCAAGCAGGTTTTGCAGATCTCCAGAGAAGGAGACTCCACAACCTTCCTGGCCAGCCTGTTCCAGTGCTCTGTCACGTTCCCTGTTAAGAAATTTTTCCTTAAGTTCCTGTAGAACTTTTGGTGCTTTGGTTTGCGGCTGTTTCTTCTTGTCCTATTGCTGGCCACCACTGAAAAGGGGCTGGCCTCATCCTCCTCACTGCCTCCCTTGAGGTCCTTATAGACACTGCTCAGGTCTCCTCTCAGCCTTCTCTTCTCCAGGCTGAACAGGCCCAGCTCTCTCAGCCTTTCCTCATAGGGCAGATGTTCCAGGCCCCTGATCATCCTCGTAGCCCTGTGCTGGACTCTCTCCAGCAGCTCCACATCCCTCTTGTACTGGGGAGCCCAGAACTGGACACAGTACTCCAGGTGTGGCCTCACCAGGGCTGAGTAGAGGGGCAGGATCACCTCCCTCGACCTGCTGGAAGAACGAAGACGCTCTTCTTAGTCCACCCCAGGATCCCCTTGGCCTTCTTGGCCACGAGGGCACTGCTGCCTCATGGTCAACTTGTCACCCACCATGACACCCAGGTCCCTCTCTGCAGAGCTGCTCTCAGGAGGTCAGTCCCAGCCTGTACTGGTGACTGGGGTTATTCCTCCCCTGGTGCAGGACCTTGCAATTGCCCTTGTTGAACTTCATGAGGTCTCTCACTGCCCAGTTGTCCAGTCCGTCCAGGTCCCTCTGGATGGCAGCAGAGCCCTCGGGGGTATCAGCTGCTTCTCCCAGTTCAGTATCATCAGCAAACTTGCTGAGGGGGCACTCGTCCCTTCATCCAGGTCATTGATGAATAAATTGAACAGGACTGGACTGAGGACTGAGCCCTGGCGGACACCGCTAACCACAGGCCTCCAACTAGACTGTGCGTCACTGATCACCACCCTCCGGGCTCTGCCATACAGTCAGTTCTTAATCCACCTCACCGCCCACTCATCTAACCCACACTTCTGGACCTTGCCCAAGAGGATGGTGTGAGGGACTGCCAAAAGCCTTGCTGAAGTCGAATTCTCAATTCCCTTCCACTTTACAGAAAGTACCTAAGGGTATAACCTTCAACATACTGTATTCATGTATACTCATGCATCTCTATATTAGCAGACCACACAGAATTAAGAATGGCTAACAAATTAACACCCTGTCTAGACTCACTGATTTATCTGCATGGGCAGAAGGGCTTGCTGATGTAGAGCAGTTCGCAGAGTTGCTAATGATATATTAAGGGGACCGAATGACCTGGGAAGCCCACAATGAAACTTGTAGACGGTAGAAACCTTCTCTTTGTATGACAAATGAGACATCCATTTCTAACACTTGGGACCAGCGATCAAACACCTGGGACCCAGGGAACAGGGAACACTCCAACTCTGGATGTCTTCAGGTCATTATCTGGCTACTGGGCTACCTATGGCAACAGGCAGCTGCACAGCCTGTGTTACAGACCAACTGAGATGAGATGTTTAATGACTTCCTCTGACTTTAAATCTATTAAGACAACCAATGTTTCTCTGTACAGTGCACAGAGACCTCAGGTGGATGGAAAACTGCCCAAACACTAAGTCACTCCTTGACTCCCTTAACCACTAATGCTGGAGGAGGGCAGACAGCCACGTGGCAGTAACATCTCCCATCACCTAAATCGTGATCCATTCTTTTCAGCAGTTCTCCATAGCTGATCTGTCTCCTTAAATTTGATCCTCCCTTTCTAGAAGGTATTTCTTGCATGGCCTTTGTAAATGCACTTTCCTTATGTTTCTTTGTGAACCCCAACAGAAACTTTACTTTTATTTTCTGCCATCTCTAAAATTCCCCCTTGATGCAGGAAAATTGAAATGCAACATTCAACCGCATTTACCAAGATTATCCCTTACAGCACTAGCACCTATGGAGGAATACCAGTCAAATAAAAGTTTTTATGACAATAAATGTAATTATCATGGATACTGGGGCTGCTTTGCAGTACTAAGAAAACAAGATGTGATCTTATGGTGTAGCCGTAGGACAGTAATACTATTATTTTGGAAACTAATACTATACAAAAGCAAGATTGTTCTATTATACCTTTTCTCACTCTTTTGAATCAAAGAACTCCCTAGAGACTTAGGAATAAAAAAAATCCTACAACCATTGTGAGCAGTGCTTACCCAACAGCTCACATTTCCTACTCAAAATTCAGGCAAATCATTCCCTTGGTTTATGTTTTCCCGCATGCACAAGATGGTGCACTGGCCTCAGGCATTACAGTTCACCTGCAGTCCAAGAGACCTCGGTTTGAAAAGAAGTGGTATTAAAAGAATAGCAAGAGGAATCGAGTCTCAAGTGTTTCTGGATCACAGAAAGAAGTCACTCTGAAAAATGCTACTCCAACAGCATGGAGCAGCCAGATTACTGCTAGCTTGACCATCAGCAAACCCACCACGTTGGCCTGTGTGCATGGGTTCCCAGCACGCTAAAGTTCTGCGTGCATTCAGGGTGGGAGATGAATGCTCAAGTTCCTCCAGCAGAAAAATATGGCAAGAATAATAAAAACAGAACAGGCAATTTATATGCAACAGAGGATAGAACAGGAGTGCCGTGCAGTTCATTTTATTTGACACCTTTAAATGACACAGAGATCAGGAGGAATTTTGGTCATTGTGGGATGACTGAGACAGGAATTATGATCTTAGGTAAAAAAAAAAAATGTCAGTGAATAATTTGGCCTAAAGGCCCATTGACTTGGACTTTAACTCAATTAATAGCATCTGAAAGGGCAGAAAAAAACAGTCACAGAGTGGTAACATCTTCCATATGCTAAAACTGAATATTTTTCTCTCTGTCCTGGGAAATCCTCTCAAGTCTCTGCTTTCCATTCCTGGAGAGCATTTCAAGCATCGTGGGCCACATCCTTCCCAAGTGTATCTGTGTCTGACCCAGCACTTCTGAACATGTTTTCTGACCACATCCTCCAGCCAGACTTGTGCAGGAATTCAGGAGCTTCATTTTCATTTTGACAGTATCTCTAGAAAGGTCCTATTCCAGAACGCTGGCAAAAAAACAGTTTCTCAATAGTTTCTTTACTGTTAACTCTTGCAATTCTGGAATTTTATTACCTGCTAGGAAAATTAATGTTGCAAAAAAGATGCTGACCATTATATACTTACATTCTCTAAGGTCTCCTAACACTGTGGCTTTTTTAAGTGAGTGTAATTCATGCCCAGTGCAAAGTCTCTCTCTGCAACCATCATCACACAAGAAACTCTTATCTAAAATGAGAAACAGACCTTTAAAGTCCTTGAGTCAGATTAGATTTATGCCCTCTAACAATGTGCTTCAACGTAAGTAAGGAGAGATGAATGGAGGTGCTCTATGACGGAAATTTCCAAATGTAGAAACCTGCAGTTGGATTCATAATTCTATTCAGAGAGCCTTAATTAAATCTCCCATTTTCTATTTAGCAGACGCCTTCATTTTGATCAAGCAATTTTCACAGGAGAGTTTAGGATAATATATTGGTTTACTCCAGCCTGCCTTTATGAGGCTGTACCAAGTCCTATGTGCTCTTCTGAGCACAGATGCTGGCAGGGATTTTACAGCTGTAAACTTCAGTTCTGCATAATAAAAGCCACGACATTTCAAGGCAAATAATAAATAAACGAACAGGCATGGTGGTAACTGTTGCTATTCAATCGAGCGAATGTTCCCCTGGGTGTAAGCAGTGTCACCACGCTGCACTTTGTACCTGTAAAAATAAGATCTCCTGGTCACTACAAGTCAAGCTAGCACCTTCCCTATTCTTGGCTTTTTTCCCAGAACGTCTTCATTTATTTCCAGGGATTTTTTCCCAAAAAGGCATATTAAGATCCCAAAGGCAAAATGCAACTATCCATCAGGGATGTAGTCTACAATATTCACAGAGCAAGATTCTGTGGGAGTCACAGAGACTCTTGCTCTGATTTCAGATGGCATTGAGGGAAACAAGCTCATAATACAAGTTGCTGACATTTTGCAGAGAACCTAAACTGTCGCCATGATGCAGCAAACATGGGGCAAATCCACCTCAGCTTTCCCTGCTAGAGGAGCAAATCTCTGAAGCGTTCCTGTGGGTAAGGTATATGGATGCTAACTCTCGAAGGGGTGAGACGAACTCCCTGAGAAAGACGCCTTCCTGCTACTCCAAGACAGGAAAACTCCATTTCTGGTTCTCTGTCGGGTTCCTACCAAGCAAACCCTCACTATCCTCTGTGAAGAGCCAACAGAGTGAAACCGAATGGCAAGGGGTGAAGACAGTCACAGTAACAACATATATGATGTAGAAAGCAAACAAATGAAAAATTCCGGATATAGGGAATGGCAGCACTTTCAGCCTAGTGTGATGAGTTGTGTAGTCTCCTCATAACTGTCATGAACTTGATGGCACACATCGCAGTATTGCAGGAGCCAGGAGCTGCACATAAACCTTAGCACCCTGGGACCCTCTTGAACCACAGCCTGCAATCGAGGCCGAAAGGAAATCAGAGGAGCAAGCAGCTTGGGTAAAAATATGATTAAATGTGGGCTTTAAATTAGCAAACCTATAACCCAACAGACACTTGATCCTTTGGGGCATAAAGGAGCAGCTGCAAAAGCATGGACTCTGAGGTTGTACATTTCTTCCAGTTGAAGGAAGTATCTGAAATTCAAATCCCCAGCAAGTACCCGTTAATCCTCCCTTGACTGCTTTTGAATCTGGGATCTCTGGACCAGAAAGAAAAAGCTCTTTAGCTGAGAGGCTAAATGAGAGTCATCCTATATGAATCCGGCACAGGGAAGGACCTATAAGGACACATGCTCACCTCAATGTCCCACCTTGCATTAGAAACAATTATGTTACTCATTTTCTATTTGCAAAGTCTTTATAACACTCTGATCATCTCCCAGCTCTTTATGGATCTTTCTCACTCCAAGGCATTTACTTCTCCTGTTGCCCTTGGTTTCCTTGGCCTTCTTGGCCTGTATAATCAGCTCTAAACGCTGCCTGGAAATGCTGGGCTTTGGAAGGATGCCTTCTAATCTTGTTTCTCTGTGCTCTCTGGCACAGAGGGTCTAGATTTTCGGTATTAGCAGTTAATACTTAATTTCTTAATGTAAAGGGACAGCAATTCTCAGGCGAGGGTGTCAAAAGATTAAAGACGATCCCTGTCATGATGAGTTGCAAGACTCTCAAGGGAGCAATGGAGATGAGCTAATCATGAAGGCTGAATGCTCATCTCCCCTACTCCATCACATGGTGTCTCGCAGCTGGGAATATATCCTCCCCCTCTGACTCTCACATGCTGTTGTTGACTCCTTGGATGCACTTTAGTCCACCAACAGCAGATCTTGATGAGAAGATGGCTATTGAGCAGGATGCACTCTTGGGGAAAGATGAGCACTTCTGCTGAGCTGTAACTGGAAATGCTGGCATAGCTCTACTTCACTGGACATAGTGTTAACACAAGTGAGTTGTGCTTGTACTCGTCTGTATATGAGTTGAGTCCTAGTATTGGCCAACATATAGACAAGGTGATCAGAATCCAGGGATCTAGGCTCTATTTTGTCTCTTCCACTGAGGGACAAGGTTGTTTAAGATTCCCCATAGCAGTGAGGAGAATGAGGCCTCCTTCCCACACACAACTTACTTAACTCAAAAATGCCTGAGAAGAGTTCAGAGATCACTGGTGGTGGCAAAGCCAGGGTAATGCTCTGGACGGTTTTCTTGATCTTCTGCTTGATGGTCTCTCTTTGGCTCTGAGTGCTGCGCTGTCCTCCTTTGCACTGTTGATTATTTCAAACACAGGTTTTATTCTTATTGGTAGTTAGAAATTTTAAATCAGATTTCTCATTCAGAAGAAGCTTCTGAAGATGACTGTGAATCCCAGTTGCAGTCACAAGGATATCGATGGAAGCATTCCAAAGCCAGTAGTGATTTGCAGGAGCTATTCCCAGAGCTGAGGGACAACTCTTTGAAAGCTGGATGGAGTTCCCTCTGCAAGGCCTTGTCTCCTGGCCCTAAGCCAAGTCTGATCCTACCTTTCAGCAAACGCTTGTCAGAACTCCAAGCCAGCCCTGTGACAGTCACTAAACCTAAGGGGCAGATTTTCAGGAAAACTAAGTTTACAAGAAGTTGTGGGTAATGTGCATCTTCCTCATTTGGCTTTACGCAAAAAGAAAAAGGGCACCAGCGCTCATCTTGCCCATCCTGATGGGAAGATGAAATTCAACATCACTTTACTTCCCAGTGGTTTGTAGAAATGAGTCCTCCACAGAAACCTACGTTCTTCATCTGACAGTCACCAATCCAAGGCACTGCTACCACCCATTAAAAAATGACAGGTCACAGCCAGGCCTACCAACTGGAGTACTTAACCAGCAACTAAGGAACATCCAGAGCAATCAAAGAGCAAATTCAATTAAAGACAGTATAAGTTATTTTGCCCTGTCTGCTCAAACTAAGGCCCAGTAGTTGCACTTCTCAAAACTGCCATTCTCAGAAGTCCACTGTAAAATCCTTGATCTGTCGGTGCATTTCATTGTTGTTAACTGCATGGGTAGTAACAGCAATACTGTTTGAGGTTTAATTCTACTTGTTCTGCACCATTATTAATGTCAGATATAAATGTATTGGCAAAGAACATCATTATTGGTCTTAACTGCCTTATGCAAATCCAAGCAACCACAGCTGCTCAGCCAAGCCAAGCAGAAAATTAAAATATCTCCCTGAAACAACAGGCACTTTCTCCAGCAGACAATTGTGAAAGAGAAAATGACTTGATCAGACAGAGCAAAACGTCCCTACAAGAGCAGATCATTGTATGCTAGACACTATGTTAAATGTAGGACAGCCTCTGATCGGTGCTTCATTTACAAAATTCAACTTAGGAGCAGATTTGTCAGCTACGCACTTTGGGGTAGATGTAACAAGAACACCTATTTCACTGTTCTCAGGTCAAATTTAGTAGGTTCTGCTGCCATTTTCTTCTGGTTCAATACGGTTCATTCAAATTTTCAAATTCATAGGGATTAAACAGATAATGCAAGCAAATGAGACAGAGAAAAAGCCAATCTTACCGTTCCTATGAGTGGCAGCATTTAAAAATCATAGAGTTTTGCTAGCATACAAAGAAATCTCTGAGGCTGTTCCTTATTACATCCTTACAAAGACCAGCACCAGCTAGATGCTGCTGCCCACCAGCACTCAGGGCCAGCTCACACTTTCAGGGACAACCTGTGAGTGGGCTGTGGGCCGGATGAATCACTGGTGACCGCAGCGGACTGCTCTGGACATCCTCGAGGATCCTCTCTTGTCCCATGACCAATTTTAACTTCATGCCATCCCCAGCATCTATCAATCTGTTGGAAAAACACACAGAAAATCCACCCCATTTTTGCCTATCTTGAGAGCACGTTCGAAGTTGTGACTTCCAAGGAGCTGAGTATCACTGACTGTCTTTGGTGAATCTAATAAAGGTCTCACACTCAGGGACGGCACTGAAAGTGACTGATCCTTCAGGACTTCTGCATTCCCTCTCACACGGCACAGGCTCTGCTTTCAACTTCACAGTTTATTATTTTCAGAACTCCTTGGATGCAAGGATCCTGTCACCTGCCTGTTCAATGCCACTGATTGTGATTTTCATGAAACATCTCATATTAATGTGAGAGGGTGACACTGCCTTATTTGTATTCATCTCTCAAGAAGCAACTGCAGAGTCTCTACACTTTTCCTGGGAGACAGGAGTCCTTCACCCAAGACTGAAGCAATGCAGAGGCAATTCCTTGTTCTCTCCCAACCCCATGGCTTGAGCTTGGATGAGCCATTTAACCTCTGTCCCTTCTTCTTAAGGCCATAAGAGACCCTTACTACCCAACAACAGCCATGCGTTTTCACCAGCATCAGTTGCACAGCAGTAACGTGGAGTCATGCCTGAGCTACAAGATACAGACTAAAAATCTCATATTGGCACCATTTAGCCAGCAGCCCGCTGCTGCTAGCACTTTGAGACACTCCATAATTCAGACACAGAATCGCAGAGGACACGTGGAAGAGACCTCTAAACTAAGATCCAGTCTTCAAGTATTGCAGGCTTCTGGCTATCACCACCATGAATCTTCCTCCAGTGCCTCAACTGCACCTTCCGGGCTGCAGTTTTCATCCACATTTGAAGTCTGCCATGGGACTTCTGGCCATGGATACAACCTTCCACATGGCTTCACTAGTGGCCTTCCTTGGACATTTTCCCAGCACGTTTCACACCCACCTTGAGATCATTTCACCCAGACTCTCTTGCTTTCACAGGTATCAGCCCTATAGCAATTGCAACAAAGTTAGAAGGCAGATAATATCTTAAGATAATTCCTGCTGCCTTCCAGCAATGCTTAGAAGAGAGATGCCACCTAAGCATCAGAACGTGGGAGCTTTTTCTCCCAATCCTTTCCTTGTTTGGGGCAATATTGTGAGACAAGGGGGTTCATTTCTCCTGCAGGCTCCTGCTTGCAGCATTCATCTGCCAGGCTCAAAGCAACCTGAAAATGTGAATCAACTGCACTTATTCCTACTTTAGGGTCTCTGGAGGGAACCAAAATCATAAATGAAAGCGTGATCCAAGTTCCTCTGGATGTTTTGCAAGGAGCTGGATTACAGAATTGCAGAAACCTGAGAAATCACAGTAAATACAGATCTGTCCACACTGGCTGGAACAGTCTCCAGGTCCACCTGGGACAGCAGGGTTTCACAGGTGAAAGCCTGAACACTCTTCTCCTTTTTATATCTCTCAGTGATGCCTCCCTGCTGCTGACACGTAGGGCTCAGGGCTGTCCCAACCTTCCTTGAAAGCTGAATGTGACCAGCTGCAGCACCAAGTACCTCCTGGCAGAGATGCCAGCACCTTAGGATGATGCACTGGGGCCACCTGAAGGCTTTGACCACTACTAAGCACCTGCCCTGTAGAGTGGATTTAAGCAAAGAATAAAATACAAGCAAGGGTCAGAAAACAAAATTCCAATCAAAATTCCGAGATACATCTCTTTTTAGGCCAGTAATTGCCGAGCAGCTCTGGTCTAATGGGCTCAGTGAGAGAAGAGCTTCCTTTCAACTGCATGGGACCCGATGCCACCACGATGGACCACCCGACGCCAGGCTCTGCGGGGCTCCACTCGCACTCCCGAGCCCACTTCTCACCTTGCCAACTGACCCCATCTATTCTCATTATTTCATCTTCTAACCGCCTTCCCTATTTCCGTCCTACTGTTGAATTTAACACTGTGGAAAAGGTCTTGAAGTGTTAATTTTAAAAAGTCACAGCAGCATCTTTGATGGCCAGACTGGTCCCAGCTCATTACCTTCTAGATGGCACCTGATCTGCCAATTAGACCTGCTCCCTGTTGACAACCCAAAATACCCTTGCGCCTTGCATTGCAGAAGCAGTCAACAGTATTAAGTTCTCCTTAAACTACAACATTGTGTGATTCAAATGTTCTCCTCAGTTGGCCACAAGCCATTAAAAAGAAAAAAAAAAAAAAAGAAAGCCTTTCCAACCTCTTTCCCCTCCCAAAACTTCTCCACAACCCAGGAGAAGAAAAAAAAAGCTCTTGGAAGCAATCATAAAGCCAAAGGTCAGTAACTAAACCAATCTGAATTACTTGTAGTCTGTGAAATTAAAGCTTAAAAGATTAAGATGCATGCAAGCTAACTTTAAGGCAGAATTAGATTAAAAGTAGATTACCAAAATCCCAGTCTCTTCACTAAATGTTATGTTTTACCTGGTTATTAGATCTCTGTTCCCAGTTTCTGCTTCTCAGCTCTTCTCTATTGATAACACCTATTTCTTAGGTACATTTTCACGTACAGGGTTTTGAGAAGTGTCCATTGCTTACACCATGGTGGAGACAGGAAGAGCCTTCTGAGTTTATTTTACTTCCTCAGAAGAGCTTCAGAGGCTCAGGACTGTGTGCAGAAGGCAGAGGCAAGAGTATCCTTGGAGTACGAGGAACATGAGTGACCCACAACAGCTGACTGAGACCCTCTGGATGGGATAATTCCTCAAGGCATCAGGGATGCTTCTCCAGGGACGGGATCATGCGTCAAGAGACACCCCACCGGTGCACCACTTCGCCACCCCGAGAAATGGGGCCCCGTAGAGCTGTCGTGCAGAAGAGCCCCACGGGAAGCAGTGACTGGATTCCCACCCGGGCATCGCTGAGTCTCCAGCGCAGCACAGCCTGGATGGTCCTTTGCTCTGGCCAGAGCAGCCCATCCCAACCCCAGGGAGGTGCAATGGGGACAAGGGGACTCCAGCGCAAAATGCAGCAATTAGTTACATGGTAATCAGCCAATCCAAATTACACAGATTAAGGGATGCTGTGTTTAATGCTATGAGGGCTGTGTCTTGCAGCTCAGAGCGGTTACATTGCTCTCAAGTACTTCTCACTAACCTCTTCCAGGTCTTCATTCTTTTCCGCAGGAAAGAGGACTGGATCTGGATGGAGGACATTTCAAAACTGAACAAACTCTGCTTGTGCTGGCTGGAAGGAGAGCTGAAGGAAGCCAATGGAAGCTGCCGGCTTCCGAGAATCCCACCTCCTTCCAGGCAAGGGTGATGGCAGGGCAGGGGAAGGAGGTGTGAGATTTCGCAAGGCACAAGTATAAGAGTGAGAGAAGAGAGGACAGTGAGGATGAGGCTTGGACGGGACAGTGGCAAAGGTCAAATTGCTCTTCAGGCCCAAACAGTTGGATGGCAATCTTGGAAGCAGCCCAGTACAAGCTGCCACAGCACAGAAAGCAGTCTCCATGTCTGCTTCTATATCTAGCATGCATTGCCACAAAATACTGCCTAACTTGTGTCTGATGCCACATTTTCATCCCTTCCAACATTCCCTTACTTTCTCATAGCTCCCTCCCCTTGCTGGTTGAGCGCAAGTAGATAACAGCAGCTAAATCACCAGAGCTTAGCGCATGGGAATGGACAGCTGGGTAACTGCAGGAGGGGAATCATCACCATCGTGGACAACTGAGGATACAGCTACAGAGACAGCCGTCCTGCAACGCCCCTACTACAGCACTGTGGGAGCAGTGGGAACAGCATCTGGAGCCTGGGAGAACTGGGCTCTGAGCATGGAAAATGCCACCGACGTTCTCTATATATTCAGAGGAAAAAGAAACCAAAAAAATGGTGCCTGTACCCACTGGCACCTAAGACAACTTCTTTTCTCTTAATCTCACTGCGCTTTTTTGCCCCATCTTTAAACCATTCAGTTGTCTTGCAGCGATTTGGGGAAAATTAATTGCTCATCAGCTGCTTGGACACAATAGCAATGAGTAGGGCAGAGGAAACTACTTATTTTGCTTTTGGAGCAGGGCTTGAATTGAGCCTGGTGAGTAAGGCAGAACTGAAAAATGAGGGGAAAATAAAATACTGCATCGCTGCTCATTAAATGAGCTGTGTGCCCTGGAGGAGGCAGGAGCCCTGCAGAGCACCCAGGGTGCCATCCTGTAAGTAAAGGCTGTATAATAATGCAAACACGCAGGGAGGGGGGCAAATTAAGGTTGCAGAAGGAACCTCAATGTTGCCACATTCAAAAGTCTCAGCAATTGACTTTCAACCTTAACAATGCTCTTTTAAGGGTGTTTCTTAGGTGCCCGGTGTCATACGGAGGTGTGGGCAATGTGCTTTCCTCTCCGGTCGCAGCAACGTGACGCCTGCAATGATGCAGTTATGGAAGTGTGCACTTCCCATCCACTAAATGCTTGGAAAAAGCAATCCATCAGTGTGGGTGATGGAGAAAATACGCAAAACTTGGGAGGTAGGAGGTTGTTTCTCTTTTTAAGTGATGTGTGTGAAGCCAGAAACATTATTTGCTAGAGACAAAGAACAGCACATCCAACATAGCACATACATGTTGCAACCTAATTTAAAAGTAATATATGGCCAGGGGAGAGTTGATCAATATTTTTGAATTCAGTTTGTCACTGGTGGGAAAAAGGTTTTCTGATGACATGGAGTAGTTCTACAAAATCAGAGTGCTTTTTAGAAAACAAAAGCAAAAAGAAAAAAAAATGCCCGTTGCTCTTTGCCATTTGTCCTCCCTACTTGGATGGCAAAATAGAAATCGAGAGAAAAGGCGCACCAAAAACAAATGTGCAAACGGAACAGTTTCCAAAAAATTACAAAAACAACAACAAAAAAAGACAGGTATTTCAGAGATTTTAAGAATGCTACTGCTTTTTCTTCCTTTTTTTATGGAAGCATCTCAACAGCAAATATCCAAGCATCTCAAAACCACTTGGCACTGGCAGGTATTGATTACGCATCCCAATCAATGACCTCCATTCTAGTCACATGCTGTTGTCATCACCACTGATATCTAAATGATCCTACTGGAATACTGCAACGATGGCAGGCGGATGCGAATGGAAAGCCCTGCTGAGAATAAGTGCACGCTCTCCGCAATTCCTGCACAGAAATCACCGGTGGGATCGTTTGGAAATTGCTCCTCATCAGTGCTGTAATTATGCAGGTTTAGTTACGGCACACTAGAGCACGGGCTGCAGAAGCATCTGGAGATGTGATGAGAATCTTGCTCATCCTGCTGGACCAACAGCCCTGTGCGTTTTATACATGAGACATTCAGCAGGTCTCCTTTGCACTTTTATAAGCACCCTAAATTTCTAAGGGTCCTAAATTGGGCTCTGTCTTTAACTCCCTCTTATCCAAAACTCCCAGCTCAAACCCATTTTTATATATATCTATAGAAATATGTGTACTTGCATGCATCTGTATGATCCTTACATATATATGGTTTTCCATAAAATATATTAGTTTATATAAGATATATATACGAAAGAACACACAAACACATACACAAATATTTTAACTGGCCTGCCTGGGACATGGAGCTTGCTCATTCCCATGGACTGACTATGCACTGATTAATGTTTCCACCAACGGCGCAAGGATGTATTGGATGACAGCAGGAAAAATGAAGGATTTTTGGGGAAGAAGTTGGAATGACTGAAGAGCACAGAGGTAATATCAGCATTGCTGAAATGGGGCTTTCCCATCTGCATGGGAATTTTTCTAGCAGGTTTGGGGCTTGAGACCAATAATGCAGAGCATATTGCAGGAAGACTTAGCTCCTCTGCCATTGTGCTAAACAGCTAATCTTTTCCATTTGCTTGTAAAGGCAACCTGAGCACAAAGCCCTACTGATTACAGGAGAAGCCCTCTGGGGAACACGGCTCATGCCCTGGGAAAGCTTTGGTAGCAACTAATTGGCCTGAATCAAACAGGTTTTCACAGTAAGTGTAGCGACAGAACCACTAATGTGTTGAACGTGTGCAGCCTTCAGCTGCACGTTGTTCTGGAGAGCCCATCAATATCCCACCCCTGTTGCACCGCTCCATCTTTGTGAGCCAGCTCCAGAGCTGGATCTTGGCACCTGAATTTCCTTCGGTTTCCCATGCAAATCGAGGGAGTTTAGGTACCTAAAAAGTAGATTGTAGATTTTTTCCAACCTTCCCCCACTGTGAAAAATGTTCCTCTTCATCTTGAAAAATGTCTGTGGTGAATGTAAATAAAAAATGGATTGTCCTAGGAAGGTCCGAGCTGTCTGCTTGCTTTCTCATACTGACCAAGTTAAAAATGTCCCTTCTCTTAGATTCCTCTGTCAGAAATAGTTACTCTCCTGCCCTGTAGTGCTTCTATAATCCTGCTTTACCTCATTGCCAATAAGTCTGCAGAGTAAGAAGATTTCAAATAAGATTTTATGAGAACAGAAAAATACTGGGCACGCTGGCAAATGCTAAGGTGAATGCAGATTAAGATATTTAATTACAGCAAGTCAATCATCTCTGCAAGTCAGAGAGCAGCTGAAATGTCACAACCTAATTTAATTTCAGATGAATAACTTGTGTTGTCATATGTAGTCTGACAGGCTGAAATGCAGTCAGAAATTATACAAGGAATTGATAGCTTTATTGCTAGTGAGGTAAAAAGTTGGGGCCTCCTTGGAGATATTCAAAACTTGACTCTATATGGCCACAGACAACTTGATCTAACTTTGAAGTTGGCCCTGCTGGAGCTGGAGTTGGGTTGGAGGTTTGGACCAGAGATCTTGAGAGATCCCTTTCCACATAAACCATCTGGTGATTCAGTGGATATCAATGAGATAAAGTACAAACAGAGGCCCAACCAATATAATTTTGTACATCATGTTGGTCACCAGCAGCACTGGTGAGCTCACCATGTGCATCCGAACCTATCTTGCAAAAAGGGGGCATCTTTCATGATGCTCCAGAAGGGTCCTGATGCTCTCAGAAATATCTGCCATGCCTCAGCAGTTTCCGTTTGCACCAGGCAGAAGTTCCTTTGGTCTTAAACATCATGATACATAGGTCACAATCCATTTTTTTTCAATAGCTACAGGGAGGATGCGGTCAAAAAACAATTGCATTCCTTTGACTACTCCTATCTCTCGGGCTGCTTAAAAAGCCTCAGCTGATCTTTGCTGTTTTGTTTTTCATTTCAAAAAATTCAAGAGGAACAGTGTAAGGCCCTGTTAAAAAGAATATAAGCCAGAGATCCTTGTGGCAAGGCTGCAAATCAGGCAACTTATTTCACAGTACAACCAAAGCATGTAAAGAAACAGAAACCATTAGGAAGCCTTAAATGCTCTTACCTGTCCTGCAAAAAGCCCACACACACCAATAATACAGAGAATATTAAATACAGCAGAGCCCACGATGGTTCCAACACCCACGTCGCCTTTTGTGATAAAAACACCTGAAAAACAAGTTCAAGGCAAGCTGTATAAATTGGAAAGAACATATTTTTTGCTCAAAAAATTACATGAGGCCTCTCACAAGGGTTAATGGCTTACGTTAAAGTCCCTTTGTGAAAGTCTCTAAGCTCCGAATAGTCACCCTCATGGAGAAAGACAGCTCACCTTAACCATCCTGTTTTTCTGATGATAACCCACCTCCTAGGGACATAGATGACTTCAATTGCATGAAGACTTTTCCCTTACGCCAGGTAACATACAGCATCATTTTGTAACAGCTCTCTGACTGAAGTCCCTTTCCCCAGATAAAATAAAGCAGGGTCCAAAATCACATCATTTTGTGCTGTGGTCACTGTGATGAAAAAGCAAGGGTACTAGCAGTTTCTGCTGTTTCTAGGCTTAATGAATACAGGATGAGATAAAGATCTGTTTCACAGTCTTTCTTTACAAAAACTGCCTTTAATTGAATGACCTTGAGCTCAGTACCCCTCTCTCCAAACCTTTGCCCCCAGAGTTGGGTTGCTCTTAGCACATCCAGGTGATCTTTCCTCCCCATCCACACAACAACCTCTTAGTTTCAGGCTGTGAAAGGAGCACACAAGTGTCTCTGAGCTTCCAGAATTACTGGTAAAACTGTTGATCATGATTCCCATAAGCAGAGCGACACTTTGGTAGAATGATGCTCTGACCAACTCATTACTTGAGGATCTCAAACCCTCTACTCCTCTTCAGCTTTCCTGGAGGGACAGAGGTGTTCAAAGACTCGTCAGAATGAAGGTGATGGTGGAGGATGTGTATTTGAAGACACAAAGAGGCTGCCTCCAGGGTACCAGCCCTGGAGGTGCACTCCTTCACACTAAGCCCTAGAGATCCCATGCCAGGCAGCATGTGGTGGGTGGGTGGAGAGGAAGAGAAGGCTGCACCTGCAGAGCTCAGCGCTGCGCAGCTCAGCTATGCTGCAGCAAGGTAAGATTAAGAGGTGGTTACCGTGACCTGACTGTGCTGCTGGCCCTGGTTCTGCTTGATTAGCTACCCTATCTGAGCTCTGAAACCCAGCGAGGGGAGAGAGGGGATTTCAGGAAGCAGCAGCAGGTCGATTAGTTACCTATGACGGATGTAAACAGCTCAGGAGCAGAGCTTCCAGCTGCCATGAAAGTTGCCCCAGCAACGTCTTCACTAAGATGCAAACGCTGCGGAAAAACACATCAGAGTCATCGGTTACAACACTGAGACAGAGCTGACAATGCTGAATTGAAGGAATTCAACTGGAAAAGTTACAGGGATTGCTAAAAGCATGTAACTGCCAATATGTACTTCAGAGAAGTGCGGGATAAAAGTCATCATCGGTGTAGTGACCACTGCTTTCCATTGTTGTTCTCCAGCTATTTAACGTAGCATCGCCTTGTACAGAGGGCAGGCTGGGGCTTTGACATCCTGGAATACTCCAGAAGACCAGGAGGCACTTTATCAATCCTTTGCCTTCTCCATGACTCCCAAAATACACCTCATCCCTTCTCCTTTGGCTTGTTAATGGTCAGGGCTGGAACTCAGGCTACGTCCATTCCCTGACCTCTTGCCTTGACGAATGTCTCAGCCTTAGACCTGCCTCACCATCCATTTTCTTGGATCGTCATCAAACCTACACACCTTCTATAGCTTCCAACAGTGAAGCCCAGGGACTCTGCTTATTTCAAACAGTGTTTCCTAGAAAGAAAAGGACCTGCTACCCTACGCAAACTTCTCTGACATATGCTGTTTCCAAAGATTACTCGGTTAATTACTTCCTTTATGTTTCCTGCATTCCTGCTGTTCCATCTGTACAAGGCAGCGCTCAGCGAATGAGACAAAGCTGCTAGAGACCACATGCCTCGCTGACACCTTCTGCAGTTTCATACGAGGAGCTAAAAAGAAAAGCCACCCGCTGCCATACGGCCATGCACTGCCGAGCTGTTGTTCCACGGAGCAGGTGGAATCACGAGCGCGGGAGCGAGTGGCTTTCACTTCACAAGCAAAGGAGAGGCGGTGGGATGTGATGGGAACATTTCCAGAAGAGCTCTGCTTGTTTGAAACAGCAAACACCAGAAAAAAGCATTTCTTCCTAATGGTGTAAGGCTCCTTTGTTAACTTTTTCATTGTCAAAGTGTACTTGTTCCTCCTAAATTGCGGAGGAAAAAATAAAACAACTTAATATTGACTGAATAGACCAGAACATTCTCTTAAGAGCTTAAAACGTCCTTAGCTCTACCCACTGAACATACATGTACAACACAGATTTTTTATAGATGTTCTGGGCCCAAGGAAAAAGGAAAGGATTCCCTCATTGGGAATGCTTTTTTAAGCAGGATGCCAGATGCAGTGCTGCTATAAAGGCTGTGGAGACTGATTAAACACAGCTTTATGCAAAAGTGACTAGGTAAGATTAAAATTACTGAGCAGAAGTTCATAGGAGCAGAGGTACATCCCAAAACACTGGCTTCTTCTGCAGACTGTCTATGGGCACAAAGAAACACTCATCCTTCTAACACTCGCTCCGCATCTAGAGTGTACCTTTCCAAAGGAAAGACCATCCATGAAGGAAACCACTTGGGCTCATCTTCTGTGGGGAGGGTTTAATGTAAGGCCACAGTGGGATCCCTGGAAGACAATCACTAGATAACTTATTGCCAGGCATGTAAGACAGCAGAAAATATAACACTAAATAGGAGGCAAAAATGTCTTTTCTGGTATTTGTAAGCAAATGTTTGCAATTGAGGTGTGATCATAGTTGGGTCACATAACTCTTTTGTAAACATGAGTACAAACTGTTTTAGAAAATGAACAAAAATAAAATAATAGTGATAAAAAAAACGCATCCAGGTAGGTTTTGAATATCTTTAGAGAAGGAGACTCCACAACCTCTTTGGGCATCACAGGTCTCATCTCTTTAGGTAACGATCTTCTCTGTGAGAAGAGAAGGAAATGGGGCAGGAAACAGGAACACGCATGCAGCAACTGCTTCTTTATGTTTACAATACAGAAATAAAAGGACATGAAAGCTCCCAACGTCATCTATGCGATGAAGAAAGCCTCTTCTGGAAGAGAATCAAGTAGGAGACACAGAACAATGAAAAACTAACCCATTGACACGGCTCATTTTAATAACCTCTAAAGATACAGTATCTGTCTTTTGGGCAGTAGCTTCTTTTTCCAAGTATGCCAGATATAGTATTCAATTTACATTTTTTTCTCTTGCACATATAACTAAATAAACCTTGCTGGTCTCATCTTATTTTATTTGTGCTGTTGGATAATACATGACTCGGAGCTGCCAGGAGAACAAATGGTGCCAGAACATCTGACACTTGTACCAGTAAAACCAATTGGTGTTCAGGCTGAGCAGCCCTGCTACGCCCAAGCTGCCAGATTTGCAGGGCTGCTTTGTGCTGGAGAAGGGAGGCTGGATAATTCAGCACGTTTGCATCTCCACTTTCACATCAACGTCTCCCTTCCTGGCAACTGCAGGATCCCTATCCCCGAATCTCGCACAGGCTGTGCTCAGATCAGTCCCTCAGGAGCTCAGGAATTCTGCGGGACAGAAGTCCCCACTCATTCTGTTAGATTATGAAGCTTTGGCTGTCCCCCGGGACTTCATGAGATGCACAGCTAGAATGAATTACTATTAACTCATCCTGGATGCAAGTGCATTCATCTGGTCCCCATCAAACCTACCTGAGCCACACCGTCAGCTCCCACCATGGCTCACTGCCCTTCAACTACCTGAATATTCATGCACAAAAATAGTGGGACTTCCTGAGGACTTTCTTTTTTTTTTTTTTTTTTTTTTTTTTTTTAACGCAAAATACACCCTCATGGTAGGTTGTTGAGCCACGAATAACAGGCTAGCTTGGAGTCAGCATCCATCAGAGCTGTCGGCAGGAATGATTTCACATGTCACCTCCTACGCCTCCCGCCTCGTGCGGGCAGAGCTGTTTCCACGATGAGCGACACTTATTGCCAGGGAGATGGGCAGGTGTCTCCTCCAGCTGACAGAAATGCCTAAGTGCCAAGACCAATCCCTATTTTCCACATGCAGCACAAATTTCATTGCCTGAGTTTGGCAGTAGAGAGGACTCAAAGACACTTCAAGTACAATGTTCACCCTGTCACCATTGGAACAGATTCACGCTAAAATGTACTCCTTGTCCTCTAAATTTCAGCATGCTGGCCTTAGCAAACCAGGGTCAGAGTCCCTTGCAATTGCTGGAGGTGTTCAAGAACTTCTTTACAGCTGACCTAGTTGTCTTTGCTGCTTTACAATTTAGACCAGAACTAGTCCCTTTGTAGACATGGTATGAAATGCACAGTTTCCAAAGGAGTAAATCACCAGAAGTTTTAATTCATATCAGGTCAGAGTTAAGCCCTGGTGCTCTGAACATGTTTCTGGAAGGAGACGGGAGCATCAGGCAATGACATCTCTACACGTGCATATTGTAGAGCATCCAGAGTCCAGCTGGCTTGTGAACTCTTGCATTGCACCTCTTAAGGAAAGCTAAAGGCCCCGCTTCGCAGATACTCATGACCCAGAAGACAAGTGGCAAGTAGGGTGAGTGGTTTTTGGGGAGTAAGGGAGGCATCTGTTCCTCACATGGGAAACAAACAACTTAACATTGTCTTTCCAGTATTTTGTAGTGGAATCTTAACTCAAAGGTGTCATTTCTTGGTCCAAGAGGAATGTCCACATAGGTGGTAAGGAGCAAAGCATGGGACGAGCCACTAAGCCCTGTTGGGCTTCTTCGCTGCAAACACACACTGCAGGCAGCACTGCTATGGGAGTGAGTTTGGCAATCACTGTTCTAGAAGACACATTTTTTATTTCCTGGTAAATTGTCTCCATTTTTTAAAAAGTGGCACGATACATACACAGGATTTGTTATTTAAGAGGAGATTGCTAGCTTTAAGAACGAGCATCAGCCAAGTTTACCCATCGGGAGACACACAGCTCATCTCCTGCAAGTGAAAAGCATGGAGCTGAGCCAACTCACACACACAGTGTTGAACAACTAAATAAAAAAACATGGGGGAAACTGTAAGATAATGGTAAACACACAATCATCACATTTTGAGGCTCTCAAGGAGAACTGCTGCTAAAGCAAAACACAAGCTCAAGTAAAATTTTCTAATACTTACCTCACAAATCTTTTCCAATGAAGGGACAAAGAAATCATCGCAGACGATCGCCAAAGCATAAAACATATACATTGCCTGCAAAAGAAGAGAGAAAATGTTGAGTCTGGAGAGCGTCAGGAAAAGACACGTAACTGCAGCATCCCAATTCATCTTGTGTTTGTTTTTGTATGCATGTGAGAAGCTCCACTTTCTTTTTTTCTCTCTCTCTCTCTTTTTTTATTTTTTTCATATTCTCTTGCAAGAAGAATCTATTGGGATTTAATGGAAAGATCATGAAGTATCCATGTGCCTTCACTCATCCTAGCACAGGCAAAAGCCATGCCAAACAATGTGCTAAATGGTGTGGACAATCACGGCCAGGCTCGAGCCTGCGTCCTGGCCCTGGTGTAGACATAACGAAGACCATCTACACTACAGCCACCTCTGAGGACTTCCCATCACCATGCATGAAAGACACGAGCCCAAAATACCCAGAGCCAAAAACATACATACTTCAGTAGTTCTTCAGCGTGTGTGTTTTTTTTAGAAGGTGGAGCTTCTCATGTGTCTGAAAGTAAAAGAGTCCTAGAAAGAAGTAACTCTGGCATCTGCACCAAAAGAGCACCTGAGTGTGCTTTAACTCCCTTTCCTTTTTCACGTTATCACTGACAGGCATTGCAGTGTTATTTCCTTTCCACTCCTTCATGAGCAAGGTGGCTATGAGAGATAGAGAGTCCCCTTTTCAGCAGAGCGCCCCAGGAGATGCGTTCCCCTGTCTCACCACCTGGCAGAGCAGAGGACAAGCGTAGCTATCGCTGCAAGGGTTGAGGGAGGTAGGAAACCTGTCCGCTGCTGGCTCCCCGCGGGCTGACGTCAATCCCGTCCCTCGTCCAGACATCCAGCAACGGCCCAGGAGATTAAGGACAGATTTTGTACAACTAAGTGCAATTCAATTCCTAGAAACCTCCTAGTGTATGATGGCAAGGATTATGCTTTATACTTGGAAATAGCATTTTTGGATGTGACTTCATCCTAGAATCTTTATTCAAATCCTGCGCTATCTTGATATAAACATGCTTGATGTGATGCAATTACTGTCTTGATTGAAATACATTGTTTGGGAGCTTTTCTTCTATGTAACTGATGAAGTGCAAACAGAATCACATAAATTCTGTCACTAGGAGACATGGAAATACAGTCTGTTTTAATTTGCAATAAATATTCAAAATCTGGTTGCATTATAGAGCTACTTTGAATGATAACCACACCTTAAACCACTCCTCTACCGTAAACACTCCCCAATATCCCAGCTGCAGCTTAACATTTATGAGACCTTCCTGACTATTTGTCCTCTGTCACAGAGCTGCTTCTTACCCCAGCCTCAGCCACCCCAGAACCTCACATGAACTCAGGAGGGGAAGGATTGGTAGAGCCATACAAAGATATATACGCAGTGGGAAGTCTCTTTACTCCTAGGCTGGTCACGAACTACTATGAGGACTTTTTCCCAAGTCAAAGCAGTGGGGATGAGAATTGTAGACATCAACAGCATGGGTCACCAGGGAGAGTCAGAGACAAACATCAGCCCCACTGCGAGGGTACTGGCAGCATGACCAGCGTGTGCCCCGCCAACACAAAGGCCACGTGCTGACTTCACAGCACCACCAGTTATTAATTTCTAATTATATCAAGGTATCACAGTGGGGTGAGTCCCAGACCTCAGCGAGAATTTTGCCTGAGCACAGAATATCTGACACGGTCATGCACAGCTAATTTTGCAAACACCATGTAAGCAAAGCCAACTAAGCACCCATCCAAGTCTGGGTGGGATCACGGCCTGCTCTTGGCATCGTTGAAAAATGTTCAGGATCACGGAGGTTTTCCAAGCAACTTCTGGAGCTGCTTTCTCTAGCTCTGAATATTTTATTATGGCTCATGATAATTCCTTGCCTGACGTACATTACTGCAGAAATGCTAAGAGAGGCAGGCAAGAACAAGGCAAGAGGGAACACCTCCAAAACATGACCATTTATTCCAGCAAGGAAGAAAAAAAAACCATTAAAAGAGAAATGTTAGTGATAAGGAAGAAATGAATTACCTATTTGTTATGTGAGAATTCACATAACTCCAATTATAAAGTAGGTCGGTCTGGGGAAATGATCTAAATGAGCCTGATAACCAATGAAAGAGTCATACAATTTCTCTTCACATCAGTGAAGAGGAAAGGGAAATAGCAGGAAGATCATTATTTTGCTCTGCTTTTTAAGCTTATCTTAATGTAGATGGAAATAAAGTCAATCAAAATGTTGTATCAGTTGAATTTGTGGTTTTCTACAGATCTTGGCCTCTTCTCTCAGCTTGAATTATTCCCTGGAGTTGCAAGCTGCATCATATTAACTGGTACCTTCAATCTTCCTCTCGTTTTGTTCTTGAAGGACATCTGCTTCAGAACAACACTCACAACAGCCAGGTAAAAACGGCCCCTGGATGGGTTTGCAGGAGCAAAGCCAGGGCATTGCGCTGTCTGCAGCAGGACCCAAAGCAAATCTGGAGCTAAGCAGCTGCCTGGAAGATCATGTCCAAGTGGGCAGATATGGGAAGCAGAAACAGAGGTACAGGGTGGCACTGCTACGTGGGAAACCATTGCCCCAAACCAGATCAGGTCCACATAGGTCTGATATCCTCTAGTCTCAAAACACTTTGCTGTTCTTACAGGGCTTTTCCTCAGGCCTGGAACTGATCAAACTAGGAAGGGTCACTCAGGCTTCAAAGCCTTAGCAAGTGCTGACACTTCAAGGAATCAACTGGTGGAGAACACAGCTTTGCTACAGCATTTGAGTGATGAGGACCAGGACCTGTGGGGCTCATGGCCTCACAGCCTTTCTGCACACTGGATCCCATTATCCTTCCAGCTCCTGAAGCTGAGACGAGGCCTGATTGAGCTTTGCCCAACGAAGCTTTAGCTGAGCAAGTAAACTTCCTATAAAGTAAGGCCCAGTGGCTGCTTTGCTGAAGATGAAGCCTTTCCCAAGACCATTGGTGTTCCATCCCCACCTAGACCCTTTCTGGCCTGTTGCATATTTTCAATAGTTATGAGCAACTTCCAGAATAAACCTTTTTGTTTTTTTTTAATAAATGAGTTGTAATCCAAACTTCCAGCACGTGCAAAAGAGACATGGCTTCCTTCTCCTGTACAGCTCTTGGAACCTGCATTTTCCAGGTTTGTTTTACCTTCAACTTCTGCTTTCCTGACTCCAGCCTGTTCTTCCAGTTTCATCTCCAATTGCTTCTGTTGCAGCACAAGCTGAAGTGATCCCATGTGGGTGGCTACACAGCCCTGCCTGGACAGGCTGGGGCTGCTGCTCCGGAGCTCAGGTTGTCTCAGAGCCACCAATGATTCAAGTTTTTCGAGAGTTCTTCAACTCTCCAAGACAAAACCATCCACACTTCATTCTGCTGAACTTGGGCTCACTCAACTTTCCTTGCCTAAATGTTTTTTTTTTTTTTTTTTTCCAGGTGAACATGGAGGTGATTCTTGAAGTCCCCGGTGTTTGCTGAGCCTGAGTTACAGCGTCCTTCCCACCTGCTGCTGGAAGATGCCTCTTCCACCCTGTCCAACCCACATCACTGACTACTGGTGCCCTGCACGTCACAATGAACATCTAGACCAGCAGGTCTCTGGGAGAGAGGTTCATCTCCCAAGTTTTATATATAGCATAAGAACGGAATAATGTGTGGGTTTTTTTGAACTAGCCTGCAACCCCTTTCAACAGGAAACCATCATTAGAAGATAAAACGAAAGACTTACTGCTATTCAGCTTTCACTTATGGCAATACAGTAATCAGATGGCAGAAATGCTGGTTTTACAGACTGAGGGCTGTTTGCGAGGCTGTGGGATGTAGGATGCCCCATGTCTCTGTCAGGCTTTGGACCATCGCTTTCATGCTCCCACGCTCCACTATAAACACAAACTATTTAAAAAGAACTCAGCTCCTTCCACATTTTCCTTGATTCTCAGCCCAAGAAGTTCCCAAGGAGGGCAGGAAGGGGTACCTGTTTTCCAGTTGTTCTTGCTTTGCCACGGTTTTTGGCTTATGATGATTTTGCTTTGCTGTGTGTTCTCCTGGGGTGTTCTCTGAGGTCAGGAAAAAATCCCTTTCGATCTGTGGGCTGTCCAGGTTTCCATGGCATGGACCAAACTGTGTGTTTTCACTAGAATGACAGACATATCTTGCCCTTCAGATGTAAACTCCTGTATTTATGAAGCAGAGTTATTCCTACATCACCAGCAGCTCATCCTGCTTTGCTTGCATTGAGGTTTGCTGTTGAAGCTCAGGGGATGGAAGTAGATTAGAGATTAGAGATTTTTTGGGGGGGAAATAGCAATAAAAGCAGGCTCTGGGTTTTTGTTCCTGTCTTAATTTTCCAGGGAAAAAATTTTGGAGAATCAATGCATCTTGCAGCAGGAGCTTAATGTATTGCAAGATATCAAATAGTATCTTTCTGTGTTTCTCTGTCACTCCTTACAAAACTTGAATAAATGCAAATTACACTTTATGAAACTCTGAGGCTGCAAAATAGTCCAAAGAACCATAAGTGTAAGCAAAACATTGACATCCACTTTAGTGAAAAGTGGTAATGACTGGAGGCAAAAGGCCTTCCAGTGAGGGAAGTGCTGAAAATCGCTCAAACGCTTTTTTTTCTTTTCCTTGTGGGGCAGAGTGAATTGCTGAGGATTTTTATCCTGCCTAAGAGTGTCCCAGTCAGTGTTAAATACACGCACCATTAACTGAACCAGGAGAAGCTCCCCCTGCACTGCTGAGCATCTGTCTGAAAAAACAGCAATAATTTCAACTGTTTCCTTTCTTCTGCTATAAATGTAAACACATCTGTGGTATTAGCAGGAGATTCCAAACATCTCCAACCTCTTTTGCTGGGCACTCACACCTGCGGCTGCCTGCACAAATCTCTGGCAGTTTGTGTCACCTGGGCTGCAGGCCACCATTGCCCACCTCAAAGCAAGGGAGAATCACAGAATCATCGTATCATTATAGTTGGAAAAGACCTTTGAGATCATTGAGTCCAACTGAAAGCCCTTCAACACCATGCCTGCTAAACCATGTCCCTAAGCGTCTCATCTGGGTGTTTCTTGAACACTGCTGGGGATGGTGACCGCCATCCTTAGGCAGCCACTTCCTTGGGCACCATTTCCTTGGGTAGCCTGTTCCGATGCTTGACCACTCTTTCCGTGTAGAAATTTTTCCTAATATCTAATCTGAATCTCTCCTGGCACAACCTGAGACCATTTCCTCTTGTCCTATTTACAGTAGTTATTCTGGAGAAGAGATCGACCTGGTCATAGAAGGAGATAAGGTTGGTCAGGCAGGACCTGCCTTTCATGAACCCACGTTGGCTGGGCCTCATCCCCTGGTTGTCACACATATGCTGTGGGATCACCCTGAAGATGATCTGCTCCATAATTTTCCCTGATACTGAGGTCAGGCTGACAGGCCTGTAGTTCCCAAGATCCTCCATCCGAGCGTTCTTATAGATGGGTCTTGTAGATGGGTCTTTTAGATGGTTGACCAAGACTGCTGACAGATGACAGAGAGTGACTTGGCAAGCACTTCTGCCAGTTCCCTTAAACCCTCGGGTGGATCCCATCTGGCCCCATAGACTTGTAAGTGTCCAAGTGGAATAGCAGACTGTTTCCTCCTGAATTATGGGGGGTTTATTCTGCCTACCATAGGTGTCTTCCAGCTCAGGAGGCAAAGTACCTTGATCTGAGTGTTAACTGATCTGAGTGTAGAACACTGAGGCAAAGAAGGCATTAAGTACTTCAGCCTTATCCTCATCCTTGGTGACAATGTTCCCTGATGCATCCATAAAGGACGGAGATTCTCCTTGGCCCTCCTCTTCTTGCTAATGTATTTGTAGACACAATTTTTGTGGTCTTTTACAGCAGAGAAGGTGAAGGTGTCCAGGAAGCAATCAGTCCATGAGCTCCAAACAAGCTCCAAGCATGGGAGTTGCTGCAGCTCATGTTTTTATTATCATTAAACAGAAGAGAGAAGATGCCTTGGAGAATCCCTTGAAAGCCTGTCCACCACATTCTCCAAAATGCCCAATTTATAGCATTTGTCCTGGTTATCCGACATCAGACTTGCCTTGAATATGATTGACCTTGTCCAACTGCACATGTAGGTATGGTAAAGGGGAGAGAGTTCTTGCTAAAATGAAAAATAATAATAATAATAAAAAAAAACAGTTTAAAGGGAGGTCAATAAACATAAGAAAAATTCTCTCCTGACCTGCTAATCACCATTCCATCCCTGCCATTATAAAGGTACCTTTGATTTTACAGCCTTGTTTTCCCCAAATCTGCAGAGAAATTTTAATTTAGCCAATATGACTCTGTGACTATATCCTTTTATTTTTTCCTCTCCACAAACTGCATTTCCACACACGCTCTGATCTGATCAGACATTTGGTAACTGTATTGTCGGAGGGTAAAAAAAAACAGAATTAGAGATTTATCAACCCAAGAGGATGACAGCCCATTTCAATAGAGACTAAAGAGCAGGCTTGAAAAAGCCAACAACTGTCTTTTCTCTTTTTTCTCTAAGTATCATTTTTTTTCCCTTTAACAATAGGTTAAAAGCAGCTGTCCCAATGAGTGACATATTGTGATGGAATTGACCCAAATTTATCCACAGTGGGTTTCTGGACATAACAGCCCAAGGGGTTCATTGATCCTGGCAATTCTGGACCTGTAGGTCAGGAGAGATGTCACCTTTTCCAATCTTTGGAGATGCATCTGAAGCACAGGCCTTACACCTCTCTGACTTCCCTTGTGGGGGAAGGCCAGGATGGACATAACTGGAGACCTGCAAATGGGCACCACTAAAAGTTCAGCCGGTGGAAGGAAGGTCTCCTTCCCATATAAGAGAGCTAGGAAGGAAAAAGCTGTCCCCACAGTGAAGTCCACAGCCAGGGTGACGTATGACCAAGGATGTGTACTGTGGCCAGCCGTTTTCTAGGAGCATGTCCAGCTTGCAATAGCCCTTCCCATAGACCTGGAGCAGGGTCTGCACATGAAACCCAGAAGAAGCCTCTCTGTAGCTACGAAGTGCAGAAGATGGCTCTGTTTCTTGCAGAAATCAGGATATTTCAGCTCTTAGACACCTACAAAGGCATTTCCAGCCTGGCAGTGGAATCGGAGTTGGATGTCCCACTTTGGCCCATCTCTTTCCAGGGAGATTATAGAGTTTGATGGGTGAGTCTATCCTTTTTCTTTTTTTTTCCTTTTATCATTTTATTTAACAATATAAACTCTTAATATGTAAGCACAATGGGAAACAGCATTTTTAATAATCAATAAAACTGCTATGCAGAATGACAGAGCACTAATGGACTGGAGTATCTGCCTTGCTGCTTGCTACAGGGGAAGAAAATCAATAGGACACTGTTGGGACTACAAATGCTCACATCTTTTTCTTGTTGAAAACAGATTTTTCTCTTCTTTCTTCTTCCCGAAGTAGAAAGTTTTATCTTGAATTTTCAGTCTTCAAATAATTCCTTTGATTTCTGTTAAAGTATGTTCAGCCTATTCAAAATTGTCAGAAAAAGCTTGTGGAAAAATAAACTACCTTGAGAGCACTTATGAAGCTCCAAATCATAACCTGAGGTAGCCTAGAAAAGAGTCCAATTAATAGTTCACATAGTCCACTGTAAGAGAAGACTGCATGATTTCACTGTTAGCAGTAATGAAAAATATAGTTCAGGCCCTGTCTCCTTCAAATAGCCTGGAGAAACACATTTGGAGACATGGATTCCACAGAGCTTAAGAATGATTTCAGCAACCCACATTTTTAATGGTCTCTGTATAAACTCTTTCCTGTAACTCACAGTGATTTAAAAAGGAATATTTTTGTACCAAAAACTAAGAAACATGAGCTTAAAAGGGAAGGAAGTGCTTCTATAAGCATATATTTAGCCCAGGATGGCTGCTCAGGGCTATACAAGTTGTTTTTTTAACATGTAGAGATGAATTTATCTAAATGTAGTTAATTCCTTTCTTAAAAACTCTCCTGATAGTTTGCCATATAATCCACAATAGAGTAACAAGGGAGCAAACTGCCTATGGATATTCTACAAGACTGCATTATCTGGCCTAACCACTTTCTGATTAAGAGTTGCTAATATACAGCCATGAATTTAACAGATGAAAAACAGTTTTCTTCATCAACTCACAAAAACTGACTGGGGCTTGGGGCACTACAACTGAAAGGAAAACAACCCAGAAAATAACTAGTGTTCAGATGTCAGCGAGGAAGAAAAAACATCAGCCAAGATGAGCATTAAGTGACTTGTTGAAATTCTGCAGACTGCATTGCGTGATATGCCAACTACAACAGCAGTAAGAGAACACTAAAGTCATAAAATCCAACATTCACAAGTTAGGAAACAGCAGGCTAAAGGCAGCCTGAGATGTGGAGACAGTTCCCTCTGAGTAAGGCCATGGGGGGCCATGTCTTAATTAAGAATCACAGAAGAGTTGAGGTTGGCAGGGACTTCTGGAGAGCATCTAGTCCAACCTGCCCCTGCCCAAGCAAGGTCAGCTAGATCTGGTTGTCCAGGACTATGTCAAGTTGGGTTTTGAGTATCTCCAAGGATGGAGACTCCACAATCTCTCCAGGCAACCTGCTCCAATGTTGACCACCCTTACAATCCCATGAATGCTGCCCCAAAGGCCTCTTTCAAAGATGGTTGCAATAACAGGATCTCCAAGCAGGACAGACCTAACCCGAACCTCCACTCTGTACCTAAGGTAGGGGAGCTGAAGATCCTCTGGAGTTTTCTCTCTCTCTTTCCAATGACTGCAGAGAAACTCTGGGTGACAAGTGGCAGCGTGATACTACTTCACGAGACAGTTTATATGAATTTTGGTGAGTAATTGCGTGTGGGTGCTAAAAATCCAGCCCAAATTCAGTGCTCAATTTCCAAAACATCTCAAACCTGAATCTTCCCATGGAAACTTGGAAGTCTTTAGATTGCCAGATAAAGTCAATAGTGATGTTACTCAACAAATTATTGCAGTCATTTAACTGCAATAAGCTCATAACACAGAACACTCGTATTACAACATGAGATACAATCTAATTTATACTTAAAAAGAAAGCATGAATCATTACACATAGCTAACAGTGACTGCTCACTTAAGCAGACTAAAAATTGTAAGGTGCTTTAAAATATTCATTAGAAGAAGGTTTTTTTCCTTGCTGATCATGAAAGTCTCTTCTCCCTAGAGAAGTGCCACCTTGGCAGCTCTTCCTAAATTAAAAGATGTCAAAAAGAAAAGAATCATCTTCATCTACCTAACAAAAGTTGAGAAATCGATTTGGAGAAGTGCTTCTTCCTGTAAGATTATTGAGGTTGCTGAACACAAGGTCTTCTAACACTCCTTAACTATCTAATGGACTAACAGTCCAATGTTAAATTTATGTAAATTTGACTTGAATATCTTTCATTTTTACTCAATCCCTAGATAAAATCTTCCTGATGTGTTTCTGAATTTTGAGGCAACTTGCTCCCCTTCCAGCTGTCCAAAGAACCTCGGATCACCGTGATCAGTGAGAGGTTATGATATTTTCTTCGACATATTCAGGAAGAAGAACTCACTTTAGGAACTCTACTGCTCAGGGGAATTCTAGTGACTTCAAATTTATTAAAATTAATACTACTAATTAACATTACTGTTTTTTTTTTAAGCAAAGACCCTCATTAATGTCCTTTCCTTACAGCAACAGCATAAGCGGTGCCACAAGGATTTATGGGGGATATTTTGGACGCATGTGTTGTGCACACAACAAGTTCAAGCAAAGGTTAAGCCCTGTCTGAGCTTAAAACAAGCCTGTTATCAAATCATTTCGTTTAAACAATAAGATTTTTAAAAACAGCTGCAGTCCTCAGGTTGGCAGTATAAGATTTAACAGATATTTGAAGGCAATTACATGAAAAAAACATACAAGATTGTTGCATGGAGTCCAGGTGGACAATTATGACAAGTTCCTTAAGCAGCTCATCTCTCTCACAGGCATTTCAGTGTATTTATTAGACGATGTGGGTGTTTTATAACTATTCATAATATTATTCAAACACCAAACTCAGTCCTGATATACAGTCCCTCGACAGGCATGGTCCCTATGAGGCAAAATTTGCGCTGTCCTTCCAGGTCTATCAAACAAAGCTTAGCACTTCAATCTCATTCTTTCGGTGAAATAGCATCAATTTCATATCACTTTTGGAAGAGTCCTTTGCCCTGTGGATCTCAAACTGAACTAAACACTATCACTGTTTGCTTTTTGAGGATTAGATTTGGGGATGGGAGGCTGTCATGTAATTTAGCATATCCCAAAGCTCTGCATTTGGCCAACTAAAACATAGCAAAGCAAAACGGCCAATAAATCAATAACATGGCAGTCGAGCAGGACACACTGAAGGGATGCTCTCTGTCCAAAATCATGTGTGAAAGTGGGCAGGCAGGACCCCATCCTGCCCCCTAAGAGGGTCAACATATTCCACATGCCAGAGGACCTTCTCCCTCAGCATGGGGATCCAGAAACTCTCCTGTCTTCTCAAACCATCCCCACTGTAGCAATGCTGGGAGGCAAATCCCTCCTTGCCTATGGAGCCCTAAGCTCCTCAGTGAAGTTTCTTGGGCTTTACTGATGTTCCAGGTGAAGACTCCTAAAGTATCTCCATGTAGGTTGTCCCCATGCTGGCTCTCCTACACAAAGTGAGAAGTCCAATTCTCAGGGCTCAAGTCATAGCTCATCCATGGGGTGAAGTAGCCATCAGCAGTGGAGGGAGAAGACCACGGAGATGGGAGTTGGCACTGCACAAAAGCCCCGTGTCCTCAGCAAAGCCTTTTTGGAGCACTCTCATGGGTTTATTCACATACAATATACAGCTGATACACAGCTGTATTCAAAGGCTGCATTGGTGCTTCTGAAACAGTCTTATATAAAAATGAAGGAGGAAATATTAACATTATATTCAATTTAATTCCTAAAAAACACTCTCAGCCATGACTGAGTTTTGGTTCCAGAAGAGAAAGCCAGGTGGATAAGGAACAGTATTAGCTTGTCAGTGCATATGTACTGTACCCCGTCTGAGCCGATAGGAAAAAGTATGCAGTGTCAGAAAACTTACACAAAGGACATGCAAGACGACAGCTCCATGCCTCCTGTCTTCGTTCGTAAAGATGTCATTGGGGAATTCATGGAGAGCTGCAGAAAGGGGAAAAAAAAAAAAAGCCCACATGCTTAATCAAGTGACTCAAAACTGCTACATACACCGTTAAACAACATAAATGCACCCGAGCCTCTCTGCAGGGTGGCAATCTTAGAACAACCATGATTATGGCACCCTGTGCCATCGGTGCTCTGCTCCCTTACAGTGCTCATTTGGCTTTACGTGTCCTCTGCCATACATGCCTTTCTGCGAATATTTACCGTGCAATTTGCTTCCACGGCAACTGTAGCATTAGATTATTGCAAAAACACTGTGGAGATTGCAGATAAACTCTACACCAGCAGCATTATGCCCTCCTGGAAACATTCAGAGGGAAAGACTGCGTTTCAGAAGCAACCCTATCGGGTCACACTTGCCAAGCACAGCCAACCTAGAGCTCTGCATCTACACCTGTGTAGGTTTCCGATCTCTTTTCCAATCTCTTCCTTGTGAAAATGGCCATCTCAGAACTGCAGCATACATTCTGAGGAAGAAAAATCAAAAAGGCTCAAGGATTAATGGATACAACCTTGCTAGTACCTGTGCTTTGTCTCTCTCTCTTTTGGTTTGTATAAGCTAGCCATGCATTTAAATCCATGCATTCCCTATTCCCTATGCTGGGAGAGGATGCTGCAGTGTCCTCTCCTTCATCCTGGTGTACATCAGAAATGGCCTGAGCACCTGCAGGAGTGAAAATTGAGAAAAGCAGATTGCATCTCACATGCAGCATCGCTCTTCTCCTTCAGCATTGGGCAACAGGGACACTGGTCTGTAGACTCAGGCAAGCAAGCAAGGACATGAAATAATTTGCCTGGGGTGACAGTGCTCCTGTGGCTCAAACAAGGAGCTCTGGGGGAAAAGATCTAGGAGCCTAAACACAGCTTGGCCACGGAGGAGCCCACAAGTGGGGGACTGATGGCTCTCATGAGTAGCAACCTCTCAGGCTCAAGCTTCTGCAGAAAGGTCAAAGAAATCATCTTCCACGGTGGCAGATTCTTCTACCTGACTGAAGATGATGAGGTGATGAAGATGATGAAACACCAAAAGACTAAGAAGGTCCTCAAACAGTTGTTTAATCCATCCTGTCCCAAGACAGGGGCAATAAGACCTGTGTAATTGATAGCAGGTACCTGGAAAATGAGTTCTTCATGATGGAGATCTTGCATATCTTAGTATTTCACTATCAGAGCAGTTAGGAAGCTCTTCCTAAGTTACAGGAAGAGAAGATTGTGTGAAGTTGCTATTCCCAGTGGCCATGACAACAGGTGAGGGCTCCTATTTCCCCCTCCTGCTCTTACTGTGCCCAACCAAAGATCTTAGTTTGGGTAAGACAGCCAAGTCTCAGTTACTCATTTCTAGAGACAGATCCTCTACAAGGCAGCAGCTCTTATCCATGGAAATGCAACTGCCCATGTACTGAATTACTCCACTGGCATGGCCTCTATACGCTTCCAATAGTTCTCCCCTGCAACAAACTCAAAGGCAAAGTCATTACTGATCTGAATGAAGGATATAAATGTTTACTTGGTAGTAATGCTGCAGGATTCAGGCAAACTTCACGGCTTAATTAGTTTTGGGAAAAGCATCTGTTGGTAGAATTGAACCATGAAGAAACTTTGTACAGAATCATAATTATTTTGAATAATAATAATGAAAAATGATAATAATGAATAATGATATTATACAGCAGGAAAAAGAAACCAAATCATGATAGAAATGTCTGCTGTGAGAATAAGTGGGCCCAGTTTCTGACCTCATTTATTTCTACAGTAAATTTGGACCAACTTCCTTGGACGTTAAAACATTGTCACTGCTGTCACTGCTTGTCCCTGCTCCATGCAGGGAAGACAAGGCTGCAACCTCTGCAGTCAGAAGGTGACTGACATGACATCTCATCCCCAATTCTTTCCACATTTTGCAATTAGGAAGCGGCAGGTCTTGCAAACAAGCAGCAGTACTTGCACTAAACACCACCTCTGAAAAAGGCAGAATTCACTGAATTCCCGGGCTAGGTGGCCATTAGGTCTATTGCCTAATTCAGGCCGTTTTCCGAATAATCAGAGAGAGGAAAGGAACATTTGGGGAGTTGCAAGGAGAGGTGATGAAAGTAAATCTCTACTTTTACGGTTGCTCATTCACATTTTTGCTCCCTGCCTCCATAACACATGGAAAAGCACAAGCTCCAGAGGGACAGGCTCATGCCTAGGCAACATTTTCAGTCTGCCTTGGCTGTATCAGCTAGTTGCAGTCTAAAGTTCTACTGCAGTCCAATAAACTCCCAAGCCTCACAAATGACACACACTAACAAGCATCTCCGAAATCCGATAGCTAAACGAGTCCTTCCAAAATAAAACCCTTGGCAATTTAGCTTGTTCAATTTACCTTCATTAAGAGCAATGCATTTTTCTGAGGTTTGCTATTTTATTTCCAATGTCGGGCAATCAGCGTAACAGCTGAGAGGCGCACACAGTAGGGTTGAATAACCTTGACTGCAAATATGGGTTTGCTGGTCATTTAAAGGCAAATTACTTTCATTTACTCAAGAGCTTTATTACTGCTCTATATGTTAATTGGATTATAACATCAACTGAAAAGCAAGTGTTAAGATGATGTTCTGGCATGCCAAATGTCTCGCAGCACTTCCAGATTTGAATTGCTCAATAACAACTAAAAGGATGTTTTTCCCCTAATGGTCAGCTCTGCTCACTCAACTTGGAGTAGGAAAAATCACAGCGTGTTTTTCCTGGCTTTCACGTCATTATCATTAATAAAGCTTCAGCAATTGGAATTTAATTAGCAATCCCATAAATGATGAAATGGAAAAATAACCTGGCTTGCTCTCACAGCTCTGATGTCTCTGAAGCAATAACTGAGCAAAACATAGCAGCATCTCAGTTTTGTTACCCAGACTGTGGATCTGCAGAGGAAAACATTTTCATAATCAGTCTTCTGACCAAAGGCTCTGCTTAATACTGTTAATTGTGTTCTTATGCGCTGGAAAATGTTATGGGTCCTGACAAATGAGTGGGAGCTACTGGAGAAGCACTGTGGGCATCTTTAATATTAATCCACTTAGAAAGTAGTGAGTTGGCTCCGAGGGACCAACACAAAGACCATAGTTTGAGATGATAAAAATCCAATGCCTTTATCAGGACTCTGGACCTGCTCAGGGAGACTGAAGTGCGCCTAAGGTAAAAACATGCAGAAGAAGTGTAAAAATAGAAAAAGCTCATAGCTGCTGGGATGAGATGGGGCATCCAGGCCATCCTTCTCTCTGTGCATCACAGGAACATCTAATCCTCTCCCAAGTTCAGCTTCTGCTGTAACAAAACGCACCTTCTTACACGAGAAAATCTAAGGCATCCATCACAGGCTTCTCCACGCGCTGTCTGAGAGCCAAGGCTTTTATAGCTTACATCTGAACGCAGGCAATTACGAACTAATGTATGCGAGTCCGTAATCCACTGCATTTTTATTAGCTGCATCAGGTGCAGATGAGCACGGAGAAGAGCTTTGCAAAACACAGGAGCGCCTTTCTGTAGAGAAATAAAGGGTGCTGCTCGAACAGCACTCTAGCAACAGCTGCCCTATTTAGCTAGCACAAAAGCTCACGCAGTTTGTTACCTCACTTAAAAGAGAGCTCAGCTCTGGGCAGAAAATAGGGGTGATTTTGCCAAGCTTATTTAGATTGTGCCAGAAAAAATAAAATAAAATAAAATAAAATAAAATANCAGAAAAAATAAAATAAAATAAAATAAAATAAAATAAAATAAAATAAAATAAAATAAAATAAAATAAAATAAAATAAAATAAAATAAAATAAAGAAAGTAAAATAGATCCTGTCAATGAACCTAACCCGACAGAACTGAATGGAATTATTCCATTCACCCTTTTCCTGCAGATCCTGTAGATGTTGGGCTTGCAAACTAGAGCAGGACAAGATCTTCACAAACATCCTCCACAGACATTTTTGAGGCAAGAGTTAGATACCACATTCGCTCATGAGGGCAGGTCCTCACGCTTGCAGCAGCCCAGCATCGATTGCATTGCTAATCACGAATCCCTGGCAGGAAGGACAAGCTCATTTGAGATTCCAGGAGACGCAGAAGGCAAAGCCCCGGAGGACGCAGTGCAACACCCTGTTTTCTTCAAGTTCAACCTCAAATTGGCAACTTGAAAGCTACTAGTCAAAAAGGGGTCACTAAAATTTGGAAATATTTGGACCTCCCTCCCTTAGCTGATATTTCTGCCCCAAAAGTCTCTTACAATGCAACTCCCAAAGCAAGGGAAGGGAATTTGGTTCCCCTTGGAAATAAAACCAAAAAAGGGGCTTGTAATGAAATGAAGTCGTTTTATTGAAGGAAACTCCTGCTCCTTTATTTGTACCATAGATATGTCTTTGTTTTTGTAGCATGACCACGAGTTGTAGAAAGCAGAGTACCACACTCCTGCTAGAAAAAAAAAGAGCATCTGAGCATCAAAACTCTACAGCTCTCCAGATCCGTCAGAAACAGCAGGACCAAGCTGCACAAGACAATGCACAAAAAATATATTGAAAAGAAAACTCCTAGAGGTTTCCTCAAGACACAGAAAACCCATGCACTTGGGTCAACTTTCCCTTCAGAGTCTACTAAATGGAAAAGAAAAAAAATAGTTCACTGGAATCATTCTATTTTAAAAGTAAAATAAAACAAACAAACAAACAAACAAACAAACAAAAAAAAAACAAGAAAGCTCTACTGGATCAATTGCTCTGCCTAAAAATAAATAGATGTCACAGCTTCCAAAGTCTTCATATAGCCAGTGCAGAAGAAAACCCTTGAGAAATCTGCCATGGCTTTCATGCAAGATGCAAGCATTAAGGATGCTCAGCCTAGGTTATCAATCATCAGCAAAGGAAACAGGCAGAAATCCATAAACTCTGCCCGTTTTCTCGGTCTGTCCCCACAAGACTTTCTGGGCCAGGGCCAAGCCCTGCAGGCTCTGCAGGGTCCCAGCTCTTGTCTAAGCCTGGCTGGCTGATCCCGCACTCCAAGCCCAGCCGCAGGTGCCTGGAGGACACCAGCCTGCAAAGGGACACTAAAAGCACTTGCAGAAAGACCACCCCAGGAACACGAGACTAAAGGGACCGTCATCAGGCCCCTGGACGTGCGCACGGGGCAGGTGCAGAGCACTCCGCCACAGGACGCTGCACATCTTCATTTTCCATGGCTTCAAAAAGCAAACTGAGAATTTCATGGAAGCAAAGAAGCCCATCAGAGAATACTGACACAAGGATCGTCCCTATGGCACTGCAAGTCCCTGTAGAGCAAATAGTTGGAGCTTGGGAAAATACTTCAGGAAGTGTCACCAGAGCCTTACTTAATATTTTTCTTCGACTTCTACTACTGTCATCGAAAAGCAAAAACACTGCTTGCATTACAGTGTCACAAACTACAGAGAGGCAAACTAAGTCAATGTATCAAAAATACAGCATTTTGCTAATGTTTTACCGCCTAGTGACCGAAAATGAGAGGCTGCACTAGGCCGGCGTGCAGCGTTGCCCGCAGCTGAGGACACTTGTCCCTCCGGCGGCCGTCGCTCCGCAGCGGCTGCCTCTACCCAGCAATGTGCACGCAGGTGGCATTCACTGAACCTTTGCGGTAATACACTCTAACTGCCAAAAATTCAGTATTTGTTGTGGATGCTCAAGGCAGTGATGAGCTCATGCACCCGTGCACCTCCTTCCGTCGCCGCGTGCTGATTTGCTTGCGCAGAGAAAAACATGGGCTTATGTCGAACAGAAAGGATGCAGACGGCAAACACACTGAACAGAAGCATCGTTTAATCTTCTCCAGGCTAAGTCTCTAATAGTAGCCCCCAATGCCCCCCGGTGCATTCATACCACGACAGGGAGCCTTGCTGCACTTGGAGGCCCTCAAGGCCATTAAAAGCAGCTCTGAGCAACATCCCAAATCTTGCCTGCAGCACCTCTGGGTAGACACTGCTCATGCTTTCACACTTTCATGAGGTCTCCTGACGTCACCATAAGTAAATCATGGGTGGAAGTCACTTTTCCCAAATTGAGATGCTTCCACAATTCTGGACCGAGAACTTAATATCACTGGAAGACACAACATTCCCATGGTACGATGCCTTCCCATTAATATCCAGAAACATCAGTTTAAGCACAAGCCATTTTTCCTAATGCAAATGCCCCATTTTTTTCATCAAGAAGGCATATTTTTCCTCTTTCTTTCCTTCTGATGCATGCACTACATCAGACAATAAAAGGTCCTCCCTCTCTTTACAGAAATGGACAGATTAAGATTTCTATTTCACAGCTTAAGTAATAAGTAAGAGACATAAGGTCTCCCTGTTCACATCTTGGCCAAATGAAAGCAAGAGGGCAGAAGGAGGTGGTTGAGGAGACCTGGGGCCTCCTCCAGCCTGGGTGGCTGGACTGAACTGTGGATGCTCCGCTCACCTCAACCCACCTCAGCCCACCACTTCAGCTCACCTGACCTCACCTCGCCTCAAAACCCTGTCTAACCATAAACCAGCTCTGCGTGGCCTTGCCGAGGGCTAACGGTTCCCACAGTGGCCCAAACAGTGGAGGATGCCTCCTTCTCACTGCACAGCAGCTCTGGACCAGCAAGCTGGACATTTTTCACTGGCAAGCAGATGCCTTTTGTTTCCTCTCCGAGCTCCCACGTGTCTGCAGCATCCCGCGTTTGGATGGCTAAGTGTTCTGCAGAGGGGAGCTGGACTGGACTCGAGCAGGGAGGGAACCAAGGAAGAGCTGCATATGACGAAAGGTTTCCATCGGCCTTGCCAGCCAACCATAGCACCGCAAGTAAAATAAAGCAGCCTTTAAGACTGCCTCTCCCTTGTATCCGAACCAGTCTTGAACAGCATCCAACACACAGGGCTCCCCAGGTCACTCTTGTTCCACCAAGAGTTTTGTATCACAGATCCAAAAACCAGAGATGAGAAAATGACCTCTGATTTTTTTCCATGACACTATCGCAAGCCTTTGGTCACTCCACCGACAGAAAACACGTGGCTTCTTGATGGAAAACAGCCCAACCTCAGGGCCAGATTCACACCCCGCATTGGGAATCCTGCCATCATTCAAAGTCAGGCTCCTTTTCTTACCTCTGCCTCCCCAGAGGAGTAACTCAGTCCTCCTGGAATTTGAGCCAGCCCACCTAGGTGCCCCCAACCTTTCTGGCCATGGCTCTTCTACTTGCTCATGAGCGACTCCTGTGTTTCCAACCAACAAATTGGTCTAAAACTGATCGTCCTACCATCCAATTAACTCAGTGGTCTTTTAAGGATTTATTTATTTTAATGAATGAGAGTAATAAACAATTTTCCCAGACAAGCCTCTCAAAACATCCCCTCCCAACAGAGCCTGTTTCTATTTTACTAGAGCACATCCTCTGAAAGTCACAGCTCATCGTCCTTGCAGGGCAGGGGAAGTAGGATCTGACAACGTACAAAGCCGGACCAGATGGAGACGGCCACAGAGTTGTCCATAGGCTGAGGGGCCATGGGCGAGAGCCCCAACAAGTGTGATGAAGTTAGTTTTATCGTCTTTTAGCTATATGACACAGATTTTCTTCCCACTGATCTTTCACTTCCCTTATTAATAGGTCTGTCTAGCAGTCCAGTCAAAATACATATTTCAATTACAAATAACTATCTTATCAGCTCATGGGTCAGACCACTATCTTACCTCAACAGAAGATACTGCTACTCCTCTCTTTCGAGTGAAGCGCATCGCTCCTCACTCATCCGTGACACCACCAACTCAAACACCCCCCTTATTGAATCTGCTGTGGAGCTCCATGGGATTACACGGTTGAGTCTTGGCTTCACCCTCTAACCCAAGCAATGCCATTAATTGCAAGATGCTCAGCATTGGTGCATATGAATATCTAGATAGAAACTTGCTAAAGAGCAGGATAAGCTCACTGCTCCCAAGTGCAGGATGTTGCTTATGTACTGGCTGTACCACGCTCAGGGTACCTGCAGATATATCTGTTCATGCTGTTCAACACCAGGGCTTCTTTTAAGGAAAAATCAATCTGTCCGCCAGGTATCAGCCACATGATGGTGCTTCAAGGACAGAAGTGTTTCTCTGCAAATCCCTTCCTTGGATTAGAGTTGTTCAAACCACCCTTGAAAAGCCCTTGGATGATAAGAGTAAAAGCTAAGGCCCACCTTATTAAAACAATCCTGTCACCGGCTTCAGTGGGTCTAGAATTTCATTTTTGTTAAGCTATTTGACTTACACATACATGTGCTAACTAGTTTTCCAGCATTTAAAATCAAAACACTTTATTAAGTCACCATGAAAAAATAAATAATACTGCTTGATGAATAATTCAAGTCAGGCTAGTACTTTTTCACTTTATCCTGTTAATACAGTATACAATAAATCAATATTGTATATATCAAATACAATAGATGCAAAGATATGCACTGAAAAAGAAGCAGAATTAAGGCCTTAATTTGGCCCTCCTGTAGATCCACACTGTAATACAGTTATGCCAGTTATTCCCCTCCTTCAGCCTTTTGCCTCTTTCGGCAAACCAGGCATAGTTACTTGCCTGGCTCTTGCACTGCTCTTGCACTTCCACAAGTCGACAGACAGTCTTTGAAACTGGGTGTCTCACCACCCCGAGGGCTTTTGCAAGGGGGCATAATACTGCCTTCCCACAGCCTTCCCACACAGAAATCCAGCCCTTTTCACCAGCATTGCAGGAGATACAGCTGGGTTGTTTATACCCATTTCACACTTGGGGCAAAAAACAAAAGACACAAAGGTGAAAGTCAAAGGGATCTGCTAATTGCTGAGATCACAAGAGCTTCTTCTTCCCACTAGAAGAATATATAATCAAATATATGAATGCATATGATTTTCTAAGCTCAAAGCCAGTTCTCAGGGGTGTCTGAATGTCCAGTACTGAGTCTGTGACTCAAAACACCAAAAATGAACAACACAACACAAAAGATCCCCTCTGAAAACTATCAAGGGACTATTGGGCCCTTTTATGGGACCCCACACTTTGGCAAGAAGAGGAAAGAAAGGCACCTCTGTGGGTCCAACTCTTCTCATCCTAAGCCCATCTACCCTTTGGTTCTCTCCCAGCCCCTGCAACTTGTGGAGCAGGATCCCTACAAAAAAACATGGGTGCTACTCCTATGTTCACACAGCAGAGGGTCTGCTCTGCACTCTGGCACTGAGTCAGGGGGCACGGACCAGAAACAAGGGCTTTTTTGCCGTATCTATTGCCATTATATAGCCGATGGACACAAGAGGATCAAGAGGATGTGAAGTTTAACCACCCATATTAAAACCTGCACAGTCACAAGCAGCCGAGATCAGGATCTTTGAGTGGAAGCAACAGGCTGCCTTCATGATCAGGAATGCCACCAGCCCTGCCTGGAATATATGAGCAGCAAAAAGAAGACCCTTATGGGAGGATGTTGGCCTGCAACAGCTGCTCTCATGTGCTTTGACACACCAAAAAAACCCCAACTTTTTGCTAGAACTAGCCTCAACTAGCCTCTTCTTTTCACATGCAGCAATCAGAGAGGAAGCTGAAGGCCCTTAAATCAACGTCAGAAGCCACTGTCTAGAGTTTGGTATCAAACCTGCCTTTATCATGCCAGTTACCATTTCCTTGCTCCACATTTCATGCACCTAACTGCAACCGACAGACACCTGGCAGGTGCTGCCACAGGGCACCACGATCCCCGGCAGGGTGCTTCACCCAGGCAGGGCACCATGGGGACCCTGTAACAGCATCATTTTTGCGATTCTCTTGAAGGAAAGTGTTGGAAGCACTTGGCAATAGTATAGGGTCACACCACCAGTACGACTGCGACTGTGGTCTTTCTGAGTGCTCCCTACAAGGCGTGAACTCGAAGCCTGGTTATTTTCCGTCCACAGATGAAACTTTATTCCCTACCTCTATCAAACTTGTGCATGAAGTATCACGTTGCAAGAAGGAAGAACAGCTCTGAACGGAGCTGTGCTCCTACGGGGCTCTGCATGTGGTCTGCATTTCCAACCCACCAGCATCACGCAGGCAGCAGAGTGAATAACCGAAGAGCTGAGCACACAAATACCAATGTCTCAAAAACATTTGCCTAAAACATGAGAGAGCAAGATGCTTAAGACATAAAGCAGAGGGAAACGGAATGATGACAGGCACTCAGAATATTTGAAAAGTCAGAGTATTGGAAAATCAGTGACAAAAAGTGCCATCAAATCACCACACAGCATTTGACAACTCAACAACCACAGTTCCTTGGTTTGAATAGTTAGGTGACAATCACAGTTTCAATAACTACTTTTTTTTTTAAATTAATCCATAGTTCTCATGGAAAATGTAAAGTCAGAAGGGATGAAATGCTATCTTACTTACTCATCAAAATCCAAAAGGCTAAGAAATGGGAATTTTATATCTTAAAATACCTCTGCATCAGGTATTGAGTAAGATGATGAATTCAACCCTGTCTTTCCATCAAACAAAACGACAGCATACGTTGAACCAAAACAGGTGCTAAAAATCTGGCTGTCGAGCTTTCTGCCCCAGGGATCTTTCCTGTCTTCACAGCTTTGCTGACTCCATTGCTGTTCCCAATGTGATACACCAAGGGCCTCCAAGCTGAGAATTTTTTTCAGCACTGGAAACACTATGGGCAACTTTTAAAAGAACTGGAGGAGATCTAGACTCTGTCCCTTCATGCCATAATTGAAAATGTGCTTGCCTTACTCCTTGCCTGGCATTTCAGGACAGAGTTTTTACCATGGTGACTTCCAGGCATGACCAAGGTCTGATTGATCACAACCACTCTATGGTCCTGAGGGGCTGCCTTCTCTACAGCCAGGTCAAGCAGCAGCCACGAGACGACTCATCTCCTCTTAGTGCTCATACAGGAGCAGGTGGGTACTGTGATCTCACCAGAACAGGCACGTAAATTCATCAAACGCAGCCAACACCTAAAAACAAATCTCCATACACTACAATGACGTTGTGGGGAGCCCCCTGGGTGAGATTTGGTGGTTAGGAGAGCAGGTATTTGCTATCAGCAGAAGCTGAGGAGCTGCTTGAAGCAGCATCTGGTCCCCTTGGGATAAGACACGGAGGATCAACAGCCCTTTTAATTCTGGTTTCTCGGCCCAGCACCAACAGGTAGGGCAGATGGCCAGGCGACAAACAAATCCAGAAAGCCACTGGCATGACACCTATGGTGCATGTTCTAGGAGAACCTGAATGCAGGTCTTCATGGCAGGTGCAAGACATCCCTTGCAGACACTGACTCACCAGACTACCAGAACTGGCAACTCTGCAGAGAGAAAGGTGAAGACCTCAGCAGTGGGTCTGGAAACAGTTCAGGTGTTCAGGCCTAGAAATGGTCCATCCAGAAGGAGGGTATATTAGATGAGGCTCTACCACTGAGATGTCTGTGGGCCAGCTGGGCTGTGCTTCTTCAGGTAGATGCATTCCCTTGGGTGTCTGCACAGCGTGGCCATCCTTGTAGCATTTCTTCAGCAAGCTGACACAGTCAGATTCAGAAACAAAACTAAACCAAGAGACTCAGACATCTCCGTGCTCTTCGTGACAGCAGGAAACCACACAAGTTTCTTGCTTCCTCTTCCATTAAATCTCATTGGTGAAATTGCCCTCAGTCATTCTGCTCTGAACGCCCAAGACGGCCGCTGGGCAACCAGCCACATCTCTCCTCGGTATTTACCACGGCCCGTGCTGGGTGCAGCCCCGCTCTCTTGGCTGTATCTGGTACCTGCAGAGCAGAACAACTCAGCACTAGGTGTGAGGGGGCTGTGCGGCTTTGGAATAAGAGCCTAATAACACAAGGTATTCAGACTTTGGGTCTCTAAGCTCTTCAAGTGAACAAGGAGCCCTGGTATTTGACATTTAATCTCCTAGGAACAAAACCTCCAGCTTTGCCTGTTTATTCTTCTGCCTTTTGCCAGCAGCTGACAAGCTCCTGTTTAAGAAAAGAAGAAAGAAAAGGCAGAAAAGCAGAAAGAGATGGAAAGTCTTTCAACTATTTCCTTGCTGCTGGTTCAGACTTTTCTAGAAGGAGTTCTGAGCACTGAAATCTCAGCCTTGTCCTCCTTCGTTTGCATCTCAATAAGGAGATGCAACAGCCTCTGCCCAAAGATGCCATTGCACAACTCAAGCACTTCTTTCCTTTCTTATCACTTGTTTACTCTTTCCTCTTCCAAGGAGGTCAGCGTCTATAATGAGTCGAACTCAGTACTGCCAGGTAGAAGTAAGACAACATTATTGAAGCCAACAGGGTGGGCCTTCATGGAGAATAATGTGGTATCTGGAAGAGAGGAAAGGAAGAAGACCAGCACTGATGAGTGCGGAGGAATACATAAGCAGGTTGTAAGGACTTCTGAGAGCAGATGCCAAGGGAGGTCTACTTGAAATGCTACCCCTGGCCAAGGCAGGAAACAGTTTTATTTCCACTGGAAACTTCAGCCAGGTCTCCTCAGCCCTGTGGTTCCACGAGGTCAGAAGCCACCAGAAGTGATCCATAAGGTCCAGATCCCACCGCCTTCCTTGGCAGATCTGGAGCTCTTAACCATCCTCCACCAGTCTGCAACCCCACAAACCTCCAGCTCATTCACCCCATCCCTTGGCCCAACTTCTTCCCACCTCTGCAGCTCCTGCCACTGCTGTCACGCTGAGAACACTCCTGCTTTAAACACAGGCGGTCTCGTTACTGCTGCTTTGGTTTTCTCTTATAGCCAAATCCTCTCTCCCATATATCGCAGATCCCAGAAAACAAAGCCATCCTTCATCCAAACAGCAGTCTCCAAGTGGCCAACAGGTTCCTGGGATGGGGGCATTGGCAGCCCAAGTCCCGGGTGTCTAGGGGGTCCTACAGAACACAGCTTTATCCTGAGCTGAGATTGAGATCTGCATATGGAAATGTGGAAACATTTCTAATTCAGAGTCTGAATCACCTGCGGTTGATGCCATCCTCCCATCACCCTTCCTTGGACTGCTGGAGGAGGAACAGAGGAAGAAGCAGAACTGTGATTTTTACCGATCTGGTGCCAGGTGTCACTCTAATTACAGCAACGATAACAGACCCCGGTGTGGCCAGCCAAGGCTGTCCCAGGAGGTTCAAGCAGACCCTGCTTTGGGCTCCACCTGGTCCCCCGCTCCCCTGGGAGAGCCCAGGTTGCAGCGCTGCAGCTGCCACGGGCTCTGCTGTGCACATGCCATCGTCTCAGGGATTTGGAGCCCACAAATGAATCTCAGCGGTTCAACTGTCCAGGCTCATCTGTGTTGCAACTCTAATACTCTTTAAGCTCCCGCAAATTTCTAAATGCTTAAAGCTATTACAATCTCTGTGTTATTTTACATTAGGCATCCCATTAACCATTTTCTTACTTTGATGTAATCAGAGTTTGACATTATTTGGAGATTAAGTCTGGACAACAAGGCCAAATGGCCTTTCCTATGAGCAGACTAGCTTAGGGCAGGGGAGCCCAGACCCACACTGTCTACAGAGAGAGGAGGAGGCAGAGACAAGGGATGGACACAACAGGGCAATGGGGAGATGCCCTCATACCAGCCCAGCAAAGGTGGCCCAGCCAAGCCACCCAAAGGCTGACCCAGCAAAGCACTTGAAGGTGCCTGACTTTAAGCAACCGAGCAGACCTGCTGACACCAGGGGGGCACAGATTTTCTTTAGGAAAGAATACGGTGAGTGAATAAGACGCAGAAATAAAGCAGACAGAAAAAGGCCTGTTCTGCATTGCTGACAGCATGAGGTACCTTCCCCAAACCAGAGTTTCCATTAAAAATTGAATTAGGATTACTCCAGCCTTAAAGCTAAGCAAGTCCTTCCCAAAGCAGCAGCAAAGCAACACAGAAATGTACATGACCAGTGTTATTAGCGTATAGCTTCCCAGGTTGCGGCATGATTCTGCATTTTGGCAGCTTTTCTGTTTGCTTGCTATAAAGAAAAGAAATCTCAAGTAAGCAATTTCTCTCTTCGGGCATCTGAAGCTCTGCTGGCTCACAGAATTGCAAAACAAATACAGGGCGTAAATTCCTGAACCAGGACACACCTGGCTGGACACGTCTATGGGAGAGCTGATGTTCTCCCAATGCCACCGAGACCCAGGGATCACTATGTTGATGCTTCATCTGTGCCAAAGAAAATAAAAACCATTCGACTGAGATTCCAGAGTCATCACTGGGATTTGGAAACACTCAGCTCACATGATCATTGGAGTTTTGAACATGTTGATCACGACTTTCATTCAGTATCTAAAAATAGTAAAACTGGTACTAAAAATAACCAGGGTCATTGAATCTGTTGGATTAATTGTCAGTAACTCTTTGGTATTCAATGAACTGAGGCTAAGAGCAGCCAGGGTAGGCACATGTCATCCACATTCATGATCACTTGGCCACCTCAGTTTCTCGAGATGAGTATCAACATGATGCTGGCACTACAGGTACAGTGACACAAAGGGAGGTTCACGTCCATCCCTTAGTGTCTGCCCTGCGCTTCATCCTTTTCTACCTTCTCCCATCGGCCAACAGAGCTTGTCTTCCCCTCTCCACCTCTCAGCTCTCTCCATTGCTCTTTCAAACATCTCATCTGGGGTGTGGGATACACATGTGCAAATATGGTCATTTATTCCAATGGGTGCCAGAGGGTTGAGTCTTCTCTGCCCACATTTGAACCGGCTCCTCTGCAGAGTAAATATTTGCAAAGTTGACATGTGAGACCATCTTATGCAATAACCTTTTTAGCGCTGCTCCCTTCTAGTTTGGCTGCTCTCTTGCCACACACGGTTTGCATGCACAGGATGAACGGCTTGTTTTGCCAAGGATAGGACCCCAAAGATTTTCCTTTAAATTAACATTGCAGGCACACACTGAATCTGCCTATCTGGCCAACAGTAGCAATGCTACTGCTTTGGTTTTCCATCCTAGCACTATCATCAGCAAGATACTTAAACCGCTTAGGCTGGGTCATTTGAAGTAAATATATTTAGCAAATGAGAGTGAGTTGCATACTTCAGACATCCATCTCCTTTGCTCTTTGCATATAAAACTGAGACTCAAAATTTCCATTCCAGGACTGCAAAGTGAAAACAACACACAGAACTAATGCAGCTATAAGAGGGAAATGAGAGTAATCCTTCACTTTGAGAGCCTAATGAATGTGCGTTAAAAGGAAATTCCTGGGAATGTAAATAAGCCCAAGAAGAAAAAAAACAGATGTGATAAAGGTGATTGCTGCAATCGGTCTTGCAATCCATGCCCAATATTGGCAATATTGCTGAAATAAACCACCATGGAGGCTAGCCAACAAAAGCCAATCTGAAAAGGGTTGCATTCCTTAAAAGGGTGTTCTCTAACATATAAATGATATTTTCTAGGCATCCACACAGCCACCTTACAAATAATTCACGTCAGGCCTAGGATGCTTCCACAAAGTGAAGCTAAGGTGTTGGCCTCACCATTTCCTCTTTTTTTCCCCCCTCGCTTTTTAAAGTCTGACCCCATTTCTTCCCTTTTCCATCTTCCTGATGAGTCCATCATCCAAGTCCTTGCTAACGGTTCTGAGGCAGTTTTGTCCAGTTCCTTGGGTATCACATCACAAAGTTCATCAAGTCCAGGTTCCATTTGAAGGCTTCTAAATTATCTGATTACTTTGTCACTATTTTTTCCCTATCTCAGGCTGAGATTTGAACTTTTTTTTCGCTATATGGATAAATCATGTTCTTGTTAATGACCATTTTAGTGAAGCCTGAGGCAAACCAGATGCTCTCTTTTGTCTTCCTGGTACCATCTTTTTATATCTTTCCTTCTCCACCACCAAGAAGACCAATATTTTTCTTAGCTCTTCCCTTGCAAACATGTTTATAGAAGTCTTTAATGTTACTCTTCTCTTGATGGTTTTCTCTTTTCCTGTCCCTCCGAAGACGCCAGGAACTGCCCACATTCTCCTGTTTACAGCTGCTGATGAGTTTGAATGGGTGATACCTGTCCTTTTCTCAGCCTGCTGCCCATTTATGGACTTCAGCTTAAAGGACATCCTCAGTAAGCGGAGGATTTTAGAGCACAGCAGGCTCCTCTTCCTCCTGTCCACCTAAAGGGGCAGCCTGCGTGCCAGATATGACTGCATTTGGGAGGTGCTCACATAGGTGGACTTCTGCAGACAACCTCGCTTGCCAACAGAAACCTTATTTGGCCTCTACTTTTGGCAAGAAGATGAAACCATATCCATTTCAGGGCCTAACAATGTAATTACCTTTCTTGGGGATCATTGACTCCATGACACAAAGCACCCTGCCTCTGCCAAGCCATTGCATATTGCCTCTAGTGTCCCCTTAGCACTTTCTGCTAAAGGGGAGACCAGGCCAGGCAATCAAACCTGAGGGCTCGCCACATAAATGCTACTGAAAGCTCATTCACTGGCATTGATTACAGTAATGAAAACACTTGGATCGTCCCCAGAAATTCCAACCCATACTCTGAGCAGGCTGCAAACCGGAGAAGACTGCAGAAAGAACTGAAGGTAGCAAGCTAGATCCTCAATGAATGACACGCAACATGGGCTTATTTAAATCAATGGCACTCCAACTCCAATTAACATTAACTGAGGCTCTCTAATTGACTTCTGTGGACTGCTACAAACCGACACCAGCAGAAAATGTGTCAGAACACTTCTTTTAAATCCAACATTGAAGGGTGAGATCAGCGAAACCAGTATTTCTGATTATTCAGCATTGCCTAGACAGAACACATGCTTCATTTATCCCCCAAATTTTAACTGCTAAATTTCACAGATGAAGCTCAAGAGATCTTATCTCTTTTTCAATTACCTGTATAGTTCTATTCTTTATTTCTTTCTCATACACAAGAAACAAGAAGCGCACTGTAACTTTCTCTGCACTTAGGTGTTTTGCTTTATAGTGACAGCCAAGCTTAGGGCCTAATCTCTGGCATAAAAACCCATCAATCAATGCCAACACAATATCCATGCATCAGAAAGACAACACCGGCTTTAAATAAGTACCAGCATTTGCAGAAGACAAGGCGCTTCCAGAACTCCATCTCCAAAGAGTCTTTTATCTCTCTCAGAAGCTGAAAGCCCCTAAATATAGGGCTTCTATTAAAAATTCATGAGTTCCAGCAGCTTCTTATCAAAGCCATGGAAATAGGATATTTCCATCATGGTGAATGGCTTGACATTCATTTCTAATACGCAAATGTGCACTCTGTTACCACTGGAGAAGGGAACATTGCTGCTGATACCCAAGGAACACAGCGAATGTTATCAACAGGAGTTAGCATGAGGCTTTGCTACAGCACACACACATTTATTTCTGCTACCTGGAGCCTCACACACACTAAGGGTGCTGATCCCAGCCCTTTGGGCATGTCTAAGGAGGTCTAAGCAGGCTTGAGTGCTGCTTCCTGGAGCTGGAGTTTTGCTTTTGGTGCCCCTCTTGACTAACCCATATCCCAAACCACATTTATAAGATGCCTTCGACAAGTCGCTGGGTGCTCTTTCTGGATGGAGCAATGCTGTAGAATTTAACTTCAAATGCATATTTGAGCAGGATTCAGACTGAAACAGAATATTGCCTTACATTCATACCAAAGAGGTGAAAGTACAGTGCCTCTCTCTATATGGTTTATTTTTTAGGTATCAGTTATATACACAAACTTTTCTACAACTTCTGTGCTGACACTAAAGAAGCATTTGCTGCTCTCCTCCTGGGAGAGACAAGTAGCAGAAATAGAAAAGAGAAGAGTAACCTCTCCATTTCCTTTAGACGTCATGAGAAAACTGGCTGCAGAAATTGGGTTGTTTAATTTAAACAAATCCTTGAGAATTTGTTCTTTCCAAAGGGATACTTGAGATAATCCAACCAACAGCTGTTACCCCACGTGTGTGTATGTGCTTGCCCATCTCTCAACATTTCAGACAAAAGTAAGTTAGTTTTGTGTATGATGCTGTAGGATTACATTACCTGTATAGCCAGTTTGGCCTTAAAATTGCAAGAAAAAAAAAAAAAAAAAGGAAAAGAAGAAAAAAAACAAAGATATTTACACCATAGCAAAAAAGGACTGATCTTGTATGGCTAAGTATCTCAAAATGAGAAAGGCCAGAGTTAAAAGCAGCTGCCAAACCTTAGATGAGCCTGTGTTGATGTTCCCACGTTATGCATCTGAGCAGCTCCCTGAACAGACCAGAGTCTGTTCTCCGGAAGGGCAGAGCTGTGATCCTGCGTTTTGACTTGCTCCCTCCCCTCTCAGGATCTCCATCTCATGAGAAACATCTCATAGTTACTGCAGTCATGGATGCCCCCTGATTTTTATATCCTCAACCATTTCTTCCCTGCTTTTATGTGTGAGATCCAACAGAGCCCATCTCCTCATTGCCTCATTGACCACCTGTGTCAGGAAGTCACCATCAACGCACTGCAGAAACCTCCTAGATAATTTATATTTTGCTGTGTTGCCCCTCCAGCAGATACCAGGGTGGTTCAAGCCCATGAGGACCACGGCCCGTGAATGTGAGTGTGGAGAAAGGCCTCACCTACATCTCTGTCCAACCAGGCAGGCAGGAGCGGACACCCTCCACAGCACAACCCACGTTCATCTGCCCTCTCATTCTCACCCATAAGCTCTCAACTGGCTCATCGTCCTCCATAACCAAAGATCCACGCACAGCATGTGCCCTATCCCACCAAATCTGTTGCCCCTACTTGGTTGGCACTGACCCTGAGCATCACCAAAAAAAAAAAAAACTAATCAAGTCATTTGTGAAGGAGAAAAAATACCTTTTTTGACTATAACTAAATAATTTATCCCCCTCCCACTATTTTCTTGAATTTTAAGTTCTTTGCACCTCACACCTCCAATACTGTTCCAAAACAACATCATAGCATTATCAAGATACTTCAGTATCTTGATAGCAGTTGTGGTTGTCATTTGCGAGACATCATTTAAAACATTTTATCCTTTTCCCTTCCACGTATCTTTGAAGCATCTGAGGAAAAGCTTTTCATGACTGATGATAGCAACATTGCAGACTTACACACAGAAACACCTGAGTATCCATATTGTTCCCTTTAGGCACTTCAGGACTTCCAAACAACATGTGAGTGGTCCAGCACCCTGGACTTGAGGGGACTGGAGAAAAGTGCTGGCTCAGCAGATGTGTGCCCCTCCACCCTGGGTTACTCCCCTTTGGCTAAATTACGAGACTCAAGCAATTAACCTAAGTAAGACTGGGAAATCAGAGTCAGAGATTCAAAAAATTGCTTCTTCAACTCATCTGTCCTGCAACACCGACATCTGCCAAAGGCCTGTAAAGAAGCTCTCATTTATAGCTGGCAAGAGAAAGAGGGAAATAAAAATCTGCAGAAGTCCAGTGCTGCCACGTTAACACTGCAAGAGCAACCTCAGCTTGAAATGTGCCTTGTTTTGCATGCTTGGATTGTTGATGCACAGGCAGGATTTTTTCTTTTAATCCCAGCTTTGTTGTGTTTCAATACTAGGGAATTCAAAGGTAAAGGGGGGAAACTGAAGGAAGTGATGGTGCCATGGGCTTGCATCACTTATGAGCTCCATGAAATAGGTCAGCTGAGCCATAAAGTTCTCTGAACCAAACACATGTGTAACTGCCTGAGTTTGCAACCGGCTCTACAAGCATTAACATACATTTAAACCCCATTCAGCAATGTGCTGAGGTATATGCTTACCTTTAAGGATTTAAATACCCTGGGACTACTCCCAGGTTTAAGGATGAAGCATAGAATCAAAGGTGTTTCTAAATCAGGTAGCATGGACTGTGGTGACATGCTCTCCTAGGCTTGCACAAGTACCAGTCTAACTGGCGATCTTGTTCAGTTTGTGGTCCACCATAAGTCACGGATGTTATTCTGCTGTTTGACCAGATCTCACGCATTTTGCTCCACATTTTCAGTTGCAGCCTTGATTTTTCAGCACAAAGCTTTTGTGCATGCATTTACTTATTGATAACTGCATTTTTTCCTTTTCATTTTCATCCTGTCCAAATGAATTCTTCAGTTTATCAAGGTCACTGTTGGTCCCAACCTTGCCCTCTGATCTTGCGGCACTTTGAAGTTTGGCTGGAAAGTTTGCAAGCATCGGCAGCACCAGGAGCTTGGATGGTGGAGAAATGCTGAACAGACCCCAAAGCAATGCAGCTTATGAAAGGGATCTCCTTAAAACACTTTTTATTCTACAGGACACTACTGATAACTACACCTCAACAGTTTTTTTTTTAATCCATCTTGCACCCACTTCTGTACTTCCCTAAATTGCTTATGTCACACGGAAGAGAATCAAGGCAGTATCCCTGCTTCTTCCCTCCTTTGCTATATGACACCAGCTAACCCTCCGAGAAGGACATTAGACTGCTACGATGCTGTGTGGCCTTTGTAAGTCCCTTTTGGATGTTTTTGTTAATAATTGATGGTTTAATATTTTTTCTAGTATCTCTTCAGTCATCTGAATTGGGCTAACTGCGTTCTAACTCCCCAGGCCCTTCTTCCCTCCTGCATTTGAAGCGGGATATTATGTTTGCCCTTCTTCAGTCCCCAGAGATTTTCTGCCCTCCACCAGTTCTCCACGATAACTGCAAGTGGTTTCAAGATAACATCACATAGTTCATTAAGTATTTCAAAGTGAACTTCATCAGCTTTGAAATCATCTCTGACTTCCTTGTTCTGCATGAGGTCGTATGCCCTGCTAGAATTAATTATGTCTGATCATAATTAACCTCTTCTCTGAAGAGGGAAGCAAAGCTCTGTGATCGCCTTGACAAGCTGTGGCCGTATTTGCTCTTCAGTTTTGCAGATATTCGCTCCCTACCCTGTGCTCTTTCTCTGTGCTTGTCTTCAGACATATGACTTTGTTTTAGGCACCATATGGCTCCTTTTCAATCTTCAGGTCCCTGAGGCTGTCATGACACTGTAGTCTCTGCCAAGGACTGCAAGGAGTTGTGTCTTCAACAGAGATGTTGTTCATGCTGCTAATACCCCTTTTATCCTTAAAATACCTTGCCAAAAAACCCTACCAGTTCTCTGAAGTCTGCTTCTTGGAGTCTGCTGCTTTCTTGCCCTCTCCTTCCTACCTCCTTTTCTCAGAAGTACAATCAGTTCCACCCAAAATTGCTTTCCATCTTGAGATTCTCGAGCAATGGTAATAAAATCTGGAATAGCATCTCCTCTAGCAGCTTCCTGCATGGTCCGAACAACAAGAAAGTTCTTCTAAAAACACTTCAGGAGCTAGATGGGGAGGGACTGTCCCCATCCTGTGGTGCCTTTTCAAACAGACATTCAGCTAATCCATGCCTATCTCTTCGCCTGTCGTGCAAAGCACAATCACATCCTGATATATGTGTTGGTTGTTCAGAAATACCTGCTTCCTTGTCCAGTGTTTTCCCCTTGCTCCTTCTTCTCCCTGCTTCCCTGGGCAGAAATCCCAAATGTGCAGCAGGTTTTTGCATTCATCTCACCTTCATCCCTGCCTGGATACTGCAGCGATTTCTCTCCTCCTTTTAGCCACTCCAAGCAGTTAAGTCACTTTAGTGAACTCCTTTGGGCTTTCCAGTCCTGTGCCATCTTCGAATTAAACACACAGCCCTCTTCATTAGGCTGGCATGGCAGCACGTGGAGATGCTCTCTGCCTTCACAAGGCTCCTAGTCTTTGCTCTTCTTTCTTCTTTCACATAACGCTGTCCCATGCTTGAGGCCAATCTTCTCTCAAGGCTGCATCTTCATGGAAGGGAGCCGCTGAAGAAGACTGTTTAAGGGAAGTGTCCTTGGGCTGGCTCCCAAGTTCAGAAAGGGGGCAATGTCTGTCAGATACCACGAGATTTTGGAGTGCAGAGGCATTCAGCTCCATCACAGAAGCCTGGAAACTTGGACCTTCCACCAGCCGCTTGGAGAGCCAGACTGGCAGGAGAGCCGGGAGGAGTCCCCGAAACCAGATCCTGTTGAAACAGCCCCTTGGAAAGAGTTCACATTTGCCAAGGAAGCAAATTCCCACGAGCAGCTTTCCAGCCTGCTTTAGGCACAGCCCAGATCACAGTCTCTCCAAAAGGATTTTGTTCAATTTGGTGATAATTACAGGGAGCTGGACTTCAGGCTCCAACCCTATAAAGGACTTTCAGCCATACGGTCCTGTGCACATGTCAGAAGCAGTTTTCCTCTTCAGCACTTTTTCCAGGCTCAACTTCAGCGCGAGGTCCAGGAAGCCTCTGAGAGATGAACACGTGTCACCAGGGAGCACTGTAGGTGGTTAGGCCTAAAGACCTTGAATTCCCAAGGGAGACAATGGTACATGGAATTTGCCTCCCCCTTATTTGGAGAAAAAAAAAAAAAAAAAAAAAAATAAGAAACTCTAAAGGTAGTTGTAATTAAATGTAAATCCCCACATGGGCAGGACTTTATTTTACATGAGGCTAGAGAAAGGACCATCTGTTTTATGAAGATACTAAGCTCTTTTTTTTTTGTTTATCCCAATTACATTCTTTTCCTCCTCTCTTCCCCTAAGTGGAAGTATCGCCGTGGTAATATCAAGAGTCTTAAAATAAGATTATGTTTTTAAATGGGAGAGTCCTTAAAGTGGGATTATACCTTGCAACAGCCAACTAGGCTTTCAATCAAGTTTAGAGGATAGGCTTACAACTTCATTACCCTGGGAGAGGCTACCTTTATGGAGCAACAAATTAGAAACATTCACATGGTAGCAGATGAGATTTAAAAAAAGCAAAACATAACTTTCTTCTTGGACGTATCTTGCTCTGTGCATTCGCAGAAGGCCACTCTAGTATTCTTCTAGTGCTTTGTCTCATGGGCATTTTACTGATACGAGGCATGATTCCTCAAGAAATACCCGGAGCGTTTTCTCAAAAAAGAGTAATGCTTCTGCTCTTCTGTTCTTGGCATACTACTCTTGTTATCCAAGAGATACAGGGGCTACACCAGGAAAAGGTGCTCTGAACGCAGCAGTGGAGAAGGAGAGGGCATGAGAGGGAGGGAAGGGAGCTGTGCAGACCTGTCAGGAGGAGGAAAAAAGGGTGGCCATCTCTTGGCAGAAGTTGCAAGTGCTCCTCCACTCCCTCATCTCTTTTCTCATGCTTAGCCCTCGAGCTTAACCCTCGAGCTGTAATGGGAGGCTGTACGGTGCGTACGAGGCCTCGCTATACCCCTGCCCTGGCCTGGGAGCGAGCCACTGCGCTCTCTTCACCTCCCTTTCCCATCGTGACTCTGCTTCCTTCAGTGGTCCTGCAGGGATTTTTTACGGCAATGTGATCTTTTTAGGCAGCATTGCTTCAGACTGAAGAGGACGCCAGGAACTGCAGTTTGCACCACAAACTACAGAGATATGTCTCTGCCACTTCCAGTTTGCACGGGATCCAGCAGACAGCGGGATCCAACCCGGGCTGGAGAGGTTTCACAGCACCAGCAGTCCCTGGAGTCACAACACCTCAGCAGCAGGGTTGCTGCAATCTGTGCGCTGTGCTCATGGGCCAATTTGCTCCCCATGTGCCTTAAACTTGCCTGAGCCCAGCACTGTGATGAACAAAACAGTCCTGGATATCCCTCGCTTCCAGTCACTTCATCCTTCCCCTCTCCCTTTCTTTCTCCTGTGGCTCCACAATCTCCCTGTAACTGCACGGTGAACCAGAAACAAATGGCTTGTGTAAGCAGCAGGAACAAAGTCCAGTTTTCTACAGCACAGTGTCTTGTGGCTAGATTTGCTTCGTCTGCTATAAGGGAGATGCCCTGATTGAGGCATTTGCCTGAACTGGGGCATTCACCATCATCTCACAGGGATCAAGATGAATAGTCTTATGGTCTCCTGCCCAGCGAATGAAAAGGGGGCAATGCAGGTTTGGGTCTCAAGCTAGTGTTTTATACAGGGCCTCCTCACCTGGAAAGGCCCCTCAGCTGGGCTGCGGCAGCTCCAAGGACAGCACGGGACAATTCCTACGGCTTCTGCTCTCCAGGTCTGGATGTATGTTGAAACACAGCCTGGGCCTTATGGCTCGGCCTTTCACTGCCTTCCCTTTTCTGCAACAAAATGTTGCTGAAAAGTCCATTTACCAGGCTGGTACCTGCATTATTTAATGCAGATAAAACATTATCTGTAGATAAAACAATGTCATTGGTATGTTTTCCTCCTATAACTTTATTTAACACCTTCTGCTTTAATATCAGACTTGACCAATCTGCCCTCTTCCGTTGTCCTGTCTTGTAGACCTGGAAGAAAAAACAGCATTCCCATCCTCAAGGAAAGTTCTTTGTTTGAAGGGTTTTGCATCCCTGAAGGAAACAGGATATAAAATACGCATTTTGTATGGAGCCTGCCTGCTGTTCTGCAGGGCTAGGGAAGAGATGCATGAAGCTACAAAAATCCCCTGTTATGTACTGCAAGGCCCTCAGCCTGTGCAAGAAGGACATCCTGCATAGCAGCAGCCAGGGCTGATGATTTACATCCTGCAAGGAGGAGGCATCTAAAGGCTGTGGATCTTCTCAGATGACAGATCCACCTATTAACTTTTTGCCTGCTGCACATGTACCTATGGAGGACAACTCTGATTTCTAGGATCCACTCCAGACATTTAAAAAACTCTTATCCTAAACTATGCTTAGGACCTTCCAGATCCCTGCTAAAGATGTAATTCTTTAAACTTCAAGCACTGCATATAGCAAATTCACTGAATCGCACAAATGCAACTCCATTTCTTTACAAGATATTTGTATGCTGTAGTAAGACATGGACTAAAGCTCCTGAAAGCACGAACACCAAAAATCCACTTGCATAACACGTGTCCTTTAGTTTTAATGGGACAAGGAGATGAAACGCATTATAAAGCAAAACTGAGGAGGATGATAGATACCCTCCTGTTTTACCAGGCTGGAGACAGGGGGGGACCCTGGCATGGTATCGCTGAGGATGCTGAGCCAGAGCCCTTACAATGCGCTGGCTTGCAACGGCGCAGGGATGGCTGAGATGAAGGACATCGACAGGCCCAGCCGTCCCTCAGACCTGCAGAACCTTCCAAGCCCAAACACAGATCTGCTCAACCAGTGTTTAGCGGTAGGTCTTGGATCTTGCCCACTGATCGCAATGGGAAGTGAGATGGTATTTAAAGCTAAGTACACCCTAAATGGCTGCAACTAAAAAGTCAGGCTTGGAAGGATGAAAAAAGGCTTATTTCAGCCCCCAAGATGCTGTAAGCACTGAAGAGGTGATTGCTCAGGGGAATCTTCTCATCTGACCTAGCTATCTCTGTATCACCCTTAGGGAACAAATGTTCAGCATTTCCAAGATGTTTCCGAGAGGCTTAGCTAGAATGCAAAGGATTTCAGTGGCAATCACACAGCAAAATACCACGTACCCCTCGGTGGGGTAATCTTTGCTTTACTCGGCTGCAGTTTGCTGCAATGAATAGTCCCCCAATGGTCTTGCAAGGGACCTGCCGGTCTCTTCCACAGGAATATTTCATTTTCTGGGTGCATGAGGCAAGAAACACTGTGCGCCATGAAGCAGCACCTGCAAGCATCCTTCAAGGTGACGCTCTAGAAGCTCAGAAGAAGCACCTGCATCAGGCAGGCTTTCTTCTAAGGTGTCCCCACGTAAAGGGGTGTAGGAGCCTGCAACTGTGTGCCTCACTCCTGGAGCCAGTGACCACCTCCCCTTGAATCAACACATAAAGTGCAGGCCGGAGGGGAGCTTTGCTGGCAAGGAAGTCCCGAGGAGGACTTCGGGCAGACCAGTACGTGCAGTAACTGGAAATCCTTCCAGCAGTGGAAACTCTGGGAGTTTGTAAAAGATAGAGAGCATAAAGCAACACTAAGGGCTGCCAAGCTGCATGGCACAAGGCTGCAAGCACTGGGCTGTCACCAAGATCTCTAGGAAAGAGGCACAAAACAGCAAATACTGTGGCTGAAGCGTTCAGCCTTGGCAAACGCACTTGCTTACGGGCAGGCAAGGCACTCCTGTGCATACTAACAACCCCTTTTAGGGCAGGATCTTCCCAAATGCCAAATGGCTTAGGAGAAAAAGTAGTATTGAAAGGCAAGAGACTTTCCCAGGAGCTTAGAGCAGAGCTGTGCAGCTCTTGTGCTGCCCCGATCTGCGTCCTGGTGTCTCTGGGAAGCCGTATGGGGATGCACACGCCAGGCACAGAGCCCCAGATCCCGCAGATCCCTGGCACCAGGCTCTAACCCCAGATTTCCCCAAACACGACAGCGTAGCAAGAACGGTCAGTGTCCCGCAGGCTGGGACATGGAGGAGGTAATGAGATGACGTTGCATCACTTGGCAGAGCACCCTGCAGAGCCTCAGCAAAGATTTCCAGAGGCTTAAAAACCCAGCGAGTTAAGAGCTGATGTCCAACAAGCCATTCGGCTCATGCAAACAGGAGAAAGAGGTGTCGAGCAGCGAAGCAGCGCTCAGCTTCAGCAAACGGCCCAAGGTGCCAGGGCGCATGTCAGGCTTGGTGGAAATTAATGCATGCATTTAGCTAGCACCTGCTGATTCCTCCTGCTTGCAAACTCGGCCCGAGTCAGTGCTGATGCTGTCAGATCCCTCCGCAGCTGCGAGCTGGACACCGTTTTCTTCTCCCGATGGATACACAAGACCTGGAGATGTTCCGCACGCGACCGATTTCCTCTGCATCGCCCAGATCCGCCCTCTCAGCACCGCAGCGCCGGGGCAGCCTTCTCCAGAGCCAGGCGGGCACAAGGGCTCTGCACTCAGCCAGCCCGCCACGTGCTGCACAAAATCCACTTCTTCGTTTCAAACCCCCGCATGACGCTGAGCCCAGCCTGGAAACGCTGGCCACGCTGCGCGGTGACGTTCCGAGCTGGCGCGGGTGCAGAACTCGCACCCAGCCCTGCTGAAGCACCAAGGGTCTCCACGCAGGGCTCCTGCATTAACATCTAAAACCAAGAATTTGGGGAGAATGGGAGAATTTTGTTTTGATGGGGGAAGCCTGGGATGAATAAAATAGAAAGAAATACAGCACACAGTCCTATCCCATATACCTGTCAATGTCTCCAAGCAAGTACATGAATAGATCAGCTGAGAGGCCATTACACTGTGGTGTAACACAGGAATGAGATTCCCTATACTAAAGGCTAAGAAGAAGAATTATGATACATGGCACCTGTCCTGTGTGGAAAAACAAACTGGATATGCCTCTTCCTCAGACTGAAGAGGCATCTTCTAAATTTTACAACCTTTTAAATTGAATTTTTCAATATGACTCTAAAACACAGTCCCTTAAATATCTCTTGAGTAGATATTTAGCTATTCCTTAAATACACATTTCACTTCCTGACAGCTTAAGCAGCAGCCAGAAGAGTTCTGCAGCGTCCCAGATAGCCTGGGCTGTGCAATTTGCACCCCTGCAACACCAGCTGGACAGGTACTTTCCAAAGAAGCATCCAGCAGCCAGAAACACTGTGTTAAAATCAATGTTAAACCCATCAGAGACAACCATGGAGCCCTGCTGCGGCCCCAGGATCACACTGGTCCCTCAGGATGGTCCTTGGGTTCCGGATGGGCAGGAAGCAGCATCACAGCAATACCGCAGTGCTGTCTCTCACAAGGAAACTCGGGAAGGAGCTTGGCCACCCTCTGCCCGCCATCCAGTGCCACTGAAACAGCCGCTTCCCCTCACCAGCGGGCCATGAGATAAGGACATTGCAAGGGGCAGCTGGAGGACCACACATCCCTTCCTTCCTCTTTCCTCTTTGCATTCACGGACCAAGCAGGAATCTCAACCCAAGGAATTGTTTGCATGACACAAGGACAGCCTGGCCCACCACACGAGCCAGGAATCAATTTGGAAACTCCCTATGGGAAATAACGACGCGGGGAGAGCTTGCAACCGGAGCAGGAACGGGAAAGCGCTTCATGAGGGAAGTCACGGGAATGGCCTCTTCTGGGGAAGAGCAGTCAGGAAGCTGCAAGGAGAACAAACTCCAACAAGACCCTTGGTGAAGCTCTGTGGAAAGGTCTGGCTCCTTATGTGGCAAAATTTAGCATTTGCATCTTTTTGGCTCTTTTAAACAACAGCTTCCCTGATTTGGCTCTGGGCTGTATCTGGACGTCACATGGTGAGAAACTCTTGTCACCCCAAATAAACTAAAAATTGCACTTGCAAGGAAAGGCTTTTATGCAAGTTGGCATTTCTGAACACCCCGCTGCCAGCAACCGTATTACAGCAAAGTGATATCCTTCAGGACAAACCCAATATGGGAGCCTCAGCACAGCGGCTCAGAAGCAGATGCAGGCTCCTATAATCCAAGGTGAACAGAAAGCTGCCTAAGAAAAGCACTGTTAGAAGAAATCACTAAGCCTACCTGCCCTGTTTATCGCTGAAGTAAACTCTCCAAAAAGAGAGATTTATTATGAGCAAGAACTCTGCCCTTCACTCGGACATTACCTCACATCAAATGTCCATCTCAGCAGCCAAACCGAAGATGCCCAGTTGGAAAGCGCTGCCGGTTATTCCTTGAGATTTACAGGTATTTCTGATACAGATCTGGCTGGAGGAATCAGCAGTTCTCCAAATGCAGACTTCAAATGAAGCAAAATATCACCAAAGAGCAGCTGAGTATTAGTATGACTAAAAGTTACATCTCTTCACACCCAGGAAAATCCAGATAAAATCCAGGAAAGCATCCAGGAAAACAGATAAATGCCTGGGGTATCGATCTGCCTTTCTAGTTTTAGTATCAAATTGGAAAAAGAAAATAGTCTTTGGGAGAGGAGTCAGCCAGATCTGCCACTTCAGGAGGTCACCTCTACCAGCCCCATCATCACCAGCCCCGGCATCATCAGCACGACAACAGAAAAAACCTACGTAACAGTAGGGACCAGAGTGAACGGCACATCTCTGCTGACAACGTGGACATGTAGCAAAGCAAGGAGCACTATATCACGGACAAAAATTTTGGAGAGAGGCTGTTTTCAGGTAAGGACTCTCAGGCAAGCAGGATACAGTTTTCTTGCACTTCTAAGGCTCCTTCCCATGGTGTTTTTCCCAAATGATTCATTAGTCCACACACAGCAGCCTCCCTAAACAGGCAATATTATCATCGCTTTGCTGAATAGTTACATGAGATACTGAGAGGTTAAAAAACTCTCCCAAAATCATGAAAACCAGGAGCAAGAAGCCTGGGAAACTTAATCTGAGACCTGTCTCTGGATCCCTTCCTCCTACCACCCCATTTAAATAAATATTCCTCTCTCACACTACGATTTCCATTTAACATTTGCTAAGTGCCAGTCATGCAAAGGGAGACTAAGCAAATATCACTGTTATACGCTGTTCAGCTCAAAGAAAGAGCCCACAGGTGCTGACTCACAGCAGAGAGCAAGGACACCCCGTTCAGCTTTGTTTCTCCAAGGATAACATCTCCTACCATTTAATCACAAACACAGTGGCTTTACCAATTGCCGGGGTTCTCACACAGGGAAAGAAAGTTATTCTGGATTAGATCCTGGCGTAAGATGGCCAATTGCCAAAGGATGGGCACCAGCTCACAGCCTTTTTGGTTCATCCTCTGTGAGGCTGTGGTGGAGATGCCGAAGCTGCCCGAGATGCGGGGCTGGAAGCTGCAAGGTGGAGGGAGCTGGGCTGGGACGCCTCTCGGCCAACACGAACACAGTGCCAGGCTGAGATTTGCACACAGTTGGCCTTGGCAAGGCTGAGATTTGCACATGGTTGGTCTTGGCAACAACTGTGGCTGCAAAACCCCTGTGAACCTGAGGACAGGTGGGTGAAGGAAGACCATGCAGCTCCAAATGATGTTTTTCTTTCCCCAGAAATGTCCTGTTTTCCATCAGTTGCCCCATGTGCTTCCGGTGGCAGCGGGAAATGGCTCGAAGCCGGCAGGGAAACCATGGGCACAGGACAGGCATCTGCCAGGTAATGCAGGCTGGGCATGGGGTACGGCCTGTATTTTGGACCCACAGCCTGTAACATCATCTGGTAACTGCATGAAGGTCATCACACTGCAACCTCCCCCCACCCCTTCCACACCCCAATAAAACCCATCAAAATCCCATTTTAGAGGACTCGCACCGAACTTCTTTAATGGAAAACTAAAATGATTTCATTAAATACCTCACTCTCCACCTCTGAAAGCTACTCAGACCTTGAATGTATCCACCTCTCTGCCTTTGAATTGCCCTCTTGTCATCGGGCTTGGCCAAAGCTTGCTGAGACCAAAGGCAGTGGTTCCACTGGCTGCTTTGGGGGTTGGAGCAGCTCCCACACAAAGGTGAAAGGGCTGCTCTCCGACTGCTCTGAGCAGGGGGTAGGTTCCCCCCAGCCTGTCCTGGTGGCCCTCCATCTCCACGTCTGCTACTGCAGTCCAGGCTGACAACTGGGAACAGCCACAGCCGGACCAGCCAGGCACCTGAGGAACCCCTGTCAGCTGTGAGACTCATGGAAATCCTGAAGGAAAAGGAGAAGACTTGAAGGGTCTGTTGTAAAAATAAGTCACCAGGAAGGAGGGGGGAATATTTAAGATGCTTGAAGTCCTAATTGTGCACGCTGCAGTCAATAGTAGCTGCAAGTGGAGCTCTCTCTATTAGGACTAGGTACAGCCAGGGCAATAATGATGAGGTTGTCACATATGGCAAACCAAGGTTGGTCTCCAGGATCAATGAACAGGCTGGGAATATCAAAATTTCAGTGCCTCCCATTCCTTTGACCTGACCTGGAACAAGGGGTCTGAATCACAGAGCTAAAGGAGGGAGGGCACATCTCTGTTCCTGTTCTCAATTACTGTGATGGAAACCTGGGGCCAATAATTTGGCTTGCTGTCAAGAGTAAAATGAAAGGTGGACACACAGACCAAGATTTGGAACCCAATAATTAATGATAGTCAACCCGAAGTGCAAGTTTTGAGTGCACTGGAAAAAAGTTCCCTTGTTCCTAACTGAATTGGAGCAATAACATACTGTGCTGAGAGGAATGAATCCTAGGCTGAAGGGAACGCAAACTGCAGCATGTATCACAAAGGCCAAAACGAGAATGTAGAATATTTTTTTAAATGGCTTTAGAAATCAAGAATGAAACTGTTTCAAACCACGACTAACTGCACAAAATTTGGCTGAGCTCGCTGCTGACGCCTGGTCTTCTGAGAGGGCACGGGCAGCTTTGCCTGACTTGCTTCTCCTGCAGAAAGAAAAAGCAACATCGCCAAGCACAATGCAAAGTGCAGGCTCTTCCTTGCCTGTGACCATGCTTCTGCTTCCCACCCGAGCTGCCATCAGGTAGCTGTGCAACGTTGCACGCTTTCTCTTTTCCCATCTCATTCCTGATTTTTTTCTTCCTGACATACAGGTTTCTCCATCTTCTTGGCTGCGATGAAGCAATGCCAGCTTAGACTAGCACAGGTCTGGCGCCACAGTTGCTGTTCTTTCCAAAATACATTACTGCATGTTGTCATAGGCTACGAAAACATTGTGTTCCCATAGCAAGGTGGATTGATCAGTAAAGCAAAATACTCTTGCAAGATGCATAGGGGAAGGATTAATCTAGAAAGCAGAATATTCTTGCACGAATACTCTCCCTACCTAATGTATTTTCCTATTAGTTTCCTGAAGGGCTTCCTGACTCATGACTGGGTCAGGCCAGCACATCAGTGGCTTTTCCTGTGCTGTTCAGGATGAGACTTCCTGGCTCTCCACCTCAGCCTCTTCTCTTTCCATTCAAGAGCTACAGTGGCCAAGTTTCCTTTTCTGAACTCTTTGATATATGCAGTTAGAGCTCTTCTATATGTGCACAAGAAGGTTTGCGGTCATTTGGGAATTTTCCCTAAGGTGGTTTGGAAATCTCTTTTAACTAGGAGATTTTCCTTCTTCCCCACCATTTCTCTTATTGCTGCCAAGCTCGAGCGTAATGAGTTCATTAGACTGGGACTGGAAACACTTTCAACAGCTCCGTGAAGTTTTAGCCATTCCAGCGTCAGAGACTGGTGAGCAGACCTGGCTGAAACATCTGTAATAACAGATCTGTCTAAAATGAAAAAAAATAAAATAAAATAAAAAACCAAAACACACAAATCCAAACTCTCTAACATAAAAATGTGCACTGAAGTAGGATGACAACATTTGTCAAGTTCTCTAATGAGGAAATGCAAACTGATAGTTAAAGAACTCTCTGACACCAGGCAGGGAACCTCCCAACTCTTTGTCAAGGTCTGGTCACCTAGACAGAGCAAAACACACCAGTAACACAGAAGCTCTCGCAGTTCAGACTGCCGCATCTCATGGTTTCCTGAATTTTTAAGGGTTCACTTTCCTGCACCCAGGGCAGGCCAAGAAGACAGAGAAGTCACACAGCCAATGTATTTATTTTCTCACTAAAGAATCAAGATGCTTCATCCAAGATCAAGACCTTGCTGTGTTGGGTCCTGCATAAACATACAGGAAGAAATGGTTTAAATTTTTGTTGTTGTTAAGTATTTGAGCCAGAGGGTTGGTCCTGCTGCTCAGTGGCACAGCTGGGACAGGAAGCCAAAGACCTCCCTTTCTGCTCATTGCTGTCAGCTGCCCATCCAAAAGACCGGATCCTAGAGCAGACGCAGCCCACGCGACATGCAAAGCCCCATGAGCTCCCTGCAACTCAGCAGTTTTATAGATACGCTAATGCTGATCATGTTAGGATTTAACTTCAGGGGACTGCAGAGTCCAAAAGGTCCAAAAGGTATAAATTCATTTAAAGGGGGATTAGACTAATTCACAGAAGACAGGTCCTGTCAGCGGCTACTAAACACCACAATTTGGATGCAACCGCTAAAGAGCTATTGGCGATGTTGGAGTTGGGACAATAAAATAAATCTTTAGTCTGGCCCTCTGCTGAAGATCTTCTATACCCTCTAACTAAACTAATTATGAGTATGGCACAGACTTCACAGCAAAGTCAGCTGCCGTGACTCATGCCTTAACTCTGAAGAAAAAGCCAGCAACTGTGTTCAAGAGATGGTTAGACACTACCGCAGAAGTCCAGACAGCGAAAAGAGTTAGCAGAAATCTAAGAATTTACAGCCTGTGGTGCTCACCTGCAAAACCAGCCTCCAAATGAGATGACTTTTGTGCCCACCGCTTCCTCACAAGAGCATTAAGAGATGGCAAAGGCCAAGCCTGGGTCATTTTCATCCTGGCGAGGGCCGCCAAACCAGAGATCCAACACCCAGCACCAGCTACACAGTTTCTGTTTCACCTCCATCCCTGGCCGTTGTTTTCCGTTTTTACTGTTTGCCTTCATATTTATTCCGAAAACAATCCAACGTGCTCAACTGAGAGATGTCGGGCGAAGGCAGAACACAAAATAATATCAGCAAGGGGGTCACTGCAAGTTTAGTGGCCAGATGCCAATCAGATAACGATCTGCAAGCTGTTACTCCACACGTGGGTGAGCACATGGGACCTGGGCTGCAAGCAAAAGCAATGCTTATTTTTTCTTAGAGATTAAGCCAAAGCAGCATATGAAGTGACCAGTCTGAACAGTGATGAGAGTAACTTTAAGCTGCATTGTTTTTTCTTTTCTTTTTTTTTTTTTCTGTCTTATGGTGCTTAGGTACATGAAAGAGAAATGCACTCCTGTCCCTGTTTAATTCGGAGTACCCAGATCTAGATCTCTCAGCTTCTGCTCCAAGAATGCCATACAGTCAGATATGAAATACCTACGGGAACTGTACAGTCCTTGAGATCATCACCTCTTTCAGGGCAGGGACACTTGCAAATACATCTGTGCAAGGTGCTGCACAACAGGCTACTCTGTAACTACTTATGCGAATAAAGAAAAAGACTAATTAGGCCAGTCCTGCAAACTGTTTCTATTCATAGGAACTAATCTGGCAGAAAACTGGTTGGTTTTCCAAGCCAGGCCTCCAATATCCCAAGTTCTTCAGTCCCCTTCAAAAACTGATTGTGCTTCTTGGTATGGTTTCCCCCAACACTGTCCCTCTAAAGCTCTTCCAGAAGGCTGTTCATCTCATGGCTAGAAATCTTATTTATGTTTCCAGCCTATATTTATCCATGGCCAATTTATACACATTAGCCCTTTCACCAGTTATATCCATCACTTTAGCATTTACCCCTGCATATTTAAAAAGAACACTCATTTTACTTGGCTGAACCGAATCAGACCAAGGTGTTATTTTCTTGTTGTGAGTCTTCAGCGTTCCATGATGATCCCCCATTTCTTTTTAATTTACTTGCTCTTGTTCTCCCTGCAATGGCACCATTGCACGGAGTAGCCTTACGAGGTCTCACCAGAGTTGTGGGCTGGCACATGGACACCTTCCCATCTCGGCTGGAAATGCCTCCTATGCTACAGGCCGGGAATACACTTCCCTTTCCCGCAGTCCCAGCACACCGCTGGCTCAGGGCCTCCACGCAGTGCTCTGATCTGCCTCCCCCTCGGTCACACTGAGCTGAGAAATTGCCCCTGGGCATCAGAGCTCCTTGCTCAGCCCTGACAGGACTCCTTCTGCGCGCTGATTCTCACCTCAGCGCCTGCACGCTAACCCTGTCTTCTTCTGTGCTCATGACACCTCACTGGGCGCCCTTTGTTTTTTAGGACTAAAGTCACTAACAAATACATGGAAAAAAAAAAAAAAAACATTCCCAAGACCAAAACTTGAACAACTCCTCTAGTAAACTCTTTTTTTCCTGGCTGCTTTTGTAGGACCCTAAAATCTTATGGTCAAGTAGTTAGGCAGCGTAAATCAGGTGTGAGTCCCTCCAGAGGGGTTTCCTTCTTTCCTTCTTTCTTCTTTAACCTCCCAGATTAGTGATGGTATAAAGTCCCCTTGCACCCACAGACACCCCTTGCCACACTTTCTGTACAACGAAGCAAGACACCAAGCCTTTTTGCTCGAGGACTGCTCAGGGTGGTGACACAAATCCTGGCCTACTGGGGATTGCGTGTTTGCTCCCTTCACCTACCCAGTTTGCTTAACTCATCTGCAAACACAAGAATGGTATCTAAGCGGCAGAAGAACCAGCTCAGCCCGTATCTCCAACTCTGCTCCATCACTAACAAAACCATGGGATTGCGAAACCACGAGAAACCCGGCATTACTGTTGATGATGTCCAGGCCTCAATAAACTCCACCTGGCCTTTTCCCAAGTTACTCCTTCTGTGCTCCTGTCAGGACTGAAAAACTGCTGTTGATATGAGTAAACCCAAGCACACGGCATGTATGAGCAAAATAGAAGAGCAGATAAAAACTGCAGATGATTCTTTTGCACTTGAAGAAGCGATGTCTGACAACACTTGCCCATCGAAAAAGAGGGTAGTTTGAAAAAGAAGCACCATACAGCGTTACACTGAAAAGGACATGAGGAAAAGTGGCTGAACATGGTAAACAGGAGAGCAAGAGAAAGCTAGAGATGGACCAAGCACAAGGAGTAGCCCAGCCTATTTTGGCAGGAGAATGTATTTGCCATCAAATCTATGGAAAAGAGTGCTGCTGCCATATCCCCCATTCCAGACGTAGGGTTTGCTAATCCAGTCCCAGTTTATCTTCCTCGACTCTGCAACCGCAGCTCATGCACTTCAAGACGAGCACCAGTGCCCTCCACCCTGTCTGAGTGCTATGTGCCAAACAGCAAATGAGAAAACCCAGTTTCTCTGCAAGAAAAGCAACTTTACTCAATTAAACCCCCTCCTACAGCTCCCCAGACCAAACCAACCAACCCACTAAACCACAGAGACGCTGGCTGTGTCTTGCTCTGCAGTTCAGGCAGCAGGAAAAGGCTGGAGAGGACAAAATTAGACTGCATTTAAGTGTTCTGGTTTTGACACTGTTTGGAGAGCACTGAAGCAAAGGAAACCAAGCAAAGTGGGCCCAGGACGGAGGCAGAGCCTCCAGCATACCTGGGCCTGATCCTCAAACTCGCCGTTCTCCACGTCCACTGGATGATTGCCACCATGGGAAGGCAAGGTGACACTAGTCCCTCAAAGCGGTGGCCTTCGCACATGAAAACTGACTCCTGTGTTCGTAACCACACATGTCTGTAATCATGTTCTTTTGAACATGATGAACAAAGGTAGTAAAATTATTCAAATGTAACAGTTCTCACTGCAGGAAAAAAAGTTGCATTTTTTTTCAGCCTGATCTTCCATAACCATGACCTTTTTTTGGGACTCCTAACTCCCCTTCTACGGACTCAGCACTGAGTTAAGCAATACTACCCAATCTTTCCTTAAAATAACAGTTGTCTTTCATAAGCAATTGCAGGTAAAAGATGAACATATGAAGAGATTAGGTCTCCACAGGTGGTAAAAGACCATCTGGTTAGCAAACCACTCCTGGTCCAGCACTCTCCTCCAGCTGATACGTCTTTCTGTGCACACAAACTAAGGTGCTTTGCAAAAGGATGAGCTTACAAAGAAACTCTCTTGCAATGCACCACAGCCACCCCATGTGCTGACCCAAATTCCTCATGTCCTAAAGGATGCCAATGATCCTTCACACAACACGAACTCAGAGACGTGCAGGGACATCCCAGGAAAGGAGAGGTTCAACACTCTTGGCTACACCAGATGTCATCCAGGATGTGGCTGGAGGTGCTGGGAGGTAACAGAGGCAGTGGCCAGACCACTGCTGCTGGGAAGAAAAGATGTGCAAGAAAGTCCAAGGCATTTGAGGATGTCCCTGAAAGATGAACTCAAGCAAGGGAGTTGTTCACCTGGGATGTAGGTGCTCCAGTGAGCGGGTCTGCCATGTGAGGAGCACTCAGCAAGGTCTCATTGAGGGTTTCTGCAATGGTAGGCAGGAGGGTACCAAAGACATGGCACATTAGTGCATGCTAAAGGGGGGAGCGAATATCTAGGTCCCCCCCAGATACTCACTTCTGATTTCCTTCAGTGGGAAGCAGAAAGTAAGTATCGAATGTATTCCCCGTTGCACCCATTTTGCATGGATGAAAACGTGCAGGTTAAATGGACACCAACGCTCTGTTTAGTCCCCAGCCCATCTCCCAGACAAGAAGCCTGGCCAAAACGCCAGCACAGGAAAGGCGACATCCTTGCAGAATTGCAGATTCATTTACGGGTTTTCCTGGGCAGCCGCAGTCCGGCTCCCAGAAGCTCTGGAAGGCGCCCAGCTGCTCCCTGTGCCTCGCCGCCAACGCTCGCTCAGATCCAGCTCCACCTGCCCAGCTCAGGGGCAGGCTGAAGGCCAGACACGTCCCTCGCTACGCCGGCCGACGCACATGTCTGCGAACGGAGCTCGGGGCCGTTCTTGACGCGATTTGCCTCTCCCTTTCCCACTGCTCCGTGCCTCGGCGGATCTCCCACACCTGGACACTGACAGGACATGGGAAGGCCTCTGGGAGCTGGGACTGGACAGGCCAGGAGAGCATCCAAGGCATGTCCTCTTTGGGGAAGTTTAAAGGACTACTGTGCTCCTTAAGTAGGGGTTGTTTCTCGCCCTTGCAAAACTGAGGGCATGAGGGAGTTGAAAGAGCTTATGGACCCAGCTGGGAAACATTCTGTCAAGAGAAATCCTTAATAACCTCCTCCTTCCAGCCAAGTGAGGAGCTCCGTATGGCCTCAGTGCTGCACACCGGTGCCAAGAGACCGTCACGCGTCTGCTGCGGGCGCCTTTCAAGAGATGCTGAGATGTCGGTGATCTTAGCAGCTGCTTTACACTGGAAACGAAGGGACGAGACGGTGAAATGGGAAAGAGGCTGCTGGGTGGAAAGCAACTGCGTTGGGCAGGCTGGGTTATCTACCAGCATCGCCACAGGGGGAAGAAGGACATGCTAGTTCTTCGCACGCTGAACCTCTCCCGGCCTGCACTGCCGTTAGGGAAAGCCAGCGGTGAACCTACGTTTCAGTGGATAGCACATGCACATGGTGGTCATCCTAAAGGCGTCAGGAAGCAACTACTGAAGTAAACGAACAGTGAAGGGATCCAGGTTATTCCTGGCTCTCTCTCCGTGTCCTGCAGTCAGGAAACCTATTGCTGGTCAGTACTCGCATGGGTCTAGGAGGAGGGCCATGTCGGAGCAGGGCTTCCTCACCCTCTCCAACCTCCACGTGTTCCCCACTACCTGCAGCTCCTAAAGCCCCATGTTGAACAGGCAGGTGAAGCCTCAAGCGATGGGGCTGCCCGGCCCCCACTGCAGCAGGACCTCACCAGCCTCTGCTCCATGGAGAACCAACGGCTGCGTGTTCCTCCCCAGGAAAACCTCCGGCCATCATTAAGGACTGGACATACTGCCTTACATGGGATATCAGTTTCTCCCCTCATTTCCATGCTGTAACTCCATTCAATCATGTTTCAAGATAAGCCACTCCAGACCCCAACAATCTTTCTTTTCCTGAGAAACCAGGTATTAACTTCCCATTTATTACTGTAAATTATTAACATTGGGAGTGCTGTATGGTGAACCCCAAGTTTGAAAAACTTTTCCCTTGCTTTAAAACAAATCTAGCATCATTCCAAAGACTTTCTCCGTAGTATTTTCAGGATTTATCTCCTCACTAGCTATTGGCCTGTTATTTCAAAAGCTGCTGCAAGAAATTCTCGGTCTTGGAAGTCTGGGAAAATTAATAGTTGCATTTTCAGCATTAAAAAAAACATGCCTACATTTCTTTAAGCGCACATATAAGAAAAATTAATTGGAAGAAAGGTGAAGATAAACAACTATTAAGCCTTAAGGAAAGCTAAAAATGAGATGAAGCATTTTTTCTTCAAAGCAAAAAAAAAGAAAGAAAAAAGAAATCTTGGCTAAGCAACCAGCTGTCATCCAATTTGGAAATGAAAGAACAAAATGAACTCAGTCCTTCACATAAAGCACTATTAGGACAGAGGGAACTGGGGAGAGAGGCGAAGACGGGATAAATGCCTGAGAAGGACATTTGCTTCAGCTTTGTAATTACTTATAAAAGTGCTTTTTTAAAATTATTTTTTTCTAATTATTTTTAAAAGATCAGAATAAATTCTTACCAAGATAAGCAACACTAATACTGCTGCTTCCACCACTCCTGTCTCGCACTTCAGTGCCCCTCAAAGCAGATTTAGGAGTAAACTGGCAGCTAGAAGTTTTTGGATGCTTTCTTCTACCCAGTGCAGGGTTTTCCAGTAGAATAAGGGTAAAAATCAGAGTTAGTTGTATGGGAAACACTGTTGTAAAACTGTTACAGAGCCTGGTTGGGTTTGAGCTTGCTTGGTACCTGTCTCCTGGATGTTATCGGAGGAAAAGAGACTACAGCAATTTTTTCTTTTTTCCTCTTTATTCCAGTGTTTTCATGTGTCAGAGCAGGTAAATCAAAGGCAGTGCATAAAACCAAGCAAAGCACCGAAAAGCTGCAATTTGGGCAGCCTGCCTCTGCCCCCAGCCTGGCTGGGCTCTCCCTCATGCAAGGCTGGAGCAGGGGCAGGATCCTACTCAAATCATCCCAAATGGGGAGCCCTTGAGCACTTGGAGCAAGCAGATTTATTGCACATCTGCACTGTGGTCAAGGCAGCCGGGCAGGAGCACGGAGGAGAGGTTCAGAGGAGCGGGGAACGCAGGTAGATGCCTCCACTGCTGGGCTCCGTGCCCATAAACACGCTCGGGAAGCCAAATTCATCTCCGCATGATTAAAAGAGGATATCTTGGCCCCCGAAATGTCCTCTGAATGATTTTTCTGTGGCTCAGGGACACCGCAAGGCTTCTCCCCTCCCCTTTTGCCTCCCTTGGGTGCCACGGGAAGCCCTTCTCCTTGGACCTCGCACGCTGACGAGCGCCAAGCTCCAAGTCTCGCCCTTCCCTGCGTTACGTGGCACTCCAATCCCCCCAAGAAAGCCCTGCAGGAGCTTACAGGGGACCACGCTGCTGATGTCATGTGGCTGCACGGTTGCTATGGGAACGGCGCCTGCTGCTGCTGCTGGAAAATTTGGGAGATCTGCAAGGAAAAGGCTCAGAGGTCAGCAGGGCGCCCTGCAGCCTCCCGTGCTGCCGCGAGAGCTGAGCCCCCAGCCCAGCCCCTCGGAAGCTGCCCTTGTCCCAGGCAGAAAAGCCCCTGGCCCCAAGAATGACGGAAAAAAATCCCCAAATCTGTTCAGGGGTTTATTCTCTTGCAAAGGATTCCACAAAAGCACAAGTAGCTCTCGGAAAAGAGGTGCTGGAGCTTTAGCCCATGCTGCATTGCTCCGTGCAGGTCATAATCGTGTGTAACAGCAGCAGTAAGATATATATATATATATATGTTTTTATATAAAAAATCTCTTTTCTTTTTTTCTCTCCTTAAGAGAGGTAAAGCTTAATTTTCTGCTGTACCTCCATCTCACTTGGCCCTTGGCCAGCTGATGAGTGAGCAGGAACAGAGCAAATGAGACTTTGGGTTAATCTAAAACACGAGCAAAGGGAAAGCCCTCCTGTTTTTATCCCTCTTGGAGGAATTGAGAAATTCCCCCTAGGAGGGGATTCTGTGTTTTTAATCATCCTCTCCTTCCAGGGCATCTCTGACCCGGCCTTACGTAAGGGCTTTAAACCGATTTCATGCCTTCAAATGACTCTGTTTGAGTTTGGTATCCATGCATCAAAGCAACAAAACCCCGAGGGTGCCAAGATGAGCCCTAATTGCAGAGGCAGCCCCATATAACAGTGACTTTATAAGAGATCACAAAAAAACGCCACTTCCACGGGCCACCGCTCGCTCAACGGTCAACCACCCACCTTGGAAAGGGTACAGAGCTGGTCCATCCTCCTTCTCCTCTACCCTCCAGAGCCTGGGATTGGTTCTGCTGGGAGGCAGAGGAGACCCTGTGAGGATTTCTGAAGCATGGACCCCATCAGCTTCGGCAAAGCCAAGGGGCGAGGGCCAAAGTGCCTGAATGCCTCGAGGAACTCTTGGTTTCTTGGTCCCTATGAAACCTGGGCCAAAAAGCTCCATGCAGCATAAAAGAAACACGCACAGCAGCAACATTTATTCCAGTTAAACCTGGAGCCCATATTTTTAAGCTTAGCACAGATTGCCTTTCTTGGCATGCATGATATTAATAGTTACACACATGTTCCAGCTTAGTTACCCCCAAAACACTAGCAAAACATGACTTTTTCAGGACATACTGCTGGTCCGGTAGGACCTTCTGGAGTCACAGTCATGGACCCTCTTGAGTTCTGGGCAAACTTGTGTTCTGACAGTATGCTGCCCACCTCGACATGTATTCGCTTTCAGTCTTTCTTAAAGAAATGACAAATACTTTGTATTTTCAATGGAGGCAAAAAGTGTAAGGTATTTTTGCTTTGTTCCCCCCACCACTCCCAGTCCCTCAGTGCTCTCTGGTCCATTGCCTCTACACCAAATTCAGCTCTGCTGGTGTTGTTATTATTCAGCGAAGAAGAACAGGAGAAATATCCACAGTCAGAGACAAAACAGCCAGAAGTTGTGCGGAAAAGGAAGGGAAAAGGTCCAGCACTCTCCAACAAAACATCGTCATCTTCCCACTGCAGATCCACTTGGGAAGGTCTGTAATTTATCCCTTTAATGCAGTTTCATGAGTCGACCTGTAAAGCCCGGCAAGGACCACGACCCCACGTAGCAGGAGCTGTGCCATGCCCTCCTTTCTTCATCTGACTGAGGTTTTCCGGAGGTTTCCATGTTTCCATCCTTCCCAGTTTATTCACATTCATGTTTTCAGGGCTAAAATAGCTCCGATGGGCCAACCTCTCGCTGGCTGGCAACGCTCACCTAACTCTTGCCTCCCTTCAGCTGGTGGTCGCTAACATCTACTAGCTGTTTTGAGGCCGAAGTGCCAGAGGAAGGATGCTGAAAGCCCACCAGGAGAGGAGGTCTAACAGATGTCCATCCAGCAGAGCCCACACTCCACAGGTCCCAGACACACCGAGAAATCCCAGTGCAACACTCCAGCCACACGGAGAAATCCCCACATCCCTAAATGGGATGCAACCTTCCAGCAGCTGCTTCCCTTGAGTCTTTCTCCCCATTGACCACAGAAAAAGCCCAGGCTGCTTCCTGCATGAGATGAAGCCAAGGAGATACCTCTAGGACTCGGATACTCGTTTTCTACTCCTCCCTCAACACCCAGTGTAGGAGGGAAGGGATGTTCAGCTCCCCTCCTTTCCTTCTCATCTCATTGGCACCCTCTGACCTGCACTGAGCCTTACTTCAGCTCTAGAGAATAACTTTCAAGGCTACCCAAATGACTTAAGGGCCTCACCCTAGTTCTTCTCTCTTATGTTCTTCTTCCTCCTCCCCATCCCCAAGAAGAGCTCATTTTCAACAGACTTCAAGCTTTTATTACCTCACCCTGGCAGGTAAACGGTCCACACACACATGGACTTAGGATATCAGAGATTATATGGAAAAGGTTTTGCATTTTAACTACCAATAGCAATTATAACAGCATTTGCAACTAGACTTATACTGGCAATATTTGCTTCTTCTGGATCTCTGGCTAAGCGATTGAGATACACTTTCGACCGATTCCCTTTCATTCTTCCTCTAAATATTCATGCTGGCGAATATTTTGCCTTTCCAGGCTAATACATAATGTATAAACCAGCCTCAAACACAAAGACATCTAAAACCAGTTTTCATAAAAGGGATTTATATTTTTTCCCCCATAAACAACAGCTGGCAAAGTATCTCACAAAAGAAAAAAAAAAAATCCCGCTTTTCTGAAATGTTTAATTACTCCAGGATTAATACTTCTCCAAAGCTGTTAGGTACAGCCAGTGCTGGAAGCAGAACGTTTCCATCTAAACACTGTGATGGAGCTATCCTCATCTCACTCGCAGGAGTGAGCATCCACTACAGCTGTATTTAACTTCTTTTTATTAACACTGCTGTGAGGAGCCCTCATTTTTAGTCCGTTCCTCAGAAGCAGATGCCACCTGATACTGATGTTGCAAAGCAAATGTTGGAGCTAAAACTTTCTGCTCCACGTTGGATGCAGAATGGGGATGCGCACAACTTAGTGCAAAGCAGCCCAGATGACACAGGGTAACTCTGTAAGCAACCTGAGTTTTTTCCTTTGCCATAAGCATTGCCTTAGAAGGGATAAAAGGAGAGATGTGAGCAACCCTGTGAGAGTGCAGCCTGACCCAAGACACCCGAATTGGGCTCTCATGCCGTGCCCATTTGGCAAAAGGCTCCTACTACTTCAGCTTCCAAAGCCAAACAGTGCTGGTGAAACAGCTCCCAAGGAACACGTGCCCCAAATCTTAACTCTCCTCTACCTGCAGATAAAAATCACAGGGGTTCAGGCAACGCTACGAGGTGTAAGACACAACTTCTAAGGGATAAAAGGGCTCAGTCCCATCGATCCTGCATCCTACGACCATTTCAAACTCTTCTGCGAAAGCAAGTTCACATGACCAAATTGATGCTTCTCCGACAGATCCTACTGGCTTTGACAGCTACACACTAATAGATAATACAAATATGAAGACAGGTCACAGTGTTGGGACCCTGCGACCTTAATGACCCAGCACAGTGCCAATGAAATCTATTTCATTTCCAATTTAGGTAAATTTGGAAAAAAAAAAAAGAGTCAGGGGCAAATACCTTAACTTTTGCGGAATCTTTCTCCCTCCCCACAGAAACAATCAACACAAAACCCTGAAATGCTTCCGTTCACCCGCCTTTTGCTTTAGAGGACAAGGACTATCACATTTTGCCTGCCCCTGGGCATACCAAAGGCTAAAGATGCATTCACATTGGCAACCATGTCCTAGATACCTGCAGTCCTTGGGATGACTTGCTTTGCAACGTCAATATTGTCTTAAAGTGGACTGGAGTAGGAAAAAATCAGGGATTTTTCTCTGGTGAGATGTCAGTGCAGATGATTTAGCCTGTGACAGCAACCAAATCAATTCTGGTTACAGGAGGTGCCTTCTCCTGTCATTAGGAGGACACGTGGCAGACGTGACCTGTGCCACTGAGCAACGCAGCTCATCCAACAGGCAACATAAATCCGAACATCTCCAGAGCCTCCTGTGATCCATCCTGCGTCACAGGAAGCACAGCAAAGGGCATACGCTGTCGGAGAACATAAGGCTGTTAATTCCAGCTATAAAAGACGCTGAAACCCCCATGGTACTTGAGCTTGATAAATTCTCCTTGGGTTCTGTACGGAGGCTTTGAAAATGTCAGCAATTTACAGTATATGCCACAGTATTTTATGCTACAGGGCCTCCTATTCTGCAGTCTACAGCATCTACACCACCACCAACACAGACAACCAACCTTGTCAGGGAATACAACATTCACAACACCAAGCAGAAATCACCTATTTCACTGTTTCCCATGCACCTAATCGCTCACAGAAACATCATTTTAACAGTTCGGACGCTTCTCAAAAATTTACAGCCCAACTATAGAAAAAGTGTTTCTTCCACTAATCTTGTTGGACTAGTAAATTATACAGTAAATTAAGTCCAGTTTGCTGACTTATCTATCTCTAATTAAGCAACAGATTTTGATTTAACCTCCACTGGGAGCATCCCAAGGATTTGCAAAATCAGAATGCGATGCAAAACACTGGATGACAGCACGTTCCCTTAAAAGGCCATCTGATCCTGATTTAGAGACTCTGAACAGCAGGGAATTTCCTACACAGAAAAATCTGCCAGAGAAACATCAATCTAGGCTTTATTAGCACTGTCACTTCATGGGCAAAGCATTTCAGCTTGTTCTTCAAAGGAAACAAGACTTGTGCAACCCTGGCGCATGCGGGTGCATTTGTGGCTAGAGCTGCAGGTCTTCTCCAGCAAACTCCGCTAGGTTCAAGGAAACTTGAGGAAGCAGCAAAGCTCTCTAAGATATGGAAGGTCCTGCAAGGGCTGGGGAAACAAAGTCAGAGATCAAGGAAAGTTTACGGGCACCCCCCAGTGCAATCAGTAAGCTTAATTCATACAAGATATCTAAGAATCCATAGAGGGATGTCTGCACACAAATGCTAGTGACATTGGAAGCTGAGCTTGGTTAATGTTGCAGTTTACAGAAATGCTGTGCATCTGTGCACTGCCAGCAGCACAAAAGAGGTAAAGTATTACCCAGAGCCCAGCTTTTTCAGGCATTGTGCAAATTGCATCTGCCTAGGAGTTATTTCTGGAAATACAGCGCCGTGTATTAATAATGACACGGCGCTGTACTTGGCTCTGGATTGCTGGCTCTGGACTGCTGGCTCTTCTCTTCCTGCACACGAGCCCATTTATTAATTATACATTGAAGAAAAAAAGTTAAATATCCCTGCGAGCAACAGTATTTCCCAGGAGACATCGATTCAACCCAAAAACATCCAGCATGGAGGCAGTGGAAGTAGGGCAGGAGATGTTGGCTCATAAAAACTTCACTTAGAAAAATAAAAATAAAATAGTAAGAAGGGTGGGGGGGAGGCATGTAAAGAGGAGGAACCGGGGTGTAAGTGGAACATAAAAATAAATCAAGCCTGGATGTGATAACTCGATTTCTCCTCTGCTGGCTTCCCTTCCCCCAGCATACTGCGAGCAGCAGAATGGCAAAACTTTCCATCACCCAGGCCAAATATTTGTCTGCTCCTGCATCCTGATTAAATCTGTGATCCTGCTTACCCATGGAGAGAAGAAAAAGAGGAGGACAGAGGACACCAGGGAGGGGGACACCAGGGAATGGCCACTTGGTCCATGGGCTCATAGCCCGGAAGTGGAAATCTCTCTTGCCTCTTTCTTGAGTTTTTCCTCATGCATCTGGCACTCGATGCTGGTGGAGACAAATTCAGCATCCGATGGACCTTCGGCCTGAGCAGCCCACCTCTGCCTACTCACGAGCTCCTGCTGCAGCACTTCTTCCAAGGCGTTGAGCAGGGTGTCTCAGGATACACGGCTGCACCCTCCCATGAACTCAGATGGGGCTTCCCTAGGGAAGGCTTCATGAGCTCTCGCTTGAGCTTTCTCTGGCACCTGCGTCCCCTGCCCCTAAGACCAGACCCTTCAGAGAGGGCCACCAGTGCAACTTGATGGCAACCCCATGGCTCTCAGCATCGCATGGCAAGGACCCACAGCTCTGCTCCTCCGGTTGGGACAATTAATAATTAATTGCCACTTGGTTTTCTAGTGGAATTTTATAGCAGCGATTATTCCTATTTGAGCACAAACCAGTTATCACCTCCTCCTTTCCTCTTCTCCAGTCAATTAAGAGATGAGAGTAGGCTATTAATAACCCCTCATTAGATGACACTGGTGTGGCGGGTAATTATCAGGATGCTTAGGCAGGTCACATCATTCAGCCAGGCCACAGGCGGCTTGTCAAGCAGCAGGAGCATCACAGCGCTCCGGTGCCCGGAAAGTCCGACAGTGCTCGGCTCCCTCTCCAGGCCGTCTCCCCTCAGAGTCCGTTAACGAGGCTCAATCAGGAACGGCCGGGCCACCAGCACCTGCCTGTCCAGCAGCAGAACTGGGGCCCTGCTGCTGTGTTCGTCAGTGCTGCAGACTCAGGGCTGTTTCAGGCTGCAGCCGTGGTGGCTGGGGCTGCCGACCTCTTCTTCTCCGGGGACAGGAGAGCTGAGGAGCGACGGCTGGGTTAAGAAAAAGAGCAGTGCTTCTCCAACTAACCTAGGAGACCGCTCTGTTAGCATGCATTACACTGCTACCTTAAGTGCCATCTCCTTAGACGTAGCAACTGTAGGGAAATTTTCTCTTCCTATGTGGTTTTACAGCAACCACGCGGATGGCTGGGATCCTATCAGGACTGCAAATCTTTCCAGAGGATCCAAAACCAAGAGAAGTCTTTTCCTTACCACCTGCTTCCTTCACTAAGATTATTAGGCAGTGAGGGAGCCATCCACTCTTGTTTGAGCTATTAAAGGGAGAGAGAGAAAAGGAAAAATAATCATCTCTCCATTTCTTAGCCAGGACAGCAAGGAAGTAACCAAGAGCTCTCACATATGGGTAACTAAGATCTAATCCGGAAAATCCCTTATGGGGTACATGAAAAAAATGCATTTTAATTAAATAGTCTTCTTTTACCCACTGCTGTGCACTAAATTAAACTCCTTTAACATTAATATATAAAAGCATTACTCTGTGTATGCATAAGTGAGTTTATGCACGCTTGTGTATAAAAACTGTACAATTAAGCACTGCTTAAAATGCAAATCACAGATGATAAAGCTTCCATCCTGGCTGTATTAAATCTATTAAATCTTGACTGTGGTGTTGCATTAGATCCTCAGTTGTTTAAAACCAGTGTGAACTCTATGTGAAGGCAATGGAGCTAGTAACAATTTACATCAGTGGAAAATCTGGACTTTTGATTTTTAAATACTTACCACTGGCAAGAATTAAAAAAACAAGCAGCAAACATTTAGTTTGTGACAGACCACCAGATGTTATTTTTCTTCTATTACAGCAATATCTCAAAAAATAATTAATTTGAAACAGAAATTTTAATAAGACTTTCATTGGGACAGATCTTCCTGCTACATCATCTGCCTCTGAAGACAGTGACATTTAAATTAAGGCTTGAGACCTTCAGATAGGCATTCCTGTCCAACCTGCAAAATAGCCTGGACACACTGAAATTTAAAGCACCTGTTTATAATGGTTTGCCCTCCCTCCACCATCCTGACAGGATGAGGAGTCTTCAAAAGAAGAGAAAATTATATCTATATTGTGAATGCTTCTCAACAGGCCTGAAGTTGTAGAAAGAGATCTTAACCCGAAACTCTTTTGACTGGAAAGTTAACCACACATGTAACTATTTTGTTGGATAAGAACAACTTTAAGAAAATGCTTCAACAATTAGTGCTTTTAGGGTTCCAAACAGTTCAACTTCCAGGTCTGGCTTTTCCTTTTATCTTCAGATAACACTGAAATATCAAGGGTAGAGAGATCTTATAACAAGGAAAGGAAACATCTCTGCTGGTCACAGTGGTTAGTGATGGTCCTTCTGCCAGAGGTTACCGCTTCAGATCTTCCAGGAGAGCTACTATTGTGATTATTCCCTCAACTGAATCAGTTAAAATGGCAGTAGTTCTCTGAAAAGGGACAGCTAGGATGGTCCTTGCTTCAGATGGTACAGAGGACAACAGTCCACAGGGCTGGCAAATGCATTGCACCCTGCTTCATCAGGTCGCTGACCATTAGGGAACAGGCATCTAAGTGGTGCAAAGAGGGAAAGGGACTGAAATCACTTTCTAGCTTTGGAAAAGCAATTTAGGTTGTGGCTAAAAGGAACAAACTCATCTTTATTAAATGGAGATGAGATTGGCCTGGAGAATATCCACACGGAGGAGATTCAGATACCTGCTGAGCGCACCCTGCTCATGTGTGGGTCATAATGCTGAACACGAAGGCCTCCTTGCCTCTGTGAACGCGAAGGAGCTCCTTGCAAGCCACAGAGATGCGCACCAATAAGTCTGTTGGGTGACAGGCAAAGCGGCACGCTGGCAGTGCTCCGTTTGGCCAGCTTGGGCACTCTGGAGCTCTAGTTGTGGGCACCTGGCCAGGTAGCCCTCTCGGTTGCAAACACTTTTTCTAGGCAAGGTCCAGCCCTCAGCTGTCTCATTTCTAAGTCACCTGCTTTGAATTGCGCTTGATATTTTGGAAACAATGATCCAACCAAGACGACTTCCTACCTCCTGGCAGCAGTCATGTTTTAAACAAAAGGCCACTTAGTACTGACGAGTCTTAGCCGATGACGGCAATGTTTTCTTAAAGCGTATCTAGAAATTCCCCAGCACGGAGACAAGGACAGAAATTGCTATGCCAGCACATCATGCTTGCGAAACCTAACAGGAACATGCAGCCAGTCAATGTTGATGGAAGCTCCTGCTGCAGAAACAACTCTAGTGGCAAAGCTATGCCTCCCTTGCCAGTGGGGCTGCAGACACGTTTCCTGTGCCAAAGAAGCTGCAGCTGTAAGAATATTTTGACCACACAATCCTCCAGTATTGCTATTGCAGCCAAATGGCATGCCAGACATGGACATCCTCTTCTGGATCTAGCTTTCCTGACTGAAGTCACTATGTCCTGTTGTTCGCCATCACACATGCACCAAAGTTATAAAAATGAATAACCAAAATCATCCCCAAGCCCCTTGAAGACAAGCCAACCAGACAGCCTTCAGCAGTACTTGCTCCAGCCACGCAGCCTTCAGCCGAGCTGGATTAGAGAGTGTTTGCACAACGTTCCCAAGGAACGTCGGCAAAGGGGTTTTACAGTTTGGATCTCATTATTTGGGCATAGTCCCCAGTCATCACTTGCAGAATGAAAACCGAGTTCTCCAAAGCACGCACCATATAAATACTGGGAATGTGCTCTCCTTGCCCATCTTGCAAGGGTCTTCCGTTAAGTTTAATGGGATGCAAATCCCATTTGCTTTAAAAGCCATGCTTGGGCAGCCAATCCCATTCCCACACTCTCATAGCAGATGCAAAGTACCCAAACACCTGCACTTTGAAACAACAAACTCTTAAAGTTGTCATGGTAAATTCCAAGCAGCAGTCTGCCAACATTTATACGGCTCCTCATAAAGACTTGGACTCAGAAAACGACAGAAGCATGTGCTACGTCTGACCTCACGCTGCAGCATTCTTAAATTTTCTCTAGACAGTCTTACACTAATTTAACGAAGTTCCTTCCAAATCCAGGCTCTACACCAATGAGTTACTACCACGCGGAGATGCAACTGAGCTTTAAAATTGCTCTGTCATTTTGGCTCCAGGTGCAACCAGCTAGGCTTAATTGAAATAAGGGACTGGTATTAGTTTAATCAGATGGACTTAAAGCTGGAATTTGTTAAATGGGGGCACACCTCGAGCACAGGGCCCAGGAGTCTGAATTCCCAAGGCGCACACTGGTGGTAATGAGTTCATTCGGTGCTCATGTGGGTCTCACAACTCCTTCCATAAGCGTTCCACCGTAATTTACTGTAGGTTAAATATTAGCAAACACTTGAAGCTTGGACCAGCTCTGGGCCAGGTCAAAAAGCTTCCGATCTCAGATCCTGCTAACAGGTTGCTTCAAGTTAACACACGACCTGGCCTCCAAGAGATAACGCAGAGCTGTTTGCGCTCGGTAAAAGGCAAAGCAAAGTGCCACCACAGATGCAAAGTCACAGCCTTCAGCCGAGGTGATGGGAACTACGCTGATAAATACCTACAGAGAACCTGATGCAGAATTTCAGCCTGTCACCACAGGTCGAAAATGATTTTCTCTTTAAAAAAAAAAAAAATCCCTCAATCAACATGGACCCCAAAGTTTACATTTTTTTTAAACCATTCATCACTTACTGGACTCAGTAAGGGCAATATTGATACAGGTCTCTTTGAAACTAAGCAGTTATTAGAAAGGGCAATCACACTGTTTAGGCTTGAAATCTCAAACCAACCATTTCTACCTCTGCCTTCTTAATTGGCCTCTTCTTAATGGCACTGCAGAGCTCTGGGCCTTCTTTGACAAGCCTGATGAGAAATGAAAGCCAATGCACAGATCTCCTCAAGGTGCCCAGGGCTCCGTCACATCACGAGGAAGGCACCTAAATCTGTCTCCCCACACAAACAACAGCTTAGCTAAGGCCGAGCTTGTAATAAAAGCACCGCTCGACAGCCCATCCTGGATTTGCACCGCCAGAGGATCTGCCCAACCAGGTTTGGACACGGGCAACTCGGTCTCTCTGTTGTCAAAAGAGACGAAATGGAATTCAAATGATGCAGAAGTCCTCCCCAAATCGCTCTGTTTGTGCTACAGCAAAGATGTGGCTTGCAGACTTCAGCAGCACGGTGAGAACACGCATCTGTTAGCAGCTCCAAAACAGCTAAAGAAGCCAACTGTTGTTCTTTCTGGGAGAACCCAGCAGCATAATGAGATGCTGCAGGAAATGTGTTCAGAAAATGGGAGTTTGGTGGAAATAGCATGCTGGAGAAGGTTATGGCATTTTACAAAAATGCAACAGCATATTTTTAAATGCTTAAGTGAACAAATTGCATTTACCATGACAGAAGAACAATGAAGGTATGTAAAAAAAATAAGTTACTCTGGTATCTGGCCAATCAAGAAAATTTACATCTGGCACACATTTACTTTTATTACTGCTCTGAGCAGTTACTTGTACTTCAGTAATGCCTTGAGGCCACAATATGCTGAGCAGCTTGCATTTCCTGAAGAAGTATCAGATTTGATCAAAAGGATGGCCAAAAACGTGTTATGAATGCAATCACTTGCAATTTACACTTTCTGGAGCGGTAATAAATCCTCACAGTGTGCTTTTCATCAGTCCATTCAAGTGTGCTCCACGCACCTCTTCCATCTTGCAACTGAGACGACCAAAGCACAGACAAGTCCTGACCAAGACCTTTCACCAGATCCATGCCAGAGCCGGGAAGGGGACACGTTTCTCCAACCTCAATCCATTGCTCAGTTCAATAGCTCTGTCTGCAGCAAGGCTGCTTCGAGTGAGAAAGCTGCGTGCCGTCCCACAGAAAGCCTCTGGCGGCTACAGGAGGTGGACCCACCTCATTACTTTAGCCACAAGACTCTCCTTACAGCATCAACATTTATTTCAGATAACATTGCTTCTGCTACACCTTTATTTTCCTCAAAATGCAAGGAATATATGCAAGGTCTAAGGACATTACACTGTCGTAGCTCTGCCTTGCTTTACAATCCTATTGTGGCACACATCTTTTATTTTAAGTGAAGGGATCAGACATCTGCCTCAAAAGGCCCGTGGATCGCAAGGCACAGGAGTATATCACAATGTCAGCAAGCTTACGCTTTCGAAGAACATTAAGCTCCAAAAGGCTGGTTACATGTTGTGCTCAGGATGGCTCACGCTGTTGCGATGTGCCCGAACACAATTTGTTGAGCTGTGCAAACCCAACAGAGGTAGAGTTACCTCTGCTCCAAACCAGGGGCAGCTCTTAGCTTGGCAGTTCTGGGGGTAAAAGTAGAACTTTACAACTACTGGCAAACTTTCTTTTGAGATCCCCAGCAACCAAAAAGCATTAGAGCTACCACTACTCCAAACCAAGGAACGTTCAACATTCTGGCACTCAAGATTTGCAGGATCCAGCCTCTCTTTTTTTTTTTTTTTTTTTTCCCTTACCACTCCCAGAGAGTTGGAGGTTCTCTTGTGTTATATCCAGGCTGTGGGAGGATTTCCCCATCCTCAGTTTGGTTCAGTGCAGCTAAAGATCATCTACAGTCGGCTTAATACATAGAAAGGGCAGTTTCCCATGAAAAATTAAGTCTTCATCTTTGACACCTCAAATATAGAAACCAAAAGATCATAAACTCATGCGGTAGGGAGTATAAAACTGATTACCAAGAATTCAGCTCTTGCCCAATGAATTCCTAACAGAATCACACCAGAGAAGACAATCTCAAATTCTAGAAACATTCACATTAATTGGAAACACAGTCTGGTGGTTAAGAGTTCAGACTCCAAGAATGCCATTCCATCGTTCACAAAGTTAACTCTACACACAACCATTACTTTTCCTCTTGATGGAGACCCAGACACAGACAGCTAATGAAGACTTTGTAAAAATTAATTAATTAATTAATAAGGCCAAGCCAACAGGGGAAGAGTCCAGTGACCAGAAAAACTGCTACTGGAGCAATTTCATTAGTTGGCCTATCATCCTTGCATAAGATGGTCCTACTAAATCTCCTGCAGCTTTTTGTCATCTACAAAATAGATTTCACCCTGTTCAGTTCAAATCAGTTCAAAACAGCCACACCCAAAATGAAAAACAGCTAGGATAGGTTCAAAGAGCCTAAGAGAAGACAACTACAACTTACCATTTAACCCCCAGGGCACTGTGCCCACACTTATTTTTCTAGGTAGACATCTAGATCTGCAACATCCACCCCCCTTCTGAGATTCCACCTTCTTCTTACAAATTCAGGTCCTATGACTCACTAGTAACTCCTTGGATGACTTTTACATAACAGCAATGTGGCATTATCAAGCATCAGAGAAGTAAAACCCTGTTTAGCAAGGCAATATGTGATATTTATTCATTGGTTCCCAGTCCTACTTTGCTTCTTAACGCCTTTTGAATTCAGAGATTTGAAAGCAAAGATTTCTGTTGTGCATTTTAAAACACTCTGCTGCCTTTTCCACCACACGCAGTCCCCAAAGGAGTAACTCTAACTTGCTAAAAGTTCAAGGAAGCAAGTCTTATGCTTCTAAATTTCTAAGAACTAGAAGAAGAGAAAAACAAAACAAGCAAACACAAAACAGACAAGCAAAAATGCACACTCACAAATTTCTGGACTTTCCCCTTCAGAGGGGAAAAATAATAGAAAAAGGACATTTTTTTTCATTGCTGTCACTTGAAATGATGGTTTATTGCTGCCTAACTGTACTAATTGGTTGACAGTATACTTTTGAAAATATTTTTCTCTTCTTTGTGCTGAAGAATGCTGATATTTGCTACCTGCATTTTTTTTTAATGGAAATGAAGCAGGCAGCTCCTTTAGAGACGATGTAACACAAAAAAAATGTGTTTATCCCCCATGAAACTGCATGTGCTAGGACAAGCCATCAGATCTTCTAAGGAATACTTGGTTTCCACCGTGAAACAGCTGTGCTCCACCTCCTTTTTCCTTTCCTTTTAAAAATTATTGTTGCCCTCTCCATCAAATAAGGCTGGAATCCCATAAGTTTCATAGCTGGTTTCGTTCCAGGTTACATCAGAAAACGAAACAAGGAGTTAAGATGGGGAAAAGTAGCAGCTTTACACCAGACAAGAGCCCTGCCATGTCTATTCTCTATCTGCTTGGCAAGTCTATGCACAAAGCAAAGCAACGGAGCGCTTGCACAGAACTGGAGGGAGGTCAAGAAGGAGGAACAAGGAGCAGAAGCAGTAAGGACTGATGGGTGGACCATAGAAATTGGCTTGCGTGAACCCACCGGTCCCAGTTTTGGAGCACTAGGTCAGCCTGGTGCCCTAACAGGCCATCGGAGGAGAGCTCTGCTTTTCAGGGCACATGTTGTATGCTATTAAAACACCAATTTATTCCCGACATTCACAGGGATATACCACCCCAGCACCACGCAGGTACATACCTAAGCCAGCAGGAATGTTACCCATAAATCTATTAACTTGCTTCTCGGGTGGCCACAGTCAATTATCCTTCGGCATTCCTCACTCTAACACCCAGCACAGCACTCCAATCCTCCATAAACACCCTGCAAGACCCTTGTTGCGTAGCTAGCTATGACAAAGTAGTCATTTCCACTGGAAACAATAATTGCAATGGGAACGTGCTAATCACAAGTATTGCCACTTAAGCAAATGAGTCCCAGTAGGTGGGCATTTGCAGATTATCAGGGCACATCTTGGCCATATTGTGATGCAGAAGGCTGGAGGCTGCGTACAAACTAAGCCAAGAGCCAGTGGCTCTAATGAGATGCACTTCTATTAGGACAAGTACTTGCTTCATTACAACTGCTTGATACATATGCAGTGGTGCCTTCTGCAAAAATAAATAAATAGCACTTTTCTGCTGGAGGCACTACATGCTCAGAGGAGTTTATCACCTGCAAATTCTGAATATGATGCTGGTTCGTTTTGTTTTGATTTTTGTTTTGATTTTTGTTTTTGTGTCATTACATGCTCCTCCACTTTCTCATTCCTTTATTTCATTAATGCAAGAGAGCACCCTGAGGACAAACAGGCACTGGCAGTGTCACTTCTTGCTTTTAATCATGGAGCTCATGTTATTTTTCTTCAGCTCTTGGAGGGGTTGCACATGTAATCGCATGAGAATCTCAGCAAAATTTCAGCAAAAACAAAGTTACTGGCTTACCGGAGGCTCAGGGAGCCTTATTTTCAAATAACTGCCTGATTTTGGAGACCAGCACAGTACTTTTAAGTGTTCTGCAAAACAAACAAGCAAACAAACAAACAAAAAACACAATTGTTCACAGCTTCCCCTTCAATGTCTATTCCATGTGCAACAGGTCCTGCCTGTAAGCAGGTGACACACAGATACTTTAGAATGCGTCATTAATTTCCCTTAATGGGATTGGATTTGGGAACAATTACAGATAAACAATAAACCACAGCCAAAATATTTCTTTCCAAGATTTCCCAATTCCAAAGGTTTTCCTTGAAAAGACTTCTTGCTCCGATGATTTTTATTTATTTGGCTCTGAACTACTGCCAGCCTCCGCGTACTCAATCAGCCACTTGCGCCTCGGATTTCTGCAGGTTTCTACCAGTAAATGCATTAAGGAAGATGGTTGTTGCATAGCCCTGTGCCACTCAGCGAGGGTTTTCGGAGGAACTCACCTACATGCCACTGCAACCCGGTGACACTTGGGCCTGTTGCCCCCTTAGAGAACTGACGAAGCCGCAAAGAAAGTAGTTGCGACCATCTCTCCTTTCAAAAAGGCCTTGCAACACCTCAAATCCCAGCCCTGCCAAACCCAGCTCACAAAACAAACCCTGCAGCGAGCGCAAAGCAGCAGGACCGAGTCCCAGCACTCCTCCGGAGCCTTGCGACGCCCAAGTCCGGTGCGAAGGCCGTCGCTTCGGCCCTGCGGCGAGCGAGCACCGTGCACACGTGCGCGGCTCACCCAGCTGCAGGAGGCACCGCCGGGTTGCCAGGGCCGCTCGTACAAGGCAGCACATCCATAGTTAAGCTGGGACCATTAAGCCCCTCACTGCTGCCCTTGCGGTACAGAGGACAGAGCGCACCCTCAGCAGCTTGGCTGATGATCCAAAACTGGGGCGAGAGGCTGATACCCCAGAGGGCTCTGCTGCCATGCGGAGGGACCTGGACAGGCTGGAGAGATGGGCAGTGAGGAACCTCAGGAGGTCAAAGGCAAGCGCAGGGTCCTGCACCTGGGCAGGAATAACCCCATGCACCAGGACGTGCTGGAGAGCAGCTCTGTAGAGAAGGACCTGGGGGTCCTGGTGGGCAACAAGTCAACCATGAGCCAGCAGTGTGTCCTTGTGGCCAAGGAGCTACTGGGGAGAGTCCAGCGTAGGGCTACAAAGATGATTGGGGGATAGGAGAACCTCTCCTATGAGGACAGACTGGGAGAGCTGGACCTGTCCAGCCTCTAGAAGAGAAGGCTGAGAGGGATCTTATCAGCGTGTATGAGTACATTAAGGGAGGTTGTCAGGGCCAGACTCTTCTCAGAGGTGACCAGCAACAGGACAAGAAGCAGTGGGCACAAACTGAAGCACCAGAAGTTCCATCTGAATTTGAGGAAAAATTGCTTGACTGTGAGGGTGACACAGCACGGGAACAGATTCCCCAGACAGGTGGGGTGGAGTCTCCTTCTCCGTAGACATCATCTGGGCATGATCCTGTGCAAGTTACTCTTCGTGACCCTACTTGTACAGAGAGGTTGGACTAGAAGATCTCCAAAGGTCCCTTGGTTCTGTGTTCTGTAATCTCGCATGCAACTGATGTGGGGTGAAAAAAAAAACAAACCAAACCACAGGACTCTTGTATCAGAGCAAGATACCTAATGATCATGACAACATCCACTTGGGTTGAATGAACCAACCGAAAGCACACAGCTCTATTACTTCGCTTGTGAAGACAGCGTGGCTGAGCTCAGCAGCCCGCCGACCCAGAGATGTCTTCTCCAACCTGCCAGTGGGCATCTCCACAACCTCCACCACTGCTCAGAGCATCCCACCACTCTGTGGGACCCACAACACAAATGGGCCCAAATGGGGCAAAAGTGGCAATCTTCACTTTGAACTGTAAGCATGCAGCAGCAAGAGTGTCAAGGGAACCATCCATGGAAGGTAACAAGGATTCTCCCAACAGAAGTATTTAAACAAAAAATGACGGAATTAAAGGAGGAAATACTTTTTGAAGACACACAGTTATAAACTCAAATAGCCAAAGTTTTGAGAAGAAAATCAACAAACAACCCAGCACTGATGTCAGTGGAAAATAGGGCTATTTCCATATTCCATTTTTCCAAGTCAGCAATGTTTTCCTAGCTTTTCTAGGGGGTTGGGGATTTTTGTTTGTTCATTTTAAACTTTTAAAATCTGAAATCACTTTTACTGGCTCAAGTCTTCTGGAAGAGTGACAAAATTGTCTTACAGTGGACCAAAAACAGCCCAGGGAAGAAAAGGCTTTCATACGTGTTGGGAGGAAAATGAAGCATGGCTTTTATTAGAAAGCTGTGATGGAAGGAAGTTGCTGTTCCTTTCAGGAAATAATTTTGTAGAGAGAAATAATAACGACGTTTCCTTTGGTGCAACAGTTCACAGAAGGGTGGCCACAAGCTCCAGCTGCCTAGCTGGTCTTCCTCACCCTCTCTGGCTTTGTCCTAAGATTTGCCACAATTCCCCTGTAGGACCTTCATCCTCTTCATCCCAAAGGCTGACCTTACCAAGCCAAGGCCAAGGCAGAGCTACTACCTGAAGTCACCTGTACGGATTTACTCCTCAGGCCCTTAAGGGTCTGAGCTGTGGCAGAGAAATAAATGAAGTAAAAAGGAGTACATGTTTCTGCATGACTATGGCACAGCTGCTCGTGGGAGCTGACGAGTAACATGGCAGGACTGCAAGGAAGCAACCACATTAGTGACTGATTTTCTGTTGTTCAAATTCTCCATAACGACTCCTGCTTCTGTACGGGCGGTTTTCTGCTCTGTTTTGGAGGACTGCAACGTAACTGCACAACAGGGCAGCGTGTTAAAAATGCTTTGGGCCGCTGGGGAGCTTTTTTTCAGCTTCGTAGGAACGAACATTGCCAGTGTGCTGTTTCACAAATGTCCAAGTTTAGTCATCAAGGACCTGAGGTTCACAGAATGGCAGCTTAACACACCCACCTCCATAACCAGGCATGCCTGAAGGAGGTCTGTCTCCCAACGATGGAAAGTAGGACTGTACGGGCGGAATTGGAGAACACAAATAGGACACATTTACCTATCAAAACAAAGCCTTCTACAATGAACTGCTCCTCCCCAAGAGCTCTCAGGCTTTCTGTCCATCGTGCAAAGGGAGACAGGCCGTGGACTCAAGTTTGATGCCACGAAAGACTGCAAACCCCATGGGTTTTAGAACACATCTCCATGGTGAAACCTGTCATTATACACCTTCCCCATCTGCTGTACTCCCCAGCAGCCAGACTGAAGACCTGGGAAGGCGCAAATCCAGGAGGAGATGAGACACAGGCAGATTACTGCCTGCCAAAGGGCCTCCTCCAGACTCTACCAAAAGGTCCATAGATGTCTGTCAGGTCCATAAACTCCACTCACAGTAGGCGTAGAAGTTCCTATTAAAAATGGTGGAGAAGATGGGAGAAGAGCAAGACAGAAAGGAAATATTCACCAACAGTACTAAACTGTGCTTCTTTTGTCTTTGGTAGGGACGAAGACCAGGTGGCTAGGAGGAAATCTGCATTACTGGCAGAGATGCAGGAATTGCCACCACCCTTCACACCCAACTTCCAAGGCTTCACTAAAATGTTCTGCAGAAAGGAGAGTACTCAGCATCTGCTTCTCATGTTCCGTTTCTGTCATTCCTCCAGGGTCTCCATGAGGGTGTGTGCAAAGAGACCTTTTCTATTTCATCATGGACAAAGCTGCTGTTTTAGCTAAAAACTACACTTAAGCCCATCCATCCATACAAGTATATTAAAGAAAAAAGAAGATGTGACTGCTCTGTTTTAACATGTATGAAAACAACATTTCTGAGATGATAAAGGTGCCAGGAAAGCACTCATTTCTAACAGCACAAGAATCAAAGTGCAAGCGCACGGTTGTTCGCCCATGGTACAGGAAAGTGGCACAACAGCAGACCACATTGTCTTCTCCTCCTGCTTTCAGGCACCTACTGCACCAGGCAGAGCTTGCTCATCAAACCCTGCCCATCAAAAAAAGATCCCCTGGTTGCAGCGACCTTGCTGCCTGGATATGGAAAATACAAAGGAGCGAGCGTTTAAAAGAGAGGAGTTCAAAGAGCACGGATGCCCACAAAGTGATTTTGTTTTTTTTTTTAAGAACACCCTTATGGGTTAAGGTTTGCAGTTCAAACCTTAAAACCAAAAAAAGGGCCTCCTAAAGAAAGAGCAGCAAGCATAAACAAGCAAGCTAGAAGAGTTACCTATTTCATAGCCAAGCACTACAAATTACATTATCATAATCTATGACTCACTGGAGAAAAATGGATAAAAAAAGAGTTGCTTTTGAAATATGAGTAGGAAACATAAGAAATAAAAGCCTAAAAACTTCTTTGTCTCAAACTTGAATGCTTCTCTGCCTGGAGTCTAAATGAATTTAGCAAGTATTTTAGTTTCAGTAGTAATCATGTGTTTCCTGCTATTACTAATAACTACTTTAAATTGCCACACTTGAGGACTGTTACTTCATCTGCAGCCTTCCAGCGTGGCAGCATCCGTGGAGCACGTGGGAAGTGGAGCGCTGGGGGAGGACCAGCTTGTCAGGAGAAGCGTATGGCAGTCTAGTGCAAAGTTACCCACGGGTGGCACCGGGACCACACATGATTACTCCTTCGCTGGCAGGTTCGGGGGGCTCATCCCAGACTCCTTCTGACAGGTGAGGAAAGGGATAGGTCTTCATTCCAGCTTTGCTTCTCTCTGGGCTTCCCGGCACAGGCTTTTTTAATGGGTGATGCTTCTGTTATTTAAGGAGACTTATCCTCTTTTGTCCATTTGTCCACGTTCTCATCACTAAACATGGTCTGCAGTGCTACAAAAGTACTGCTGACTCCTCTGGACCTCCTCTCGAGTGCTCCATCTTCAAGGAGTCTTTGCAAAAGGCCAAATCCAAAAAGGAGCCAATATCTCTCAAGGCCTAAAGGGCACTAATGGCCTTAATGGCTCTGACCACCTCACCAGGAGCCCCATATCCTCTTTCCAGGAGACCCAGATAGGCTCAACCCTGGCCCTTTACACCTTGCTCGAGCTACATGGTAGAAGCATCAGTCTTCTGACCCGCTGCTGTCTGCTATGGACTCTGCTGCTCCTGACCCAATGACGGATCTCCTGGCTTAACCTTGAACTTGCCTCATCACCACAAACCTGCCTGTTGATCTGAACTCCTGATTGAACCCGACCTCCATCTCAAGTCCAGGCTCTGCAATGGGGAGGCCACAGCGCAGGCACAGAGAAGCCCCAGGGCTGTCAGGAGCACCCTACCTGCAGCAGGAGGGCTGAGGAGACAGCAAGGAGCAGCAGCTTTGCCAGCATTCCCCACCCCTGCTGCCACCAGGGGCACTCACCAGAGCCCTTCGGAAGTACCACCAGAGGCCAGACACTTGGACCCTACAAGGACGGGCTAATGCAAAGAGAAGACACCTTCCAAATGACTGGCTGTCCTCTCTGCGCTTCGCGGAGGGCATGGCCCACACAGCTGCCTGCCGGCTCCTGCCTGGAAGTTCTGTCCAACACCTTTCCCAGCATATCCCACAAAAGCAATTCAACATGTAACTGGCCCCCCTGGTTCAGTGAGCGTGGTGCTCTCTGCCAGAGGTCTCCTCCTCAGGTGCTCTAGTCACATCTACGGTCCCCCATTTGAATTGCATTAGTCTGAAAAAAAAAAAAAAAAAAAAAAGGCATTTTTCCTGTCTTTAAATTGGCATCGTATCTCTTCTTGAACCCCTTCCAATTTCCCAACAAACATCTAAGCCAAACTGCTGCAACAGGACCCAATAATCCAGGTGTAATGTGTAATTTTTGCAGACTCAAGACATAGGGGTAAAAGAAGAATTTGCTCTCCAGCTACAACCTAGAACTGCAGGTCCTTTCCAAATATTTGACCTTGTAAAGCCACACAGGCTCCAGGACCCATTGGTATTTATCCCTGTCCAGTGACCCGATATATGGGCCATATGACATATGAGAGACTACAGAGTTGCTTAACCCTTTTCTTCTTTCCACATCACAGTTGGATTTGAAACCCTGACTAGAGGTTTCTACTTAATTTTAAAAAATAAAGCTCACTTTTCAAATTATTCATCAGTATGAAGTACAAAATCTCTGCTTAGCTGCATCCTCCTGGTCCTCTGCTGTGGTCTCCTGTTAATTCCAAAGCCCCTTCCCCTAGCAGTTTCCCTGGGCTATCACATCTTACACAAACACCAGATGCAGAAAAATCTCTGCTGCGATGTTGCAAGTGATCTCAAAAGCTGAAATTCTTGACACCAGTGATAAAACTAACCCACTTTTGCTCACAGAAGCAAATCCCTCCTTTTCAGGGAGGATTAAGCCTGCAGGATATTCATGTTTTACACCTCAGCAAATGTAGGCCATGCTCAGCCCAGCTCCTGCTGGGACAGAGGTCTGGCTTCCATTCATAACATAAATAAATTATGGGAAATTAACTGATAAATTAAGCTTGGGTTAACAGCAAGCTCCTCAGAATTTGTCTAGTGCAATTCTGGCTTAAAATATGGCAGCACACGGACCTGATCCAATGCTTGAGAGGAAATCAGCTGGAGCCTTGTCCTTGGCTTCCCAAAAGTGAGTCACATTGCTGAACAGCACTGGGTGCTAAAGTGATACTTTGCCTGAAGCGACAAGAATATTTCTCCTTCCACCCCATTTGTTTCTGACTAGCAAAAACTGTTTGTCAAACCCAACCCAAAATCACAACTGTTTTGGTTAAACAATAGCGCTTTTTTTTTTGCAGGATATATTTTGTCCAGTCTGGGGGCCAGATAGGAGGAGGACAGTAATAGAGACCAGGATAACAACTGCCCTGGGACAGCACAGTCAGGTATCACCATGAAGAACCAGCCATAAACCAAGATGGAAGAGGTAGGGAGGTAAGACTGGAAAATTAACCGAGCAGAAAACAAGAGACCAGAAGACTTTTAGCAAAGGAAGTAGTTCATTTTCTTTTTTCTGTTATTGTTCTGCTTCTACAAGCACGTAAACAGTCGAATATTGCAAAAGCGATGGGGCTGCACAAACAATGAATATTACTCAACATCATATTTCTGTCTAGCAGGACTCAGAGCAGCAAGGCTTCAATTGGACTTCAAGCAGTCTGGCTTACCCCTATGCCCCAGCAACGTGTAGCTAAAATAAACTAGGGCACGTGCCAAAAAGTCAGGGTCTTTGAAGGCTACCATTTCACTTCACTGGTTCGCTCTGCCTTGCCATTTTTCCTTGCTTTTCTTGCTTTGTACGTACTGACAAAGCAAGCATAGGGCTAGTAGAACAAGCTGCCATGTCAGCATTGCAGGAGCTACATTAGGTGGATTTTCAAAAGGAAACATTCCAGCCTTTTATTTGCTCTCCTTGCTATGGAAAGTGCAATCCCCCAGAAGCAGCCGCCCAAGATCCCCAACTGCCACCCGGCTGAGCTGCAAACATCTCTCAGGTCCTGTCAGCCACGGTGGTGTAACAGGGAATGGGCAATGCATTCGAAAAGCAAAGGGTCAAAAAGACCCTTCACATCATTCCCAGCGCAGCGGTTTCACTCATGAAAAAGAAGTCAAAAAGCTACAAAGAAAAAGGTCTTAAGGCTGGATTCTGCCCATTTCACCCCTTTAGTAATGCAACAATTTATGTTTCAAATGAAAAATGAGCAAAAAAGTTATTTGGAGCAGTTCCGACAACAAAAAGCTATTAGATATCCTACTGTATAAATCATTGGAAAATTAAAAACAGAGGTTGGAAAATGCAATTTTTTCAGAGGAGCCTGAATACACCTGCAGATAAAGAAAAGATTCTTCATTTAGCACATAAGGATGTGTTTACTGCCAACAAACTACAAAAGCCAAGCACTGTCATTTTTTTTTTTTTTCCAAATAACATTTCAACAGACAAGGTGAAACTGCCCTTCTAAACTTTCTCACTTTTGCCTAGCTATTGACACTAGTACAGCTTAATTTTGGAAATATGTAGGAAAGTTTTTTTTTTTTTTAAAGTCATCTTTTTAAGCGATGTCCTTCCCACCTTCCCGTGCTCCAGACAACCACCAAAGGGAAGGAGAATCACCTGAAGGCCAAATGCATTTAAGTAAAAGTCGCATGGTGATGCTCAGGACGACTCAGAACTGATTCCCAAAAACCAGCAGATGCTCGAGGGTGAGGTTATCCACCACGGGTTGAATTATGCTCTGCAACCTCACAGACTTCAGCCAAATAGCCCCAATCTCACCATGCAGCTCAGCATACACAAGCCCTTAGAGAAGAAAAAGAAACACAAGCTGCGAGTATTTGTGCTTCTTGGATATTACATTAACTTGGGTCTAAGAAGGACTTTGATGCCTTCAAAGGGTGTTGAATCCAGCTTTTAAGCAGGGTTGTTTAAGAGGGACAGAATTACTGTGTCAAAGTTATAGGCTGATTTAAATCACCCTATTCCTATCCATACTTTTAAAAATGGAAGTTGCTGTTGGAAAGTGTGTGGAGGAAAACAAACTAATCAAAGATTTTTTTAACCAGTGTGGAAAAGATCTTGGAGGAGTAAGGCTGTGGAGGGAAGGGAGAGCAGAGATTTGGGAGTCTCACACCCAAAATGCAACAGGGGCAGGCAGCTCTGGCTCTCCAAAGAGCCATCATTTTGCAAGGGCCCAGGCTGGCCAGTAATGCAAGACACCAAGTCAAGCAAGTTTAGAAAGAAGCTTTAGATTCCATTGCAGCAGCAGCCTTCTAATGGCAAAGTGGTGGTTTTATTTTATTTTTCTTGAAAGCAGCACCAAAATGGCTAGAGCAGTAATAAAGATGCATTCAGAAAAATAACAGCCAAAAATTAATTTCCTTCTCTCCTCCCTTCCCTTCAACCAAGTAAATATCAGTCAATCAATAAATAAATCAATAAAAACATGCCTTTAGCTAGAAGCTAAAGGTTAGTTAAAAATAGGAATTTTGTCGGAGTTGTTTCACCTTGCTTTAGTGCAAGTAATGATCCAAAATGTGCAGCACAGCACCTGAATGGGTTTTTCACTCTGCAGCATCCAGAGCAAGAAGGACATGATGAAGCTGTAAAGGCTCACGATGTGTTTCTCATTTTGTTAAAGATTCAGAAACTTGGCATCATTCTGAATCAGAAGGAAAAATGGAAAAACTTTGAAACTCTTCTCAAATCACAATTCAGAACGCTATATTTTTCTATGCTATATTTTTCTTTATCACCTACAGCACAAAAAGACTTGCAGAACAAGAACACATTTCAGCACTATTTACAACATTCCTTCTACCAGTTCTTCTTTTACCAATTTCATTTGTTAAAAAAGCAGATCTCGAAATATTCTGTGCACGTCCTATGGTTTATGAAAGCCAACAGAGAAGTAGATGCTTCAATAAGGTCCTGCTCTCTTTCAAAGTGATACAGTTCAAACGTTTCTGACTGCCATCCAGGAAAGCTTTAATGACTTATGCTTGTACTCTGCCAATGTTCCCAGTGAAATCGGGGAGACAACACATTTGACCTAAACTTCGTTACTTTTGTTTTCTTTTCTACAGCACCTGTAATAGCAGAGGTATTACCAGAATGTGTTCTCTGGTAATTTCTTGACTATTCACAGAAATAACAGTAATTCACCAAGGTATTTCTACTTTCTCTCGCTTGGACACTATCCAATACACTCTGTTATTGTTTTATCTCTTGGGAAAGGGGGAACAAAGCACCAGGAATAAAGCCCCCCACATTTCATATAGGCAAGTTTATTTGGTGATGGCAGCAGAAATCACTGAGGATGGTGGGATAGCAGATGTTGATTCAGTGAGACAAGTGGGGAAAAGGATTATTATAGCTCCTGATGGGAGGCTATAAGACTGCATCTGTATGGGAGAAATGCAAGCAAGCAAAGAGCAAAACTAGAAGAATTTTTGTACTAATTTTCGCTGTTGAAAAGAGAACATATCATCCATTTATCCAAAAGCATTATTAAGATTACAACGGAGAAAAAATTGAAGGCAGAGAAATGCAGCAAGAACTGTATTTGTTAGAATTTCTCTTGGGGCACATAACCTATATAATCTTATGAAGAAATAATAAACAGCATTCTCCTCCCCTCCCTGAATTTTGACAAGATGACATCCAAGCTCTTGTCTGAAAATCACGAATCAAAGAAAATCACCCCAGGAACTTGGCTGTGGAACGTCAAAACTACGGAAAAATCGGCTTCTTCGGGTTCACTGCTGGTTGAATTATTTGTATTAAATCGTGATTACCTATTAATGTCACAGAAATTAATCCTGTTAACAAATCTCTGCATTATATAGGTCCAGCAGCAAGAACTAAACACAGTATTTATGCAATAAATGTGGAAGGTGCTGCACTTAGGTTCTCTGAACTGAGCTTTACACAACAGTCTTAAAATTTGTCTATTAGCATATATTAAACATTGCCTTGTGTTCTAGTTGACAGCCAATCCTCTTCTTCCCTCAAGCCAGATACCATGCACACATATAAAGAGAACCCAACAAGCATGTTCATGCATGTAAAAGTATGTAAGTCAAGTGGTTTTGGAAGCACAGGTATTTGGAGGTGAGAAAGCCAACTATAAGGTTGAGAAGCAGGAGGTGACTTTTATTCCTACCTGGTTCGGTGCAATTTCTGAAATACGGCTGCCCCGCATCCTCCGGGGCTTCGGTCGCGTTCTCCTCGTTCACTTGCAGTAGCCCTCTCCCACTCCACTTGTCATTAGTTTCCACAGAATAGCTCAGGGCATCATAACCTAGAGGAAAAGAGCAATAGGTTCGTGAGACCAGCCCAGAAAGGCAACTTGTGATTCTGTTGCTGAATGCCTGAAGCAGCCAAAGCATCTGCATTTCAAACCAATGGAAAACCAAGAGCCCCTTCATTTTAGAAATGGAAAGTAGGCAGAAGGTACTAGAGAGAGGACTTAGGTGTAGGAGCAATCATCATTTTCAAACTAAACTTTCAAATTTTTTAGCAGTTATTTTCACCAAATTGCTCCACAGGGATCTACTCCGATATCTCATACCCACACCATTGCTTACTGACATTGGTGGAAAGGCTCTTGAAACTGCTCCCTGAGGCACACGGACCAGCATTTTTGATGTATTATGAAGCAGTCACTTACAAGCAGGTGCTACCTATGTCCCTTCAGGTTCTGCTCAAAGTCTTCTCACAGAACATCAGAATGATTCATTCTCAAAATGGTACTTAAGCCCTACTGGGTCATCATTCCCACCCAACACAACCACTCTGAAGCCACAGAGATCACGGGATACTGACTGGACCATGATTCCAGGTCATTTCAGTAGCTTTCCCCTTACTACTACAAGAGATATTCTTCATATAAAACCTCCAAAAGGATCAATCTCACCTAAGCTGGTGATAATCTTTTTAAACCACGGGGGCTTGAGCTTACTCTTTATCATGCCCTGGCATGTAAAACCCTTCCAGCATTAAATGCATGCGCCTTTACAGATTTCTTATTTTTCAAGCATCAGCTGTTTTGCTTTCACTTGCCAGTTCTGCTGCTAGCCAGACCCAGAGCTGACCGCAAAACGATTGCACCCCTCTATCAAACAAATTTCAGTGCCACGCACAAGTGGCCCAAAGAAAAACCCTACTCCTAAGCCATTAACCCAGTGGAACAAACCTTACCACCTGGAAAGCGAGGAAGGAGTAGTAAAAAGACAGCTGGAGAGGCACCTTCAATGCTAGCACCAGAATTTTACTACAGAGGAAGAAGCTGCAAAGAATTGAAGCACTGCGCTGAGAAGTGAACACAGGTGTTGATCGCTGGGCGAGAAACACCTCAACAAGTTGACCCACTGGATGCCAAAACTAATTTTATGCAATAAACTTGCAGACATGCTAAACCCAAGCATAGCACATCAAACCAAAATCATTCCAAAGTGACTTCAAGAACCAAACTCACATTTCCAGCCCAAATTCCTTCTCCTGTTTGCTGCCACACTTGCAAGGCATGGGATGGTGTTGGGCATGAGCATACAGCAAGTAACTCTAGAAAATGTGATTTCCTTTGCCTCTTCTTACTCCGCAGTGACTCTTTCCTTGCTTCATTCTTAGCTTTCAGTTGGTGCTGCTAAGTGAAATTCTATTTTAGCAAAGTCAACAAAAACAGCTGGCTGTTTTCCAGGACATTCTTGGCACTGTGCTGCTCAGCCTTGGCCATGTCATGTCTGTCTAATGAGCCGAAAGCACGTGTTCATTTGTCAGCTCCATGCATCCAATGGAGCTCTAAGATCTCAAGGGAGGAAAAAAGAAAACACTTTTTTTTCTTTTTAAAGGAGACTGAAGCATCCATACAGAACTCCACTCTTCTTGCAACAGAGACCTTGAGCCTATCTGATAACAAACATTTGTGTGCGGTTTCCACCCACCCATTCATCTTACTCCCGCCAAGCAAAACACGGCCTCTCTCACAAGGACTTTGCTACTCAAGTTACTGCTTCGGCACATGTCCCCGAGAAGGCCCATGGCCTTTCCCTGCTATGCCCTCAGGTTGCTGCAGAGCCCTCCTGGCCTGCCCTCCGGGGAGAATATGCCAATTTGTCTGTCAAAAAGCCACTAAGGACCTGATGCTACCCATGGACTTTCCAGCGCTGAGGGTCATTGCCATGGCAGGAGCCTGAACACATTTATTTGAAGCGATAACTAGCTCCCAAGCTGAAATATTCCAGGTTTCCTCAGTATGAAAGACATGATTGAGGTGGAGTGCAAGCAGAGAGCAGCAGAAGAGAGAAGACAATTTTGGGACGGTGACTCAGGAGGTCAAGAACAAGACTGACGGCAGGTCCTACCATTCTGTTTGGTGTGCTGGCTCCTGCCCTTGAGATTGAGGTGACCAGGCTGAGCCATCTGCCTTGCCCAGACTTTTACACCCTGCACAGCCCAAGGGCAGCTCCCAGGTCATGCTACCATTGGCCGGGGCTCAAGCCCACCACGGGAGGCAGGAGGAGCACACATGCAGCTTTGATGGGGAATCTCAACCGCACGGCAGGCTTAAGCTTCTGCTTTCTAAGCAAGAAGAGTGTTTAACTTGCTAAATTAAATATCATCATTTTAAGCTGCAGGCACTTTGCACTCCTCCCCCTCCTTCCAGAGCGCTTGTTTGCTATTTGTTTGGTCTGCAGCAAAGGTAAGAGCTTAAGTCTCCGACACATACAAACCCCAGCTACAGAGGTGGACTGCACTTCTCCAAAAGGGCCCGAGCGACAGAGCAGCATCAAACATCCCCCTTAATAATAAACACACTTTGGTAATCCGAGCTCCGCAGTTTCAGCTCCATCCACAAGCTTGTTTCCGAAGAGGAGAGGCTTTTGTGCAAGCAGGGGATGCTTGGTTGGGCTCAGCTATATGGAGGCAGGGCACACAGGACAAGCCCCGAACTCCATCTCGGCTTCTGCTTCCCCACCGTGTTCCTACAGGAAAGCTCTCCCGTTTCCAAACGAGGGATGAAAAAAAGCAAAACCAAACCAAACCAACAGACATTCAAGATGCCTTTGTAAGGAAAGAAAGCTTAATTTGGCAATAAAAGTCTCTGCAATGGAGTCACGTTTAGCATTTGCACAAATAAGCCTCAGTAGCAGAATCTGTCTGCAGTCGAAGTTGATGGGATGGCTTTGATTTATATACTTCATGCTCTTCTTCTATAGCTCCAGCTTTAAGCAAGGGAAGCCACCCCATGGCAGAGCTCACAACCCGCTGGCCAAATCCTGCCTTAGATATCCCCGTTCCAAACCGCATCCATGAAGCAATTAGAGCTCAAGATTAACCGAAATGCTTGCTTCAAAGGTTGGACCTTCTAAGGATTTCCCTGGTGGGGACACAGGGACATGTCACAATTTTAACCTTGCAAAAACAGACATTTTACAGCAATTAAAACAGCAGCTCTTGCTGTAAAGGGCCTCACTTCCTGCCACGGGCCTCCCTGGGGCCCCGCGGGAAGCAGCCCGGAGGTTGCCTGACGGGCACCGGCTGCTCTCCTATTGGCCTTTGCAGAAAAAAGGAGCTCAGAAACTTAGATTCGGCTGCTGGCAGGTTCAGTGGAAGAGAAAGTGTGGGCCGTGGTTTAACCCGTCACGTGCAGGTGACTGTACAGCAGCCGCCCCCTTCAGTGTGGGGCACGAGGTGGGACCACTCTCGACCTAGCAGCATCTCACCCCACGTTAGGCAACCAACCCATCTCCCCCTCAAAAAGCAAACCCAAACAACAAAAGAACACCCAACAGCAGGAACACAGCAGGGTGCTGAGACAGTCGGCATCAAGGAGCGCATCCCACCAAGGCAAAAGCCCCGCGAACGACGAGTCACCAATGTGGACGTCGGGGGACTTGGGCCACCAGCCTGGGCAACAAGATGTCCCAACATCTGCGGCTGCTGCCAAAGGGGCTCAGCCACCTTGGAGGGAAAAAATACGTACCCGTATTCCAACGCATAGAGTATCAGAAAATACTATACAACCTCATGAGTTGCATGGTGGTAGATGCGGTGATCACATATGTTCATCTTTCCTTTCACATGCTTCGGGCTTTCCATTTCCGACCACATCAAAGAACTACTAAACATTTTACATTTGCTATACTGTCATTTTCTCACCTGCCAATATATATACTTTAAGGTAGCATTTTTCTTATTAATGCTGCTGGCTTTATATTAGAATAATTCCGCAACATCTTTAAAAACTTTGCTACAGTGAAGATTTTTTTCCAAAGTTCTGCCATGTAGCATATTCTGAATGGGAGTATTACTTTTTTTTTTTTTTTGGTAAGAAAACTGAATATTGCCATAAGGTATTTTCCACAACGCCCATTACACAGCACCAGTTTTAAATTACAAGCTCAGAATCCAGGTTCTTAAGAGCTTTTCTGCTTGCTCCCACGGATATTTTAGTGGACAATAAGCACAGGAATAGTTCTCCCCATCTTTGTGCCTGTGCTGTATTTCGTGACACATACAAGGCAATGCAGACAGTGCATTTCCACTGGCCTTGTCTCTTTAAATAACTTTTAGTTAGAAGTGCTTTTTTTGCAGTGATCTCCTGTGGCTGCCAAGCTGCTGTGGCAGTCTGGTGAGAACAGGCTCCCCTGCAAGCTCACTGCTCTGCTTACCATCACGGAAACGAAACGGAGTGGAAGGAAGAGCTGATCAGGTTGCCCGAAACCTCCAGGAACTGTTAGTGCATGACCCAAATCTTCACACAGGCACTCCTGACTCCTTAGCCTATTCCAGATGGCTCTGGTTGAACTTCACAGCTTGGAGCACTGCAGAAACACAACTAAGCACATCCTAACCCGCACTACCCTGCATGAAGAATACTATTGTGTGATGTTATACAATATACAGGTATTCCTCAAACACACAGGGATCTCAAGGAAATGTGTTTTGGGTAATTTTTCAGCATTAACCCATGGGAACCTCCATAACCATCAGGATCTTGAAGGTGACACTCCAATTCCAACGAGGCCAAGCAAAGCAGGGTGGAGTTTGGGGACCTGCAGCATGGACAGCATAGGGCTACCTTCCTACAGCTAACCAACACCTGCAAAAAGCTACATGAAGCACGTCCACCCACCCTCAGCTCTGTAAAGTGATGCAGGGAAGTGATGCAGGTGAGCGAGGACATCATGACTTGACGGGGATGTAAGGACTTGACGGGGATGTAAGGACTTACCGGTCCTGCATTGCTCCCCATAGCTCCCCATCTAAGACTTATTTACAATTCTGGACAACTCCAGATTAATAAGGGAAGATTAAAAAAATTAAGAATTAACGCAGGCCAAATGCTCAGCTGTGATAAGTCAAAAAAAAATTCTCAATAGACTGATTTATAGCAGCAGCAGATATGTCCTGATGACACTGAAGTGCTAAAACTTAACAGAGATGAGAGGTGCTTGCTGCCCTGAATGCTGCAAGGACCCCCAGGACAAATATGCGCATGTGGCACGGGGGGAAACATGAAGAATGCAGCCACCTGAACAAACCATCCGCCTACCACCACGTAAGCAAAGGCAGAAGAAATTATCCAAAGTTGCTTACAGAACCACTGCGAGACTCCCCACAAGACTGATATTAAATTGAGAAAGGGTAACTGAACCGCTTTCACCTGCTCACGAAGACACCAACATGGAAGACTTCTCCTGCCCTACAGCACCCACGGGTGCTGGGACGGGACGTCTCCAGGTGAGGCCCCTACAGCACCCACGGGTGCTGGGACGGGACGTCTCCAGGTGATGCAGGCAACACGAGAGGAACCGCAGCTCTGGGGCAGCCCCGGCTGCTCCCTGCTGCCGAGCAGCACCTGGCTCCCTGCCTGCAGCCATCGCTCCACTCTGCTTTTGCAAACCCTCATGGAAAAAGTTGGATATCTTTGGCAGATGGCGAGGTGCAGGATTCCTCCTCCCCAGCCTTTATAATTCATTCCTCAAGGCTCGCTCTCTAGCCAGCAGCCATCCTGCTCAGCCAGGCCCCTGTGATTATATTCACCCGAGATGCCTCGTGCCTTTCCCAGGGAACCAACTATTCCCAGCACATCTGCACAAATGCCGGTCCACCAGCTTGTAATCCTCAGCTGTCTCATACCCACAGGCCCTGAGTCTTCTCCAGCTTGCAAGAGATTTGTGGAAAGGGTTGTCAGAAAAAAACAATTTGGGTTAAACAGGAGGAAACAAACAAATGTCTCGAATGAAGCACTTTTTTTTTTTTTTTTTTTTTTGCAGGGGGATATCATCAGATATCATCACACAGTGACTCAAGTGCCAGCTATAAAAACTAAAATCGAGCAGGAGACAGCTCTGATGCTCTATGGCTCCACTATCAAAACCCTTGCTGGGGACACAGGAGATCCAGGTTCAAAGCCCCTCTCTAGCTAATTCGGGGCAGAATGTCACTGGGGCTCTCCCACTTTGACAAGACCCAGCTCCACAGCCCAGGAAAGACCTTCCCATGGAAGCTACTCCTCTAGGTAGATGTAACTCAGTTAACTGGGGCAGAGACCAGCACCCAGGCGGCCACCACCCAGACCAAAGCTCTAGTCACTGCTCTAGCAAGTCACTGTCAGGCTTTCTCTACCCTATTTATGCACCCACCCCAAATGGCTTCACCTTTCTGCAGACAGATGAGGTAGCACCTGGATGCAAGTTCTTGCTCACCAGTAAAAAGAGGCAGAAATCAGGTCAAAAGTCTTCTCCCCTTTCACCATGCCATATCTTTCTTTGCCATTTTTTACAACTTTTGCAACCCAGCAAGTATTATAGAGATATATTATAAAGATATTATTCTAGAGAGAGCGTTTGTTCAGATACATCCTATACTCTCCCAATCTCAAGACTGCGAAGCGACAAGACTCCTTGATTCCTGGAACCTTCCCCAATCTAGAGCACCTCATTCAGCATGGCCAGAATATTGCCCTTGCAGCCCTCCATTCCTCGTGCATACCCTCTGAGGAACAGGACAGAGGGAACGGTACCATCTGCAGAAGGTGGGCCATGAATCTGGCACCACCCTCTCCGAAATCCCTGCCCTCTGGGCTCTCAGGGCTGACCAGACACTACTCCTGACCCCTTTAGGATCAGCCAGGAAAAATCCACCCCCGGTTTGAAGATTGCACGTAAAGCTTTGAGCCCCGCGCTCCGCAGAGGCATCGTGGATCGGGGAGCGACAGGGAAGGACCTCACCCCACGCAGAGCATCCCGCGCCCGGCACCGCACAGTCAGCCAGGAGGAATGTTGTTTAGGAAAAGCCGGTTTGCGGGACATCCACCTTTCTGATCAGCAGTGCCACTATCAGGTAGATCTCAAGGCTCAACTGTTTTTTTTTTAACTTGAAAGAATATTCTCTGTGGTTCCTCTGAAACCAACTTTTCCCCCATTTCACATTTAATTTGGCTTCCCCTACGGGTGCTTGTAGCACTGCACATAGCTATGGTTGTGCAGGGGATACACCGTGTGCTCCCTGTCCCCTACTGCACCCTTTAGAGAGACTTACCATCAAATTCCCGCTGTCACAAACTTGCTACGTCACCTTAACCAAACACTCTCAGGCTCTGTTAACAATTTCATCCTTCACATGCTCCAGCTCTGTACAAGCCCTGCTAATTCCAGCGTATTTGTGCAACTCTTGGCACAGCAGAGAGGCAGTACCCAAATGCCATCGTGGCAGAAGTACATTTAGGAAGATGCTGCCGTAACACGGAGTACAGATTGAAATCTAGATGCAGTGCAATGCAGACTAGTGGTTTTACTATTAAAGGATTCACCCCTTTTCTCATGCCTGCTAATTCAACAGGAAAATAAAGCAGTTTTCCTTCCTTCCTTAACAAGCACAGACTGAAATCTAGATGCAATGTAATGCAAACTAATAGTTTTGCTGTTAAGGAATTCACCCATTTTCTCATGCCTGCTAATTCAACAGGAAAATAAAGCAGTTTTCCTTCCTTCCTTAACAAGCACAGACTGAAATCTAGATGCAATGTAATGCAAACTAATAGTTTTGCTGTTAAGGAATTCACCCATTTTCTCATGCCTGCTAATTAAATGGGGGGGAGGGAGCAGTTTTCTCCTTTCCTTCTCAGCATTAACACTCCTAGTTGCTGCTGCCAAAGCTGCAAGGACCTAAAGTCATTAAATTAAAAGGATCATTAGGAGGTGCAGGAATTATGTGTCCTACAGTCATTCCTACGTCAGCAACGGAGACCCCCACTCCCCACTGCGGGAATCAGACGTCCTGATTGCCAAAGATGTTCAAAAATCAGCAGCTCAGTTAGCAAAAGAGAAGCTGATTTAACCTTGAGCACGCTGGTCCTCTCTTGCTTCCTTAAAAATCTCCCCCAAAATGAGTCTAAATAACCATCTATACAAACTGCACATGTTCCTGGTCTTCCTCCCTCTAACCTGCAAAGGTTATAACCAAATTTATTTTCCCCAAAAAATTTTGCAAAAAGTACTTTTTCCTCAAGAAAAAAAAATAGAGGAGAATTTAGTTGAGAAAAATTAGTTGTTCACCTATTCATAACAGTGTGTCAATTAAATTTGGCTGGAGTCTACTTGCTTTACTAGTATGGGCAAAAGAAATGATTTAGCCCCTCAAAATATATATCTTTTCGTGCCTCAAATCATTTTCACTCACTGAAATCCCATGATGCTCAAGGAGGATGTTTCTCCCTGCAGCAGCACTCTAGTATTTTTAGCCTAATTCTCTATTACTTTTGTTTCTCCAGGGAATCACCTGACCACCAAGTGTAATTTTGTCAGCACCTCCGCAAATTACATCTTTCCTGGCAGAATTATTGCTTGTTTCCTCTACCTTGTGGCAATCCCCCCAAATGGTACCATTCCCTATTTGGAGACAGCAAAGTTTGCTTTTTGCCTCCCTCACTCTGGGGTGGCAGCAAGGATGAATTTTAGGGATAGACAGAGCAGCATCGTTTGCATTACCTTGGTGCAGATGCCAACAATTTTTTATTTTCCTAATAGAGGGAATTAAAATTACAGGGGACATCATTACAGGTATAAAAGGAAGATGGCAATAAATCCGACACCCTCCCTAGCACCTTCTCTCTGAGCTCCTGAATGCTCCCCCTGACATTTGTGTATCCCTTCCCTCCCCTAATTTTGAGCTGACAGGGTGAGAGGAAAGACTATTCTGGGTCAGATTAAATACCTTAGTCAATTCAGAATAAAGCGCTTCATCCTGGTTTGGGTTTTCCCCTTTTGCACTTTAGCTAAAGGTAATTTTGTAGGACAAATTTTTGTCAAAAAAAAAAAAAATCCTAAAGAGGTACTGGGATAAAAAGTTTAAGGTCTTCAAACATGAAGGCAAAGAAGGGAAAAAAACGCTTTGATTTTTAAAAAGCACAGATGACCAGAAATACTGGTGCAAAATACAGACTGCATTCAAGAAGCACAGATTTCACAGCTATGTTTTCCTTGCAAAATAGCAGGACGCTAAATGAAATAACAACCTGATGGACTGCTGATTGCAGGTGCAAAAGGGCAGCAGACCCTGAGGCATCTGTGGCACAAGCCCAGGCTGGCACCCTCAGCGCTGCAAGCAGCACTGGGCTCCAAAAAGCTTTTTTTCATGTTTTTCTCAACCACAGACAAGGTTTAAAAAAAAAAAAAAAGAAAAGGGGGGGGGGGGAAATCTTGCAATAAAACAAACAAGCAAGAGGGAAGAGGGATCTTTGGCTCCAAGTTCAATACAAACATGTTTTTCATGTTACAAAGGCTGTTTTCTCCCTTCCCTTTGCTGTGTAACTCCTTTCCCCAACGTTTCTCTGAACAACTCTACATCAGTCTGGAACTGCTATTTGTTTGGTCACTTTAACTTACTGCTTGTTTGGTACAGTAAACACGCAGGCACTTCACAGCGCAGCAACGAGGTCTCAGCCCCTGTGGCTGCAACTCTAGCATTTAACTTCTTGTGCAATCCTCAATCTGGATTTGCTCTCTGAAAGTTTCAGGCTGACACATGGGCAGGAACTTCCCTTTCTCTGGGAGCAAAAGGTTGATTTTTAGCCCGGAGAAGAGCACGCTCAAGGACGGTCACCAGCCCAGTAAGTGATGCTTTGCCTTCCTTCTCCATGCATCTTCATCCCCTTCATGAAAGCACCTGGCTAAAATTAGTATGGAGAACCTGTAGAACACAAGGAGCAGCTCTAAGAGAAGCTGTAGAGACCTGCACCCTGCACATGAGGATTGGGGTGTCCTTGCTCCCTGCTGCACTTTGGCACTCGCCAGCTGCAAGCAAGCAGCAGGGCAGCCTGGGTCTTCTACAAGGTGGACCGAAGCACAAGGCTTCAAAAGCTGCTGGATCTCTAACGCCAAAATGAGCATCACGTAGCTCTAAAAATCCTCCAGGACCATTCCCTCTCCGAGCAACCCTCAGCATTGCCCCTTCTCACCGCTTCCTCAGCCCACAAATGATTATTATTGTGAACCGTGATAGCTAAAGGGTCCAAGGTGCACGTGGCTTCTTGCTCTCTCTCAGACTGATACATGTATCAGCAAGATCGGCTGAAAATCACCTTTGCGATATACAGCATTCTCCCTATGGTATCGCCTTTATTAAATATTGAAAGAGCTATTACCTTGCAGGGACGCCTGAGCACTGGCTCTGTCCATTATTTATAGTGTGATGTATTCATTACGCATTTTATCCCATGCTCCTGTCTGCTGATCTTGTAATAGTCGCTTTAAAAACAATTTTATGCAATTAATCCTACCTTAATTACAGACAAATTATATAGAGAAGCCCTGAGACATCTCTTTCTGACATTTGTTACAAAAAAAAGTAAATCTATCTGAAAACTAATCCAGTAATCGGGAACAAGAGGGACAAACCGCTCGGGTGGAAGCTGCCTATAGTGGGGAACAGAGATGGGCAGGGAGGTTTCCAAATGCTTTAGGTTTGGAAAGGCTCCAGGGAACCATTCTGAGGATCTCAGTTAGGGAGGACTGGCAAATATTTGCAGACCATGTGAGCTAAAGGGCTCCTCTCAATTAATCCTGCTCCTCCTCACAGAGAAACCAGGACCAAGCAGAGGTTCTGGAGGACAGATATAACTGAGAAATAACCTGCAGTACCCAATTCAGAATACAACTGCACGCTCACAGGACCACCTTGCCACTGAGGAATTTAGGGAAAAAAATGACAGAAGGTAAAGTTTAGGCCATAACTCTAGAAGACGCTTTGTTTCTCCCATTAAATCCCATTATTGGCAAGTCTCATTAGTAGGCAGCAGATTTTAGTTTCAAGGTGCAGAGACACATGTAATGGAAAATATCAGAATAAGAAAGGGCTGGGTTAGTTCTCCCAGAAAAACCACAATCCTGATGAGCCAGGCTACAAGGTACAAGCTACAGGAGCCTGTCCCTCATCCTTAAGAGACAAATTTGACTGTAAAGCTCAAGCTCAGCTTAGCACAGAGATGTTACCTCCAGCTGCCTCTGGGGTGGATGTATGCACTAATATCCACGGGTATCCACAGGCAGGGAGAACACTGCCAGCCCCCATAAGGGATCGGTGGGCCATGGAGAAGTCCAGCATGGACTCATAACCATCTGCTTCACATAGGGAGCCTCTGAGCAAGATAGAAAAAGTAAAACGGCAGGGTGAATGTGTGCTGCAACGCACTGATGCAAGTCTAAATAAACAGATTTTACTGAAACCGCAAACCGCACAAGCTAGAACAGCCCTGTGGCCTCTCCTGATTTCTCCCTTTCCATCATGAAGAAAATGGCATGAAGGAAGATCGTGGCCCGGAATGCCATTAGATGTTCAGAAACACGGAGACGCAAGAGCAAGAAACGTGCTGCATTCATTCCTGACAATAATTCAAAGAAAACCCCATTCCAAACGTAAGTGAAGATTCAAACAGGCTCTTTGTCACCCTTGATATCAATGCAAAACATCCTAACTGCCTTCAATGGATTTGATACTGGCCCTTAAATCCACTATCAGGGTGACACTTGCATGCAGACCTCTCTGAAGAAGTTTGGAGGGGCTTGAGTGAAATACATAGAAACTTGTTTTGCAGATCAAGGAAAAGGCAGCCTATCCTTGCAGGAAGGTGACATGCATATACTACCTGTCCTTACTTGCTCAGTACTTGGAATCTTTTCACCCAGGGAATACTTCCCCATCTGCCAAAAAGGGCCCAGACACAAAGCAGAAGCAGCTATCAGTCATGAGCAGCACCTCAGCCTTTTTTTCCCTATGAGAAATGAGCCTGACCCAGCTGAATGCAGTCACTCACACAGGGGAAGTGGCTCTTTTAATAAAAGCCAAACTGAAATTTTCAGAAGTTTTTTTTTTTTAAATAGATAATACTATTGGGGAAAAAAAAAGTTCCTATTTTTAACAAGAGATCCTGGTTCTAAAAGGTAGTATTGTATTAGAAGCAAAAGTCTCACCCCATCCTTTCTTTATAAGGCTCTAAGAGTTGCAGGACTCTTCAAGGAACAATATATGTTCTTTATTTATCCCGAAGTGAGATTCTGCAGACCTGGGTTTAATTCACGGCTCTGCTCTTAGCCTGGGAGGTGACCTTGGACAAGTTGTTCTGGCCAGAATCTCAGCTGGTGTCAGCTGGCACTAGGCCACCAAAGTCAACTTAAACAATTTGAGGCTCTAGCCCTACGGTCTGCTGGTCCTCAGCTTCCCTATCCAAACACCTCAGTCAAGTGATATGCAGCTCTGTCGTAAGACACTTCGGAGATCTGCAAATAAGCAGCATAATACTATATATAACAGGTGGTAGAATTAGTGCAACTCTTGCTTCCTTTGGAAAACACATGTTTTTCACTAAAATGAAATGAAAAGCCTTCAGTAATATACCACATTTTAAGAATGGCCTTATGTTGGTGGCTTAAAAAACAGAGAACATCACTACTGTAGTTTTATTTTAAAAGGCTGTTATGCATTTACTGATGCAAAATCCCTGGAGACTTTAATTTTAGCAAGCAGCAATGCGTAGTGACTGATACTTTTTCGCTGTTGTTACTGTTCTTCTCCTTTTAAGTTTTGTTATCTTTCCAAACTCTTCTCAGGTTTCGTCCTCAAACTGCTTTCATCACCAGTGACATGTAGGAGTGCCTGTTCATCATACTGTGAAACAAAATACCTGATGAGTCCTGCACAGGAAAGATGGATTTCAAGAGGGAGTCAGGAACACCAGATCTTGTACTTTTCAGCCCAGGAAGTACCCATGACTAGAAAGCCCTAGATAAACTCTAAATAAGGAAGAAAAAAGGACCTATTCTCTCAGCAAGACCATTTTAGAAAGATACCACCTTGTCCAAGAAAGACTTCTTCTGTAACAGATTCAGAGCACAATCTCCCAATTAAAGGGAACCGACCTCGGATCTGTCCGATCACTATGGACCTTCTCAGTGACCACTGCACTGTGTCTGGTCCTGGTTACCTGACCCCTATGACTTCTCCTAAGGGACCTGGCTTCCGAAGCTCTGATTCCCTTGCAGTGTTCAACTCCCTACCCTACCCTACCCTACCCTACCCTATCCTATCCTATCCTATCCTATCCTACCCTACCCTACCCTTTCTTCCTGTCTTCCTCAAGCCCACCCAGGCTCCCCTGGCAGCCAGATCCCAACACATGCTCTGATGCAGCCCCCACTCCCAGATCCCTGTCCTTGTACTCCCTGAAATAGCTTCCTAACAATTTAATGACTCTACAGCAAGTCCCTTCTGAACACACATCTCCAGCAGGTATGAAGGGAAGGGAAGGGCCTTGCTGGGAAGGGAGACTGCTGTGTGAGGGCCTTGAGTGCACAAACAGGTCTTAATTGCACTAATCAGCCTCCCCTGGGACTTCCACCCACAGCCATGGCCCAGGAGCTCCATTTAAGCACAGCCTTGGGGACCTGCCTGAGCTATGCTGTAGGAGGAGTTCTCTCCAGCTCTGGCCCAGTGTCACACTTGTGGTTCCTGCTGATTCAGACCCAGTCCTGCAAACTGGCTTCCTGACCAGACTCTGGACACCACTTCACCACTATGGATCTGCCCTTTGACTATTGCCCTGTGTCTGACCTCAGTCACCCTCACCAGATCTCAGCTCCATTTGCCAACTTGGGTTCCTGGCTTGACCTCGAGGGCTTCTCACCGCCACAAACTTGCCTGATGATCTGGGCGCTTGGTTGACTGGACCTGCCAGCCATGTCATGCTCAGCTCCCCGTCCCTTAGGGAGCGGTTGGCCCTTGCTGCTCCCTGATCCTTCCGCATCTCTTGCTTGGCTCTCAAGCTGATACCTGAAGCGCTCTGCAACCAACCAGGGTGGGACACCACCATCAATGACAAATATATTTTATCTGACTCAACACTTGCAACTGGGAAAGCTGGAGGAGAATGGGAAATCCGGAGTTCATGTTGCTTAAAGTGACATAGCTGGTCTAGGTGCTGGCCCAAATTTGGTCTGCTGAGTGGCATGGATACTGCAAAAGGCAGTACTGTCAGAAATTTAATTAATTAGGCATACAGCTAACTTAGAGGATGAATCATTAAGCAAACACATCTTAAGTAAGTCCTGAACACATTTCTTTTGCCCTGGAAACAACCAATTCTGTCTGCTAGAGCATAACTCCAACAGAAGGTGCGTCACTACGCGAGTTCTGCGTGATGGGATGGCTCCTAAGCTCTCTCAGGTCTACATGCATTCCCACTGCAACATCCTAGTTTTGGACCGACCTGTGGAATTACTGACTGTTTCACCAGCATGCACAGAACGGTCAGGAGTGAGCAACACAGAATACTCCTGCAGCCTCTATTTGGATGGTATTTTGATTTAAGAGGCTTTTACACCACTCGGTTATGTTCTTGGAAAACTCCTCCACTTCTAAACAACTTTGATTTGTTGCCGCCTCTGGTTTAGTACAAGAATAAATCTAAGGAACATGAAGTCTATCACTTCTTTTACTCGGTAGTCAGCAATAAAATTAACTTTGTTTTTATTTAAATATCACTTTCTCTCCCTTCCCTCCCCTGATACCACTTTCTGATGATGACTGTGGATCAAGCAACATCTTGCAAAGAGTACAGCTGATTTAGCCTGTTGAACAAGCTTATCAACAAGCTACACACAATTTCTAGGGAAGCTCTTTGGGGCAGGGGTCCCTTTAGCTCTTTTTTCATAACAGCGATTGCAAGAACCCCCAGCACTAGCCAGCACGTGCAAGATAGTGGCAGGATGCCCTCTCTTCAACCAGCTCTGGGATGCAACCTGTGCTCAACTGAAATGTCTTAGCCACAGTGCACTATGATGGTTATGTCAAGTGACTGGTCCATCCAGCTGTCCTGCAGTCTGCCCTCTGGGGAAGCCTTTGTGCCACGCTGTCACCAAGACCTCTTCTCATTTTGTCGTGTGATGGGGCTGGTATGTGCAAGGCTCTACAGCACCATACCTCTGTACTGAGCTCTGCAGCAGCACCACAGTATCTGTAAGGAAGGGAGCAGAACGTATATATCAAGGAGGCTTATGGCCAAAAACCCCAGCAGCTTCTGCACTCCATGGTACTTACTGTGTACAAAAGCAAAGCATTTGACAATTCTTTTCCACTTGCCACCACCTTACAGAGTAGCACATCATACCTAATTGTTCCTTTTTTAACAGCAGGAACCAAGTGCTTTGAGGCTTTTAGTACACTTCATTCTAGCTAATGTCATTTGAAATAACTTATGTTCTTGTTTCTCCTAAAATGAACCCCCTGCAAAAAAATAGTAATAAAAAAACCCCAACTCTTACAATAAGGTGCACAAAGAATTTGAGGGCAGATCTTCTCAGAGGAGAAAGGAATGTCCATGTAAGGCTTGTTTTTCCTCTGCTTAATGTTGCAGGATGTTCTGGCCATCTTAGGGAAAAAAAACAGCTGAAGCTATCTCTGAATGAGTATTATTTTAATCGCAGACCTTTCAGATGTTTGAAGTTCAGTTAGCATGTTTTGGCTTGCATATCAAAAAGATTCTTTTCCTGGGCTTCAACAGGCTCTTTCACGACTCTGCTATTAAAATTTGTTCTCACTTAATAGGTGATGCCTGTCACAGGAGTGAACACTGAGCAAGAGACTTGGCACCCCAGAGCCTCCTCCAGAATAGCGGTCTCAGCACCACCCAAACACGCAGCTTTCTCCTCTTCCACCACCGTAAGAGAGGAGACGTGTGACATTTACACAGGGAGGTCTAGCCGCACACTTTTTATTCCTCGTTCATCGCAAGGCCCCAAGAGACTCTCGGAAGTTGCTCTGAGATGAAACATCGGTGTGCTGTGGTCTGGCGCATCAATCAACCTGCAGACCCGCACAAGGTTTGGGGGTCTGTCGTTCCCGTGCCAGGGAAGTCCCAGTAATGTGGTCACACCTCAGCTTCCCTAATTTCTGCTTTGAGCATACGCTTACGTGCCTTATTTCCTCCGAGCAAAAAGGCAGTGGGCAGAGGAACAGCTTGCGTGAGGAAGGAGCTGGTTAACCTTACATACACATGAGCCCTCTTGAAGGCAACCGCATTACTTCACATGCTGCATCGGAGCGCTTGCTTCCTGGACCGGGGCCCAACTGCCTATGGACACACAAACATGGCTGCTCTCCAAAGTACCGCGCACACTACTGGAGGTACAGAAAGGTCAGACCAGACCGCGAGTCTCAGCCACTTCGCGCAGCTGCTCAGTTCACAGCTCAGCAAAGGAATGTTTCAAAACAACCAAATCCCTGCCTCCAAACGAGGCTGGACACTCCCTTTGCTATTAAGAGCGTTTCTCCTTCAGCTAAGGTATATCCCCTACTCCTCAAAGATGCTTGCGGTCGCTATCGCGGCATCCGTGTCCCCGCACGGCCAACAGCAGCCAGCAGCGCTGAGTGAGAGGGCAGCGCGGAGCGGGACACAGAACCCAAGAGGCACCGTCTCCTCAGAGCCTGGGGCAGCTCCAGGTCCCACGCAGGACTTGGGGACCATCTCCTTCCTGGCTTGGCCGATGACATCCAACCTCACCTCTTTTGCCGTCCTCCTTAGCCAGGAAAATCCATACAAGGCAAGGCAAGTCCCAAGCAGGACTGTCCCACACAGCCTGCTCCCCGGACACCACATCCGGACTCCTCTTCAACGCCTCCCCTTTCTCCAGAAGAACCAAGAGCCGCCTCTGCTCCCGGGAGCCTTGGCACAACGCTCCCACTCCCAGCAACACCGCCCAAACAAAATCCGTCCTAAACATCCTCAGTCCACATCAGGCTTCAGGTTTTAATCCAGCCTGAGGTTACCCCAGTTACTGTGCTCTTCTGCTCATCAGCCCTCCTTGCCAGGGGTGATGTCCTGTCCCATTTACTTCTCATCCTTCCTGTCCTCCCCCCCCCTCAGAAAAACAAACACAGGTATCCCCTCATTTTCAGAGCTTCCTGAGCCCACTCCAAAAGGAAAGCTTAGCTCTCAAGTCTGAACCCATTTTATTTTTAAATCTCAACCTGAAGCTGAGATCCAGTCACACTGTGACATGCATGCCCTCACTGCACACATCCACCGCCTCGTGGATGGTGGATACAGACACTCCTTGGATCTAGCTGGCTCCATTATCAAAGTTGTGGACTTACTTGTCTCAACACCCTTCTACAATCCCAGGTACGTTGTCTGGTGGTCTCACATCATAAGGTGGCAGCTCTGCTGCTATCGATTACCAGCCTAGAAAAGTCATATTCAACTCGGATCTGAAGAGACACTTTTCTGACTGCTGTAGAGACCTTACCTTAAGCAGAAGAGAGTGCAAGCTGAGTTAGGATGCACTTTGCTGGGAGATAAAACAAAGGGAGATGGAGATACCCTTCATGAGTTTCAAGGAACGAACTGCAAAATTCCTGGTCAGGATTCCCTTGACTGTACGTGACTGGTACAGGGACAAGCTGGGAAACAGTCTGATAGGCTACCAATGAGTCCATAGAAAGGCAGAGGTGAGAAACTTTAATCCTTTGAGGCTGAGCCATGAACTCATTCCTGAACTGCAAATTACACCCACAGACTGCTTTAATTTCCACAGGATTTCCCTTTGATGCTGTGAGTAGTTCAGCTTTGGTGCAAACCAGCTGCAACGATTTACTCACTAGGCAACCTTACTCTTCCCAGGGCATGTCCATGGGACACGATGAATAAAGCGGCAGGGCTATAAACATCCTGCCTTCACCAGGGCATGCCCACTGCTTCTTCCAGAGAAGCCACAACAGCGGAAAAATTTCAAGATGAGGTTACCAAAGGCTTTCTGCATCAGTCTGACTCAACTGCTGGTGATACTGAAAACAAAACCTCCAACGTTTCTTTTTTTTTTTTTTCAAAAATGCATGACTGCAGCTCAATTACCTGGTTACTGGCCATAAAAAAGCAGTGTGTCTCAGAAGAGGTGGCAAAACAAGGTCCCATGGCAGAAAGGTGCAAGCCCCCACAGCAGCTAAGCAAAAGATCACTGTGCCTGTGGGGGAAACTCCCACTTAGACATTTTGGGGAGAAATGTCTACTAGCTTGCTCATAAGTAACAGGAGTAATAGGATGCATCCCTCAGACTCCATGCTCAGTGAATCCTGTGTAGCTTTCACTTGGAAAAAAAAAATGCTGAAGTTGCTTGCCACAGGTTTCGTAAAATCTGCCTCTTTCAGTCTCAGCGTAGAGGAGACTCAATGAAAATTAATTTTTCTACTCTTCCTGGTGGATAGAAAAGCTACAAAGTGCAACTGAAATCAGTCAAAAGACTCGGAAGCCAGAAGAATAACCAAAAAAAATCTAGAAGAAAAAAAAAAAGCTTTGAAAGCCAAAACCATGATTGAAAGCCTTGACTTGTGGCTTTTGACACAAAGCAATGAAATACCCAAGCAGCTCATCTGACACAGTGTATTGCAAATTATTTCTTTCCATCAGAGGTAATTTTTCTTGCTACTACCATATAGTTGTAGTCAATTTGAACAGAGAGAGACAGAGGGGAAACAAGAATAAAATGCCCTGGGGCAGAGCAGTGGGGGTCAGCTCTAGGGGGAAAGGAGGTTTTTCAGTCACAGAGCAGCCTGCACATCTCTCTCTGTCCCCTAGACCCCTAAACACCCATCCCAGGGAGGACTTTTTCATCATCTGGCTCTCAGGAGGGTCCTGGACTCCTGACTACCTTCCATACATGAAGGACAGGTCTAACTCTTCCTTTCAAGAATCTGTGATGCAAAACGGACAGCACCTTCTCCACACTAAAGACCATTTAAGATCTGGAGAGAAGTACTTAGAGAAAAAAAGTCTTCAGATGAAAACCACCCACCCATGTCCCCCTTATCATAAAGCCCTGCTGTTCTGACAGTGGGCTTAAGCCAGGCACTCTCTCCTTGTCACTTACCTGTCTCCTGTTTACCCAGGGCTACTTTTCTGCTGGGTTTGCTTGCCAAGCTCGGCTAAGGTTTGCAAAAGGAGGCAAGGAGCACCCCTGGCAGCAGGAAAGGCAGGCCTGCACACCTGCAGTTAGGTCAGCATGGGCTGAGCAGGGCTACAAACCCTACTTTGCCTAAATGGGAAGTTAAGGAATAATGTCCATCACGTTTTCCTGCTATTCCCTCTCCCACAGCCTTGCATCTGCACTCTTTTATGAATAGCCTGGGCGACCAGCAGCATTTTGCCATCAGGTCCTGCTCATGCCAAAAAGACAGGAGCTCCCAAGCAGCTGCACATGGAGAACCAAGATCCTGCAATTTTAGGTGACATGTGGTAGTTTACCCCAGAAACCCAATTTTGGTAAGCTGTTTAGCCTGGCACACACGCTAGCACTCCCATAAAAGAAAGCTGACTGAAAAATGGCAGGTATAGAGATTTGGCTATTTTTAAGGCCCACAAACTAACAGTCAGGCCATACAAGCCCTGGTCTGGCAAAACTGTGAGCACACGGTCAAAGCTACGCACATCCTTAAACATATTACCCCACGCACGCCCAAATCCCCCTGCCAGGTCTGTGCACATGTTGGCCCTGCAGCTCCCCAAGTTGCAAGCTGGCTAAAGAGAAGATTTCCTTCTCTGTCGGCTGTCAGAGCAAGACCTTGTGCAAGTCCTAAACAGACGAACAAGTCACTTCCTGCAAGGCCAAACAAGTTCCTTGCCAAAGAGGTCACATACCACGCTCTGGCCTGATGCCTCTCCCTAGTTTACGAGGGTAAATTCCCATATCCAGGGGTCCAATGATTACAGCACTACATCTGGGCTAGGATTACTCACATGCAGCTCCTGCTTCACTGAAGAGGTGGGGAAAACAAGTGCTTTTGTGCTTTCATGCATGACCTCTAAAGTTTGGTTTGGGTTTCTTGGTTTGAGCAAACCAAAACATTCAAGTGAAACCAGGGACTTTTCACTTAATTCCTAGCTAGAGGACGCAGATCTGTCACACCAAGGCTCTTCAGTGCTATTCTGGCAGTAAAGGGATGCACAAGGACCCTTTTGTCCCCATAACAAAAGGGGATAGAAGGAAATAACCTATGCAGTTCTTTCCACTCTTGCGAGCTTCTCCAGCCAGGGCAGAGGTGGAACGAGGACATACCAGGATCTTTGTTACCCATCTCCCACTGCATCACGCTCGAGCACTTAGAGGCTTCCTGTGTAGAAGGGCCATAGTAAGTGCGTATCAAGCCCCACCACCACCTCCAAGAAGGACCAGGCAACCACCAGTCCAATAACAGGAGCCTGAGCTTTGGATCTGGGCTTCAGAGCTAAGCACAGTGCACGTGGCAGGCCTCATTTCACCGTTAATGCTTCACTCCGGTCAAGTTAGAATGAGACTTAAAAGCAATGCAAATCCTCCATGCTTGAATCACACATTTGCTTGGATGTGACTATCCCCATGAGTAAGGACTACAGAATCAGGCCCAGCTTTTCCTAACGATCCTGCCAAAAACATGCACATAAAAAGAAGAAAAAAACTACAGAAGGCTCCCACCGACAGTTGACCCTGCTACTTTTCCTGTCCATGTCTGCAACACGGTAAAAGGCCTGACCCAGGAGCCTCCCTTGAAAAACCTGAACCATCACAGTGTGAAAAATGGTCTCATGTAATGAAGGGACTCTCTCTTTTCCCCTCCTCCCTCTCTTTACAAGAGGCACTTAAGAGTCAGACTGATAAACATGGGGGAAAACAAAACAAAAAAAACCCCTCAAGCTTAAAACTCTGTTTGTCTCTTTCTACAACGACAGCGGAGTCCCGCAGAATTTTAGGAGCAACTCACACTGCTCAGGTTAATGAGAAGTTCCTATCATCTCCCTGCACCTCCAGTCCACATCAGGTCTCTTAGCATCAGGAGATCTCAAAGCAGTTTGAAAAGGAGGCTTCATTTTAGGGAGCTGTCAAAACAGCACCTCACATCCCTCTGCAAACACAGGTCACCTCACCCACCACTTAAAAAGCTGCTCTCCTCTAGATCCAAGCTTTGGTCATCTTGGTTTATACAGAGGAGGTGGATGAGGGGGAGAAGCCAAGGAAAACCAGGAGCACGAAAAGCGAGAACGTAGCGTGTGAAAAGGGGATTCAAATCCATTGCTCATGGGCTGCATCTCACCACATGCAGAGGCTGCAGAGGAGCAGTGATGGTTCCTTCATCCTCATTTTGATCCCCTGAAGTCCCTAAATCCACCCTTATTCCACAGTCTGCCGCACTGACACCAAGGATGCTACCAGGCTGCATTTATCTCAGGGGCACATAAACCACCGATTCACAAAGTCCCCACCTCGGTGTTTTGAAGTCCATGTTCTCTTCCTATTAAAAACAATACTAGAAGCATGGAAGAACTTTACATTAAAAACAACTCCAAGACTGCTGCCCCCTTCCAGTCAGAGAGCAGGGAAGGGAGACGGGATTTAATATAAAGGCCCAGCAACACAGTCAAAACTTTGTGCTCTATCGAGCTACACGTTTTTACAGCAGAAAACAACAACAAAAATCACTAAATTAAAACACATGAACGCCCTTCCACTTCCAAAATAACTGCAAATACTGAAGCCTGGGGCATAGAAGCTGCTAGGTGCAAGCGAGATGCTGCTGCCCATGGGAGAAAGGCAGCGGGGAGAGGGCCGGGCTGCCCCCACGGACACGCACAGCCCAGGCCTGGGTCTCGGGAATTAATGTAAAGCGTTGCATTAGTGTCCCAGAGCAACAGAGATACCGTGTGACAGATATTAGTGTCACAATCTGTGCCTGGGTGCCTATGTCAGCATGTGTGGGCATGTATAGAGGCACACATGCCAGTATGCCTACATATAAGTACACACGTGCGAGTGTGCCCATATATACGCGTACTTGCACATACGCGAGTGTGCATGCACACACGTATGTATACATATATATATTTATAAACACACAAGCCAGTGCACGCACACCTCCCAACTTACTTTCAAGGGAGGGGGCTCTGCAGCCCTCTTTCCTGACCTCAGCCCTCAGCAGCCACCACCACAGAGGGGGAGGAAATAAAAGCAACCGCAACTTTTGCACCTTATAGAAAATAAAATAGAATAAAATAAAGTAAAATAAAGTCAAATAAAATAAAATAAAGTAAAATAAAATAAAGTAAAATAAAATAAAACAAAGCAAAATAAAATAAAGTAAAATAAAGTAAAATAAAATTTAAATAAATTAAAATAAATTAAATATAATGTAAATAATTAAAATCAATAAAATTTAGGGGCATGAAGCCAAACATTTTCAGAACCCCTATTATACTTCTGAAAACAAAAGAAAAGGAGAAAAAGAAGAAAAAGAGAAGAGGGGAAGGCAGGAGGGCTCCGCGCGCCGCTCCGG
>VZSV01000259.1:45227-78150 GCA_013398735.1 Nothocercus julius | reverse complement strand
GGGCCGCAGCCTCGGGCTGCCTGCCCGGGCCTCGTCGTCCCGTCCCGCAGAGCGCTGCCTGCGCGCAGAGGGCTTGGAACGCGCTAAAAAAGTGAACAGAACACAACAAAACGCGAGCGATTTTCCCCAGAGCAAGGGAACAACAACAAGTAGGCAACCAGTTTTCCCTCACACCAGTCATTCCCCAGCACCGGGGCAGCTCTTGCCCAAGATTCCTCCACCTTTTGTTCAGGGGTGACGCCTTTCCATGTTATTATTATCATTCCTATTTTTTCCTTTCTCACACTCTTTCGGCCTGGTGAGCGACCGCCAGGCTCTGGTTCACGTCCCCTTCCGAGCGCTGCAGCAGGGCTGAGCTTCGGCAGGTACCCAGGCACCGCGGTGACCGTCCGCCTGGGTACGCGGCTGCTCCGTTTGTGGGGGAACCAGAAATATATATAAATAAATAAAAATGAGCCCGGGTTTCATTACACGCACCATTTGGACTCCCAGGTTTAAAGACCTGGACCTTTCATCCTTTCTCCCCTCTTCAAAATCATTACTGTTGTAGTGATGACCCTGGGAAATGGCTGCCCCGGTGAGGAATTTTTGTTATTCCTACTTTTCCGCAAGGGCAGCAGGATTGTGTGGCCTCTCCAAGGCAATGGAGCCAATTTGCAAAGTGGAGCCCAGAAACCAGTTGTGCTGTTTAGGGTCCTTCTCAGGCCACGCAACATCCCCGGTGCCAACACACGGGCAGCTGTGCGAGATCGCGAGCCAGTGGCACCGATAGATGTGATCTGTGGCTGAAAGGAGAGCGCCTTCCTCCATGTCAACACGCTAGATTGAATCAAGGCTGAGATCGACGCTGGCAAAGAACAGAAGTGCTCCAAAAATGTTTCAGAATTTTCAACGTTTCGAGTTAAAATACGCCTGATGGAAACCCACGTTGGACACCCGGGCATGGAGAAGGTTTTCTGGTTCTCGTCAGCCGCAGTTCCACAGCTTATGCTCCCGTGGCGTACACCGAGGGCAAGGCTCCTCCTGCACCGGCCCCTCGCGTCGCCTGCGGTGGGGAGGAGGCTCTTCTGCACGGAGCACCAAGCACTTCTGGAGCTCTGCCTGGGCCTTGCGGTGCAGGTGTAGCCGGAGTCATCCACCACCCTTATATTGGCACTCACCTGTGTGTTGCCCTGCCCGTGAGAGTGAAACACTCAGTGGAGAGCCGCTTGTCATTGATGGCAAAAGGTGCTATGACAGCACTCTTGGTACTGTCCTCAATGTTCTTTTGAAGTCTGTGGCTGGTTGAAATGTCACCCTGAGTGTCATCACAAAATCTTTATTCCCCCCTCCGTTGTTAGCCTCCCTCCCGTCTTCGTGGCAGAAGTGCTCATAAATGCTGTAGTGAAGGCTTGCGAATGCTGAAAATGAACATGGACTGTCTGGAAAGTTAGCACAGTTTAAGAATAAATTTCCCAGTTAGAATCACAAACTAACTTAGTTGGAAAGGGACCTCTGAAGTCCAATCCCCTGCTCAAAACAGGGCTTATTTCAAAGTTACATCAAGCTTCTGGTCAAGCCTTTCTGCTGAAGTGCTGAATATCTCCAAAAACAGAGGAACCATAACATCTTCGAGTCCCTATCCCAGTGATCACTCCCAGTGATCTTTTTTCCCTTATATCCAGTAGGAGTTTTCCCTGTTGCAAACTGTGGCCAGTGTCATGTCATGTCCTTTCATCACACACTTCCAAGGCATCTTCATCTTCTTCATAACTCCCCTTAAATAAGTAGAAGACAACCCTTAGATTATTCAGTGTCTTTTGTTCTGCACGCTAAAAAAGTCTCCAGCTCTCATCCTGTTGTGGTGCATGGACTCTCCAGCATGCCAGTGTCCTTCCAATACTGGGGAGCCCCAAACTGGGCACACTTTCCCAGAGGCAGCCTCACCTGTGCTGAATAGTAGGGAATAGTCACTTCCATCATCCTTCGGATGTGTTCTTGTTAATGTGGTCCAGTGTGAGGTAACTGTTTGCTGCAGGGACACAGTGCTGACCCATATTCACCTTGCTGTGCATTAGGACACCCAGATCCAGAATGTTCCTGGTCATCTTCACTTCCACTTGCAAGACATAATCTAGCTGCTTGTGTTTCCAGGTCCCTTCTGACTGCCTTGCACATTGTCTACACACACAAAGGCTTTGTGACTATTGGGGTTGGGGTGTAAGTAGCAGAGCAGCCACAGGTTTTTCTGAATTCCTTTTCCAATACAAGCAAGGAGATGCTAATTAGCAGGATTCACCATCGGCAGGGCTGACGAAGGGAGACACCTGATAACGTGGACAAGTCATCTTGTATAATTACAGTCATTGTAGGACAAGAAACTGTTTATTCTTTGAGCAATTGCTCACAGGTTCCAGCTGTGGTGGTTAGCTACCTGTGCATGGTGGGATCCTTTCCAAAGGAAAGACTTGCCTGGCTGAACGTCATTTTGGCTCTGTCAAGGCAGCGACAAGACCTAACACATATAAAACCATGGACAGATTTGTAAGTCTTAATCAGTGCAATGGTGTTCAGATGTGCAGTAAACCTCTGCTTGAGGCAGGTGAAAATGAACTGAGGTGCTTAGAAGGGCTCCATTTGCCAGATGCATCTTTCAATGCTTTAGCAATGTATGTTGATTCCCCACAAGCCACTACCTGTATTCCTGTTTGCTGCCATGGAGTCTGTTCTTTTGGGAAGGCTATGGAAACACTTGGCTTCAAACTCCAGAGGAGGTCCCGTTAAATTTGATGGTTATGAACCCTATGAAGGTTCTCAAAGAGATGGTTTTCTGACTGACAGAAAAATGCACGTTTGTTCTTTCCAGAGCATTGACACTGTATAAAACCACGTAAAGCTTGAAGAGAACACTGTGTAAAACATAGGACGCAGATGTGCTGAGATGTCAGTCAGATGTACCTTAGTGGAGCTAAGGAACAGTTGTGACTGTTTCAAAGAGAGCAAATAGTCTCATATACGGGGCATCTTCCTTGCGAAGCATGCCATGTTGTGCACTTCAGACTGAAGAGAGGTTTTCTTCTCTTTGGACTGGCAGGTTACCCTCATGAAGAGCCTTCAGCTCTGGAGGAAAATACGTAGGACTAATGCAACTCCTTTTGGTACACATCAGCCAGCCAACATCCAGGCTGCCAGGTATATTGATCTCAGCTTCGTGGGGAGACATCCAAGGCAGCATCTGAGAGCACTTTGTGTCGATCCAGCGAATGTAATGGAATCTGGACACCTCAGGATAGGTGCATCTGAGCTTTGTCCAAACTTCTTCAGGATCTGAGAGACCATGAGATGACACTGAAAGTATTCACCAGGTTTGGAGACCAGATCAGGGGTCCTCAGCTGCTCAAGACAGTCTAGACAGAGCCAGAAAAAACATTAGAAGGTTTCTTTGATTTAGGTTTTAGTCTAGGGCCCTATTTTTTTCACCATAGGCCCTGTCTGCACAGAAAGCATCACCAATTGAACTTACACCTAAGCTGGCTATTTGTAAGTTTTAAGCACAAGGTTAAAAGCAGGTGTTTATGGGCAGGGCTGCCAATGATTTCTCTTCTGTGCAGTAAGAGGGCTGGTTTAAACCAGGTTTTAACCCACAAGCCTTAGACACACATCCTCTTTGCAAGCAGTTGACACAATTAAATACATCGTTGATTACTACTGATGATTATAACAGCCTTCCTGATTCCCCTAGGGAGCAGAAAGGCTTGTATGAACCCTCCTCCTCAGCTTCACTGCAAAGTCGGTCATCAGAACGCAGTTTGCAAGTGAAGATGGTTTAGGTAACGCTGGATGTGTTGAAGCGAGTCAGGGGAGTGCTTGTACACTGCTAGATGATCACTAATGTCTCACTTTCTTTTCTCCCTCTGTTTGGTAATGAGAGGTGCTTACTGTACTGAGGGAGGAAAAGGGGCAATACTCTGCCTTTCAGCTGCTGACAAAGATAAAAAGACTGTGGCAGGAAGATAAAGAAGACTGTGACAGTGTTGATTTCTGTCTTGCTTTTTCTTGGAGACTTTTTTTCCCTTTTTGTTAAATGAGATAACATCATTTGACTTTCTCACTCTCTTTTTCTTCTGGACTGTTTCCCAGGCAGATTTTCTAAAGTTTCCCATGTCCTTGCTCTTCCTTGACTGAAGATTCATGATTAAATATATATATCAACAAAAACATAGAATAATCAATATATAATATACTTGTATATGCACATCTATTTGCCCCTTTTTGAGGAGTTGTTTTCTTCCTGTTATTTCTTTCCCTCTTTTCGGGTGCAATCTTATCTTACTGAGGTAAGCCATAGTGGGAGCTGAATGGAATGGGAGGCCCAGATGTGACTTTGCTTCTTGTCCTCTCCATGGCAGTTGCTCATTCATTAATTTAAAGCAAAGGGGGCTTCACCTTCCTCATTCAGGGCAACAGGATAAGTGTAGTTCTGTTACTGGAGCCCATGACAGAGATGTTCACACCTTCTGTGCCCTCAAGCCAAGCAGTGTCACTGAGTCTCTGTGTGACAGTGCAAGAGGCATCTCACACCCTGGCCATCTGTCCCCCAGGGAAGCAGGACAGTGCAAGAACACCCTCCTGCTGCCAAAGGCCGTCAGACTGTAAAGCCAAATAAGCCATTTCGTACATTGCTGGACACAGCACTTTCAAATATGCAGAGTATTCCCTCCTCTTACTAGCATCAAGTCATTGCTCTGGTACTGTGTTATCAGTAACGGTCAGTTACTCCAGCTGTACTCGATTCCTTGCTCTGTCTAGCTAAGGTCTTCCTTGTGCCTTCAGACATATGCAACCCTCTTCACTCCCAGTGCCACGGTAGAGTCTTGCCTCTGCGGTACAGCCTTTGCTATCTGCATGTCCTCCGGAATATCTTGTATTTCAGTGGTGAGGAGAAGTAATTACTGCGTTGAGTCTGCAAAGCATAAAAGCCAACTAGGGTTCTTTCAGGATGAAAGAGGCAATAAAAATGCTGGTATTAATAGAAAAATATTTGTTACTTCATGGGATATCAGGGCTTCCTGTGGCTCGAGGTTATGCCTTGCATAGTTCGTTGCTGAACGCCTCGGGATGACTCTTCTTTCCTCTTTCTTATTTCAGCAACCAGCTTGTTAACTTTCAAAGTCACCGATCTGGTTTACAAATAGAGCGATTCTGCATCTCTGTACTGGATGTTTTCTTGTGCTGCATTTCCCCACGCACACGTAGACATAGAGTAGGCTGGCAGTACGCATGTTTACATCATACTTTCATAACATGCTGTAGAAAAACAAGTTGTCTGTAGAGAAGCATATTAAGAAACTGTATGAAATCACCTTCTCTTTACTGCCTTTCCTGCTCTCAGTTACTCCCTCTATGTAGAACACAAGATCTTCAAAATGGAAACGCTCATTTGTGTCTCTCCAGCTGAGCCTTCAACTACTGCTGCAATCCTGGTCACAGGCAAAGACTTCTCAAGCCCCTGGCATCTGAACAGTCATTATGTGGGCTATGAGTATGATGTATCTGAATCCTGCTGATGCATAAGGCCTTTTGGAATGCTTAAGGTGGACTGGGTCATGAGACAGGTAGGGACCTGCTGTGGGAATCATGAGTTTTTCCTGCTCATTCCTTGGCAGCAATACAACTCTACAACCTTTGGCCTCTCCAAGGACTGCGTGGGCCAGGGGCAGCCGGAAAGCTACGGAGACACTTGAGGGAAACATGAAAGGAAGAGGCCGCGGCACGCTTGCTGACTGCAGCCAGCCTGTGGAGAGAACCATGGCTAGTACATGTTTTCACTGAGTGCTGTGCCCTGGGTAATAAAATCCCATTTTATAGAATCATAGAATGCTTAAGGTTGGAAGGGACCTCTAGAGATCATCTAGTCCAACCCCCTGGCACATGCAGGGTCACCTAGAGCATGTGGCTCAGGACTGCGTCCAAGCGGGTTTTGAAGATCTCCAGAGAAGGAGACTCCACAACCTCCCTGGGCAGCCTGTTCCAGTGCTCTGTCACCCTCACTGTCAGGAAATTTTTCCTCAAGTTCCTGTGGAACTTTTGGTGCTTCAGTTTGTGGCTGTTTCCTCTAGTCCTAGCAGTGGCCACCACTGAGAAGAGGCTGCCCCATCCTCCTCATTGCCTCCCTTGAGGTTCTTATAGACACTGATCAGGTCTCCTCTCAGCCTTCTCTTCTCCAGGCTGAACAGGTCCAGCTCTCTCAGCCCTTCCTCATAGGGCAGATGTCCCAGGCCCCTGGACTCTCTCCAGCAATTCCACATCCCTCTTGTACTGGGGAGCCCAGAACTTGACACAGTACTCCAATTTATCTCCAGTTTGTGTAAAAGGCATAGAGTCAGTGTGTTCCTCCTAGTCTTAGAGCAGGACCATGTAACAGGGTGAGGAATAATGTATTACTCCTTGGAATTGTACTGCCTTACAGGCTCTGGTTGAAGATGAGGTCTCTTATGGCTAAGAGGTGCACAAATACAGAGGAAAAACAGATGGTCTCTGCCTCCCAAAACTTATGATTGCTAAATCATATGACCAAGAAGAAAAGAAAAATTAAAAAAAAAGCCTGCAAACAGGCACTCAGAAGTACACATGGACTCCCAGAATAATTTAGGTTGTAAGGGATCCCTGGAGGTCTCTAGTCCAACTTCCACTCAAAGCAGGACTAACTTTGATGTTAGAGCCAACTTTAAAGTGAGAGCAGTTTGCTCAGAGGTCTTGCTCAGTCAAGTCTGAACATCTCCAAGGATGGGTATCTTACAGTCTCTTTGAGTCCATCTACCAGTGTTTGACCACCTTCATGGTGAAAAAAAAAATCTTAATATTTAATTGGAATTTTCCTTCTTGCAACTTGTGTCCATTGCCCTTTCTCCTGTCACTGTGCACACTGTGCATGTCCCACATGTTGTCCAGCAGGACCTCCGGACCCTTTCCTGCAAAGCTGCTTTCTAGCCCAATCAGTGCCAGAATGTTCTTTTGCTTGGGGCTGGTCCCTTCCAAATGCAGAACTCAGCATTTGCCTTTGCTGAGCTTCACAATGTTCCTGGTAGGGCCTTTCTCCAGGTGTCTCTCAGTAGCAGCCCTGCCCTCCAGCACTTCCTTCACTTCCTCCAGCTTGGGAACATTCACAGCCTTGCTGAGGGTGCACTCAGTCCATCATCCAGATCTTCCATAAAGATATTAAACCGTACCAACCAGTGAGGAATGTCACTTTTAACAGCTGCCAGTTGGACTTGGATACTGCTGATCCTAACTCTTTGGGCCTTGCAGTTCAGCTAGTGCTCCATCCTTTGAGACCCCATATTGAACAGCAGAGTGATCCATAGCAAGAAGGTTCACTAGACTAGGAAGGCTATGAAGAAATGTCAGCTGTCTCTATACCCATTTAAACTGTGTCTTCTCCACAGATCTGTTAGAACAGTGTTTTTCTTTTGTTTTACAGAGGCAAGAGAAAGCATTAAAAACTGAGAGACAAGTGGCAAAGCCTTAAACTTGGGGGCTGTTATTCCCTAAGCACTGGAAGGAGCTGTACATGGCAGATTCATGGGCTAATCTATGGGTCTGTATCTGAAACCAGCTCATCAGCACTTCATATTTAGCTGATGCAATCAGCTCGTGGTGCTGCAGTTTCATCAGATAGTTCCCAATTATAATAGAAATGTTGCTGGTTGGCTGAGTGAGCTAAACTTACTGGCCCAGCTGAAGTCGCTTAATTAAAGTCACTGCAAGGAAGCTGTGCTCATCATTCCTGTGGCTGCATGGATACCTTAATGCTTTTCACTTTCTCTCCCCAGAATTCCTGATAACAGGAGAAGATGGGGAAGAGGTTTATGTAGGATGCTTCATTAGTATCCTAAACTACGTGTGAAATAACGCTCAAGCTGGCAGAGGATCCAAGGGAGGAAGGTCAATGGAGATGTTATGTCCTGGCCAGTGGGAGCCCTCACTTCTCTGCCTGTAAACATGTTGCCTGACAAAATAAATCACTGGTTCTCAGCAGCTGAACACGAATATGTTCAAATGATCATCATAAGCTCATGACCCATCTCTCTTTGGTGTTGTTTGAGCGACTGCCTGTGACTTCCTGGAGATGCCGGTGGTGCAGCACATCTGTAGTGCTCTGCAAAGAGCAATTTTGCCGCAGAAAGTGGCTTTCCACTTCCTGAATAAGCAAATAGAACTGGTGCAAGCAGATAAGCGTCTCTTGAGCTCCACTTCCATTTCAGCCTCTCTGACTTAGCAGGCGTCACAGCTCAGAGCCTGCACGTTGCTCCCAGAGACACCTAGTGAGGAGGCAACATAATGCAAGTGAATACAGCCATCTGGAAGAGCCTTTGCCCAGCAAGTTGCTTCCATGCTACGTATGAATGAGAAACTTAAATTTCTTGCCCCTAACTCTACCTCTGCCAGCTTTAATAAACTAAAATGTTCTCTCAGCTGTGCTGGGCACTAGAGTTTCCTAATCAACATGGGCACTTTGAATACTCTGGCAAGGATAGGATCCGTTATAGTCTCTGCAAAAGCATCCCCTTAAGTTTTCACTGCACCAGAAATCCAGATGCACTCAGCATTGCTGACCAGTCCATAGAGAGAACAACATCAGGAAGCAAATACAGACCTATTTTGAATGGAAAAAGAGTGGAAAAAGAAGGGTCCCCCTAATGAAACTATACTAGAGAAGGTAACCTGCGGGCCATGAGGTCTTTCACTCAACCATGTGAGAAAGTCGCTTACCCATGGACTATCAGAGCTGTTCCTCTTTGAACCCTGGATGATGGTGGCAATGGGAAGATGTGGAGCAAATCCTGCAAATTTGCTCCCTTTGGAAGCAGCATTCGAGGAAGCCCTGGAAATTCTCATACTGTCATTTCAGACATGGGAGAACAATTAAGACAAAAGGACTGTGGTGACTTTCCCCAGCAGGGAGCTGAGAAATAATCTATAATACCAGCTGTCAAGGGCGGGGGATGCTTGTAGGCAGCAGGAGCACATGCACAGGCAGAGAAGCCACAGGCAGAAGGACCTGTTGGCCGCCTCAATCAATCTCCTGGCACTGGCTTTCATTTCTGAGACAGGGTCTCTCTGCATGCAAGCTGATAGAACAAATCCCAGCACTCTTAAACCCTCTATACAAAGTGCTGCCCTGTACGCCAGGGTGGATTGATGTGAATTGAAGGGGCTTTGATGGCAAATTAAATCAGAAAGAAGCAATTCTTAATCCAAATCATCAAGTTTTAATCTTGTTTTGCATTGGTACTTTTTCATTTTTTACTATGCAAGGGGCAAGTATAATCCATCGATTATACTGTAATCCATTGATGATTGCTGTAAGCTGACACTTTTTTTTCTTCAGAATGGAAAAGAGTGTGTTTATGCAAACATATTTTTAAAAATTCATTATTTAATATGCATTTTGTTCTTAAATTTTATGTTTTCCTGTTGGATTAGGATGTGGGGAATAAGACATTTCTTATTTTCTACCTAAAGGTCTGGGAAGGGTGTGTGTAGGGGAAGAATTACGTGTTATTTGTGCCAAGTTAGATTAGAAAGGAAACTGGGACTCAATGAAAAATGCACAAAGCAGTAATTTAAAAATAGTTTTAAACTTCCTTAAATGGACATATAAGAGCAACACAACTTCATCAAAACATGTTTTCCATTTAGAATAACAGATTTATTACACTAAAGATGTACTGCAGTTACTACATGCTTCTAGCAAACTAGATTTGATTTCTTATGGTTGTCAAGTCCTATATTTTATCTCATCTTCTCACAGCTAGTTTTCAAATATGTGGTGGGAAAAAGAAAGGAACGAGCTGATTGGTATCTCCACCACATCTTTGCAAGCTAATTTAGTTGAAATATTTGACCAAGTTTTGGACAGAAAATATTCTTTAAATGTCAACGGGTGAGGATGATGCTGTTAAATCTGGGAGAGTGTAGCCTGCTATCTCCACAAACTGTGTGGTTCAACTGTTACAAAATGTTAATATCACCTGATCTCTTACAGGTTGATCTTTATTTATCTAGATTACAGAAGGGAACAGCTTGGGCAAGCTGTAACCCGGCTGCCGGCTTCTCAAAGTGCTGCAGTAACATCCTTGGAATGAGCTGATAATCCATTTCTGGTTTGTAACTGGAAAATGCATCACGAAAAGCCTGTTGCATCCTGATACAGTCTGGCAGGTCCAGATGGGACAGCAAGGATCGACAGGGCATGGAGACCAAAGCTCTCCTGAAGGATACGTGCACCAGAGGCCAGGCCTGTGTGTGCTGGCAAGCTGAAATAAGGCTGCCCGAATCGCTCCGGCCTGTGCTCTGCCCGCACTGATGGTCTCAGCTGCTCCAGGAACAGCAACCAGCCACCCTTTGTGAGTAATAAAACACTTAGCAAGGTCATGGGGAGAAAAACAAGAGGTTTCTCCTCTGCAGGAAGGGAATTAGATGGCCAGAAGATGAACACAAATAAAGTTGAAAGGAAGTTAAGTCACTGTCCACTTTAACATCATGAATTCTGCCAGACGTCCTATTCCCAAATTCAAACCCGGAGTGCAATGCAAATCGTTATGCTGCTGTGCAACCAGCTTCTAGTCTGATAAGAATAAAGCGCTGCTTGCGTCCTGCATCCAGGCTGTGGATTCCCTATTTAAGCTTAGGCAATTTACTTCTTATTCCTGTTGTGTGCAAATTTCATGTGCAGTTGATCACAAACATTTCTGAGGTTCTTAGAAAACGGTTGTAGGTGACTACTGCTCACCAAATCTGTGCAGTAAACCGCACATTGAAATTTATCCTAAAACAAGCCAGTCCACATATTCGCAGTGCATGTGCACTCTACAGTCTGAGCATTGACCCTTTCAAGCTTTGCACACATCATTTTTGCAGAACTTCACATGCTTGAAGGAGAGATACAGCTGCCTCCGTGTTTCCAAAGCTCCAGGTTTTGACTGCAGATGAATGAGGACAAGATCTACTTGTCGTCTGTCCTGGACAAGCCCTGTCTACACCCCCAGTTACCCACGTGTTGAGAGAAAGCGTAGAGGACACGATGCTCAGACACCCAGGTCATGTCCCAGCAGACCAGCCTGGGTACCCAAGCAGGTCCGTGGAAAGCAGCCCTGCTGAGGAGCCGGGTGCCGAGCACGCCCGACGGCACGCAGACGTGTTCGCTGCTAATCAGAACCGCTGCGCCACTGCTGATTGGCAGCAGCCACTTGCAAAGGCTTGTAATTATTTCAAAAATCTTATTTCCTGTAACACCTCCACACTCAGCTGCACTGCAGGTCCCTCTTTTTTCTGCTGCCCTGTCATTCTCCATGATTACAAGTTTCCAGGCATCTATTTTAGGAAATCTGCTTTCCCTGCCACCTGCCAGCAAGTGGAGGAACAGGTTATGCTCAGTGTATGTCATACTGGTTTTGATTTTCTTTTAACCTTGCTGGTTTCTTGAAGGCTCATAACTTAGTGAGGCTCACGGAGGGTGTCCCACAGCACCGAGGAGAAATGGCAGTTTTGTATGTAACAGGTCTGGTTCTACCCTCTCCTCCCTGCTTGCCCTCAAAAGACATCCTGGGGATATCAGAAAGAGACAACACCCTTGGTATCAAGCCTGGGCTTGCAGGGGACTGTTGCTGGGAGTGCATATTTGGGAGGCACTGGGACGTTTCTGGCCAAGGGCTAAGCAAGCAGAGGGCAAAGCAGAAGTGTGGAGGAGAGCAAGCCAGAACAGCTCTCTGCTGCCAGTTAGCCAGAAAGGAGGGAATACGGGAACGACAAGGAGGGGCCAGTGCTGGGCAGTGCATAATCCTCCTTCATTCGCTGCTTCTCTGGAAAGAAGCAATACTGAAGATTTCTCTTGAGCAGGAATCAGAATATCACACAGATGTGTACAATATTTACTGGAAATTAATGTACAGTTCCAAAGCCCCCTTTTTGCCCTGCCTCCTCTTTCTACTACTTTGCTATCTGTCAAAAGAATGAAAAGAACTTCCGAAATGCAATAACATTTGGCTTTCCAAGACAAGCAATGTTTTCCAACATCAAAGGGATTTTAATTCCCTGTATCTCCCTCTTTACCCCATTTCTTTTCACCAGCTCTACTACTGACTCAGGAGTAACCTGACCAGCAGTCCTTTGCTGGCTACCCAGGAACAGCCATTGCTAAGAAAACAGCTCACTGAGCTGTTCCAGCATGCACAAAGAAGCAGTATTTGCAAAGCAACAAAATTAGCCCTTACTTCTCTAAGGGAGAAATCAGTAACTGGTGCCGAACCAAGAACCTAATTAATCAACCAGAATTCTCTTCATTTGCACTAATAAATGAAAGGCCTTACCTAAAAGTCAACACTTAACCATTTACTGAGTGAGCAAGCGCTATGAAAAAGCAAGCAACTGCATCACAAAATGTGCCTCTTTCTCCTGTTTGCTCTAATGGCAAATTAGCCCTAATTATTTTCGGTAATACTTAACAGTCATGTACTTTATACTAACAACCTGCAATGTAAATGCTCTGCACTGGCTTTTCTGCTGGCTGCCATACTGCTATATCCCCCGTAAAGCAAGGCAGGGCAGAAAGCAGAACAAGGCTTTACCTGCTGAGGAGAAAAATAATCTGAATTAAGTGACTGATCTTAAGTGGATTAGCTAAACTTTATTCAATCCCTCAGTGGAAGATCTAATTGAGAAGCAAAATGCTTTACATCTAGTCATTTCCAAACTTAGATAATAGTAAGGCTGCTTTAAATCAAAGAAAGACTGGCCATATGGAAGTTAAATGCAGCTTAAGGAGTCCACTTAAAGAATTAATTTGCAATAATTTTCTCTCAATGTAGACAGAAAACAAAGAAAACATTCAAAAGCTGCTTGTATTTAAATACTAACTGATAAGACTCTGTTTCTCCATTAGTTCATTAGTTAATGCTATCTATTAACTGGCAAACATTTTATATGTCTTTAGGCTCTTAAAAACTTAACCTGTACTTGCCCTGCTTGTAATCTAAGAGGAATGGATGTCAGACTGTCAGAGCTGCAGTATTTTTGCCTGCTCTCACCTGGACAGAACTAGGAGTATCCTTATGGCAGAACACTTGTGTCATAAATCCTGCTAGCACAAAGGAGGTTACGGGCTTTTTTTTTCATGTCATTTAATTCAGGCAATTAACAGACATACAGTGCTTGTGCCATGCAGCCGATGTGCACGCGCACACTGCAAATATCCACAACTCTAGGGTGCCCAGCCACCCTGGGCGAGGTGACCACAGTATCTCCAGATGTTCTGTTTCGATATCCAAATATCCAATTACATTTCTAAATGTAAAAAACTCCCAAATTTCTCAAAATTTTTGGGGGGAATGAAAAAGGAGGATGTCATTTCCTATAGGAAAATGTTTTCCTATAGCAAGACAGGACCATCCAGGCCCTGCTCCTGCAGAAATCACTTTGGCCTTCCAAAGCCACCTTGTCTTTTAAAAGTCCTCAGATTAACAGTCAGGTACTCGGGCAGCTGCTGGCAATGTACTTTGCAGAGCTCTTCCAAAACATTTTGGATAATTACAGGTTATATCATTAATTAGGGAAGTAAATGAGCCTTCAGTTACCACTCCTAGCAAAGCTGTAGAGTTACAAAGGCAACAATATTTTAAGTAAATAGCCAGCTTTGGGAAGACAGCTCTCTGGCGCTCAAGATATCGTTTTAGTGAGTTAATTATCCACGAGGCCACCCTTTCATTATCTGGTAATTCAGCACTTTCATTAAATCCTCAGGCAAGGCTCTTTCCCTTCCTGCATTGAACTCAGCAAGCTCTGCTCGACCTGTTGGCACCATTTCTGTTAAGGAGAAGACAGCTAGACTAACACAGGTGAAAACTGCAGCCACCGGCACAAAGGAGTCACTTATTCTGCTGATCGTGGAGGTTCCCCTTGGGGCAGGGCAGGGGTCACCGATCTCTGACACCTGAAGACATGCAGGAATATGGAGAACTTCTCTGCTTGCTCCTTACAACCTTCCAGTGTGAAATGACTCAATGATCAACAGCGAGAACAAAGCCAGCATTGTCTGGACTCTGCATAAAATGCAGCCTGGACCATTAGAGGACAGGGAAAACTGTCACCAGATTAAATTTGCCAAAGCAGAGCTCTTTCCCTGTTTTCCTAAGGATGAACTTAACCTCCTTCCTCACTGCTAGGGAAAATGGTGCACCTGTGTGTCTGCAGCCTTCAGGATGCTGTGGCAATGTCCCAGGGTACATGGAAATCAGATGTTTGGTGGCAGAAGAGGAGGCTCAAAATGCATGAAGATGCATTTGAAGATGCTGGGACAGGGAGCCAGTGTCGTCTCTAATCTCAAGCCTTTCCACGGGGCTGGATGTAGCGCAAGGTACAATTTGTGCTCTTAACAATACCAGAGAGAGAAAAGTTTGACCTCATCTGGCTTCCCTGAGCATTTTAAAAGTAAAGATGAAGCTCTGCAAAGAATTGCTTTTACTAATCAGCTAGCATACTGTTCCCTGCATTGCATTTGCGTTATATAAATAGCACTTCCCACTGTTTCCTTTGAATAAAAAGCCCACATATATTCTTCTAGCATCACTATTTATTTTCTTTGACACAGTCTTAATAGTGCAAAACCAACAACACCCCACCACTCTCCAAAAATAAGCACATATTTATTATGTGTTTCAATGAACTTCTGAAGAGAATTTTGAAAAATTCAAATGCAAATAATTTTGACGCACCATTTTTTTTCAGCTAGCCAACAGCATAAACCACACTGTTACTCATCAGCTTACCAGAAGATATCAAGGACCTTGGCTAGAATAATACCAATCAACATGAATCAGAAAAATAAATACATTAATGCAGCTCCGATAGAATCACTGTTCAATGCTTAATTGCATATGCCAAGCTAAGATTTCTCTTGTTTTTTGAAAAAAAAAGAAAAAAAAAAAAAAAAAGGAAGTTTGAGTAATTGAATTTAGAGTTTCTCAGCAAACTTTTAGCATTGAAAACTGTGGTATTTTAGAAGATGTATAAAACAATGGGTTTCTAAGGACAGAGATGTCTAAAGATGCAGGTAAGGGCCAGCCAGGATTGTCAAGAGAACCTGCCAGACCAGCATTTAAGTACCTTTAAACACTGACCATATGAAGTGATTGCTGTGGTTCCATAATTGCCAACACCAAAACCCCATCTGATCTGGATTATGCTTCAGCCCAGGATCACACTTCTGTCAAATTAGCCGGTACTTAATATCCTGATTATGCCAGTTTTGTCCCATCCGTATTCTGGATGGAGGGTGACAGCTGATTCTGTTCCAACTCTAGCTGCACAAAACTATCCGCGCACAGTTTTTCAAATATATTGGAAGGAGCAACACGAATACAAACTCATTTAAAACTTAGCTCTGTATTTTTGCATTTTCATCAGGTACAGGTACCTTCCAAACAATTGCACTGTGGCTTTTCCTTGCAGAACCATGATCTGTGACTTCGGTGCAGGCTAAGCAAGGGGGATCGCTCAGCCTTCTCATGCTACCAAGTGTTTCGCTTGCTGTCCTGATCCTGACTTGTCTGATGGTGTGAGAAAGACAAGGCCAAAATTTCCATTCCTGCAGGCCATTAGAAAGGCACCACTCTGCGCTCAGGTGGCTGTAGAAAACTAAAACGGCTCAGGGAGAGCAGCTGTTGAGGAGTCCCAAAGGTCTGCAGTCCACTACTGGTACCAGGAGAGCTTCCTGAGGCTACGCCACAACCTAGTCCATGCATATGTGCTTGGCTTTAAAGCATGGGTTTAAGTTCTTATGTACAAAGCTGCTCTAATGCCTTTGGATTCCCAGTATCTAATGGCAAGCAGCTTTGGAAATCCCACTCTAACAGCACCGCTGGTTTCTTACGTTGCTGCTTTGTGGCTTCACGTTAGCCTAAGCCCGGACTTAGTGTGAAAATTGGTCGGCATTTGCAGGGTTTATCAGTCCGATTCTCGCAATGTTTGGACACAGTCGTTCTCTTTGCGAATAGTTGTCAACAGTGTCACGCTGCAGCTAGTGAGCAGCAAAGATCTTAAAGAGCTCAGAGATGTGTTTTCTAGGCAATCCACACATGAGCCTTCAAAACCTTCCATCCCATGGTCGTCTGGAATAAAAGTACCCTTGTAGTTTGACCTGCAGGAGGTTTTTATAGGTGAGCACAGCAAGACAAAATCGTTTCTTAGATGGGAGAGCTTGTCAAAAGATAGCTGTTGCAGAAGGAAGGCAGTGCCTGACGCTTTTTTCAAAAGCCAAATGTTCCACCTAAATTAAGATCAGATAATTCAATGTTGATCTCAGTTTCACCTCTGCATGTTCATTTCTTTATTTCCCTCCTACAAACATTTTTCAGTATTGCTGCGTTTTGAGGCATAGTTAGTATCCAAAAGTGAATCTTTGGAGCTGTTAAAATATATGAAGGATCTCCAGCTGGTGCTGATGCCATAACTTTGTCAAAAAACTACTAATTCTGAAACTGCTGAATAGCAACAGCATCGAACAGTGATATTCACTGTCGTGCCTGTAAGTCAGCAAGCCTTTCGGAAAAGCTGCTGAAATCTGTTTGGGCAGCGTAAGCATAAAGAAACCTGTGCAGATGCAGAATGGGCTAGGTTGTGGCTCTCTAATTTTATGCTGAAATGTAAAATTTCCAGTGAAGCAGTAAAATTTTTTGGATCTTCTCAGTGAAAATGATGTTCCCTTGCATTTCGCTGCCAGGAGATACTGCCTTGAAGTTGATGACTGCACTGCTTCCAGAGTGCAGATCCTGGGGAATAGACTTAGGGTTGTCTTGGAGATTTTCTTTTTTGTTTGGCATAAGTTTGACAAAACTCGATGTGTTGTAGGCTGAGTAAGCAAACTGTTTTTCTGTTTTCCTCTAGTAAAGCTTCTCACAACGTGAAAGTTTCCTAGTTAATGTAAATAAATGTTTAGTTCTCCTCGTACTGAGCAGCTTGGTTTTTTGTTTGTTTGCTGTGAGTGTCCTTCTTCAGGATCCTTGTTTATGAGGTTAAAATAATCTCCCCACAAGACTTCCAGCCCTGAGGATCGCTGGATATCAGAATGTGATGGGGTGTTAGACAGCTCATGGGCCAGCATTACAGCCTATTACCTGTGCAAATCAGTATAAGCTTGAAGACAGTCATTGGCTAGAGAAAGGCATTGGTTTAAGCATACATAGCCAGATATTATGCTTTCCCAACCCACACAGAGTGAATAGTAATAGAGATGCCTGTAGGCATTCTTAAGAAACAACGAAGAAAACAACGTAACACTCCCTTACAGAGATTTTTTTTTTTTAATTAAATGTGAAATGATTTCTATCCATCGCATTTCACTTCATTTGCGTTCTTGTAATTAGGTTAGTTCATTTGATGCTTGCTGCATGTTACCAGGACCCAGCTGTGGACCACAATGGCCAGGGCACTGGGTGTCTCTGGAGAGTCCAAAGATCAGGGCAATTTTCCCAGCTCTACCATGGACCAACTATGTACACAAGTTAGTATCTGATTCCAAGAATTTGACCATTGCTGCCCCTTTTGGCAGTACCAGAAGTACCCTCTGCAGTGCAACTTCCCTGACTTCCCAGTTTTCTATAGGTCTTATCATGGAGAAAATTAAATGTCACATTCCTCCAGAGACTGCCTCCTGCTTCCGGAGCATTTCCTGGCCTACACAACACCCTTCCCTTCCTCAGTGCCCCCTTTTTGACACAGAACAGTTCAACTTATTTTCTTTCTTTCCAGCTGACACAGCCCCAAAAGGGGAAAGGCAGTTCAGGTCTCACTTTGGGGCTGTCTTGGAGCTCAGAACCAACTGCTGATTTGGGCATCTAGAAACACACACTAACTTACATGCAGAAAAGGGAAGCATGGACAAAAAAAGCAAAACTAAGCCAAACTAAAAAAAAAAAGAACACACATGATGACCCACAGCATGATCATGAAGCCATGGTCATGGTGATGCCAGCAGCAGATAGGAAGACAGGCCCTCACTCAGAGTAAGGCAAAACCTAAGTTAACAGCACCCGTCGGCGGTCTTCATCCAGTTTTGGTCCTTGAAGAAATGGGCCTTGCTGTGCCTTTTGCCACCTTGTCTCACTGCAGTGAAGTTATGCAGTGTATTCAGCCTGTTGCCTTGAAGAGCACAAAAGTGTATCATCTACTCTGCTTGTCCCCTTCTAACTTTTCTCCTGCCTTGAGGTACTTTTCAGCAATGCCAGAGCCGAAGGAGAGAGCAAGATCTTCAGCCAGTCGTTAGCAGCAAAACTCCATGAATCTGTTTCATGTTTTATTTATAGCATTTCATTTTACTTCACATTACTTTGCTTCAATGGATCACATTTTATTCCCTGTTTTATTTAGCTTCATCTTCTCCATGAGCAGAAGGACCACTGGAGCAGCTCCTGGAGGGCTCATCACCAGCACAGAGGAGGAGCAGAGTCTCTAGTTGCCATCACCCGGCCCTCTGCTCATGCAGTAGTCACATCAGTCTTCCACACCCTTGGTCACCCGTGCTTCTCATCTCCATACTCCCAGCCACGTAGTTTGCACAGCCCCATGTTCCTTAACAGGACCGACTTGCCCACACTGCTGTTATCCTTTCACAACAAGACCTTCCCAAAACCTCTTCCTGGAGCCTAGCACCAGCATGGTGAAACAGAAACAAACCCGCAACGCGTGCAGGGAAGAGATAGAAGTCAACAGCCTCTATCTCTGCTGCTAGCTCTCCAAGCCGCGAGCCGCCTGCCAGGGCAGAGCAAACATGGGTCATTGTGACAGCTGAGCAGAGGACAGGGAGACACAGGGAGCCAGGCTCCAACAACAGTAGCTCTCTTTTTGAGGGAAGCAGCGAAGGCATGAGAGAGACGGTGGATACAGGGATGCCACAGTTGCTATCGAACCAGGAGGTAAAGGACCCAGTACCCTTTTTTCCTTCCAGCAGCTGATCTGGGCCAGAAGTGCCACAGCAATTGCAGAGAGCAGGAACATCATAGAATCATAGAAGACTTAAGGTTGGAAGAGACCTCTAGAGATCATCTAGTCCAACCCCGCCCTGCACACACAGGGTCACCTAGAGCATGTGGCTCAGGACTGCGTCCAAGCGGGTTTTGAGGATCGCCGGAGAAGGAGAAGGAGAAGGAGAAGGAGAAGGAGAAAGAAGGAGATCTCAGTGCTCATGTTCCAACAAAAATAGCCTGACTGTTTTAAATGAGAAAAACAGGATTTGCCAGACTTTGTCAGTCCTGTTGAAAGTGATGTCCTGGTTTTGGCACGCACAGCACCAGAAAAGGTGAAAAAGACGTCAAAGAGGCAGACACAGAATAACTTGCTCCCTCTCATCCCCAACATGTTCTGCAGAGCAGGCAGGTCTCTATCCTTTGTTTTGTCTCTCAAAAGAGATTATTTAGCGTATAATATTGAACAGCAAACATCTGGGTAAAATCAAAACCTACTCACAGCCTTTTTTCTTTTTGGCACAATAAAAGGGGCAAAATCTGTTGAATGGGACCTGCCCTTAGGCACTTTATTAATACACAGGCAGATGATAATAGAAGAGCCCAGCTGGTATGAATAGCACACTCAGCTCTAGTTAAAAGCAGCACTTAAGAAATTCTTGGGATCACCATTGCCTTGCATCCGTGTGGATACAACATGATGCATATTTGTGTGCATTTAAAGCAGACAGTGTGTGTGCACACACGTGTGTGTTAAAGTTTAAAGTGTGGGATTTACTGCAATTAACTTCTACTGACTATTAACCCAAGATCAAATTTCATTTTCCAGAAGTGTAAGTCACTATAAGAGGCACGAAGATTAAATATTTCTTCTGGTATTTAGGGAAAGTCTATTCATAAAACAAGATATTTAGATCTCAGCTGCTCAGGTGGAGCCCAAAATCAATAAATGATACCTGTAAATATGGTGATAGCTGGAAAGACTCCTGCTTGATTTTCCAGGGCGTCTATTTATAGAGGCTCGGGAGAAAAGAAACCTACTGTTTTATTCAGTTGTTCCGAAATCTGCATCCACAAGCCTCCTGGGATTTGTTCATGTGCATCAAGTGGCCTTTAAAGAGAAGACCTAATCTAGCCTAGTTATGTGTTGAAAACTGCAGGATTCTCCAGATCTTGCAAAACGTGAAGAGCATTTGAGAACTATCATTTATCCTCAGCCCATCTCAAGGGCCTGAGGAGAGAGCAGGTGACGCTCCCAGTGTCGCTCCCTTTTATAGAGCAAGCACAGTAAAACTTGGAAAGAAGGGCTTCTGACATGTCAAATTTCCAAGGAACCTCGGTCACGATTTTGCAGGATTTGCTTTTATGTCCTGTAATTTTGGTAAACACACACACAAAAAAGGATTTGCTCTTGATTCCTTCTCCACTTACTAACTTCCTTCAGTAACATCTAGAATCTATCAGTGAAGATATAAGGTATGAGGTGTTTTATGTCCTGGAATGGAATCATCTTAAGCTCCTCAGAGTCCACAGGCACCATATGGAAAACTGTATCTCACATGTGCATGGAGTCTGGGGCTGCCATCTAACCTGATGCCATTCAGGACCACACTGCATGTTGAGCCATGACTATTTCAGTAGCCCTTAGAGCAAAGCCTTGTGTCAAAGCTAGCCTAAGAATATCATACTGGTCACTTCCTCACTGGCACAGCCAACAGCTTTTAGGGAATCTCCAAGACATGATTTCCTTTTGCAGGAACTATTGCTAGATGCTACCATACCATGACCCAACTGAAACTTTGGGCCAAAATATTGTAATATTTGGGAAGAAAGGTTTTTCACAAAGATGCAGTGCTATGTTATTGATTCTTTCTGCTAGCAAGCAAAGACATTTTGAACATTAATTCTAATCAAGATGTTTGAAAGTCATGTTTAAGTTTACAGTAAATTTTTAAAGGCTTAGGGTGAACTGAGCCAAAAAAAGCACATGCAAAATTGTATTTCATCTACTTATATTCACTTGCCTTACTGGGAGTGGGGAATTCTGTTTCTTGAGGTGTAAAAGAGATCGATAAATGCTTCTGCAGAAAGATCTTCTGTTTATCTTCAGGATACCACAAGTTATTATATGCTGTAAGGTTAGACATTTGTGGTAGGCTTCATTGCACCTTTGCAATGAAGCTGCAGGCTGCATTTACCCTTCATGGCTTCACTATAGGCTTGAACACAAGGTGATTAAAGAAAAAAAAAAAGTCAGGTATTACCAAATTTAGTGATGAATTAATGAGTCGACCTTTTCTGCAAACATGTGTTATGGTATAGACTCTCAAAAGCAGATGAATGCAGCATTTGATGTGGAAAATGTGCATCTTTACTGAAAAAAAAACCTCTTGTAGACTCACTTTTCAAATCATTTCCAGAAGTTCTTGGCCTAAGAAGCCCTGCTGACTTAAAGTGATTTCCAGCAAAACTTGGGGAAATTTGTACACGGGGAAATTAAAGGGCTGAACTAAATAAACAAAATGGCTTATTGCAAAATACTTTGCCCACCTCTTGACGGAATAAAAAGACATCGACTGATTAGCAGCTTACATTAGCATCAACGGGTCAGTTAACAGTGCACCAAGTTTTGTTTTTTTAATTTACGTGATACTTTATCTTTGGCCACATGCATGCTGAACTCTGAAAAGTCAGAGGTTAGGAAAGTAAGACTACGTGGAAGTGATTTCAACCTAGTGTGTTACAGAGGTAAGAGAGGCAAGTGTCAGCATTAAGAGAATAAAACACTCTTTCCCAGTGAATGTCCCAAATACTAGTTAAGCGCATTTTTTCCCTCATAGTACATCTGCTAATTTAATATCCCACTATGAGCTGTAAGCCAATTAAAAAAAAAAAAAGAAACAAATGATGGAAAATATTAATAAAACAAAGCAAGCATTAATAAAAAGCTAAAATCAAATGCTCATTCAAAGAAACACTGCTCTTGTGCAATGAATCTGGAGGAAAACAAGAACGACTCATGCCCTTCTCTCCAACTAGCGTGCACTGAAGCCCAGGAAATGGCCTTCCTGCTGCTCCTACCTCCCTGCTGCAGCTGGTAGATCAGCACAGCCCTACAGAAGCTGACGTAAAGCCCAGACATTGCAGCTGATGTACATCAGCTCTTCTCTGATGGGCTCCCTACTCAGGTTATCAATAGCTGCACTGTCTCCCTTTACTAGTGTCACAAAACTGCTGGGCTTCATTTGGGAAAAGTGCAGCCTGAGGCTATTGCTAATCCCGTGCAGCTCCAGTGACTGTGGTTTGAAAGGCAAGTTGATACCCTGGGTTACATGTGTTGTTCCTCCCCTTGAGTCTAGCAGTACCATGGGGTTATGGGGGTAAGGCAGCATCTGCACGCAGTTTTGTGTGGCCCGGCACACATTCACCATGCAATCCTTGGCGACAGCCACTGCCAACTGTTTTCTGCCAAAAGTTGCCATCTGCTCAGACCTGCCAGAAGAACTTGCATGTTCACTCCCTGACCTACTTAACTTAAAATGGAAAGGGTTAAAACCCCTCTCTCATTTATATTCAGTAGATTTGCCAAACTCAGCTGAGATGATGACGGTTATGGAGCAGGGAGGTCTCCAGTAGCAATAGCCAGGTAGGAGACAAGTCAGTGAGCCAGGCTAGAATATCTTGTCCCAGCTTTGATGTCTGCCTGAGGTCAGTCTTTACAGGGACAACAGTCAATATCTGATTCCCTTCCTTATTTAGGATTGTACCCATGCCCAAACAGCAGTGACTCCAGCTCTCAGCCCAGCATCTCAGCACTCCTTTGCTGTTGGGCTGAACCTAGGACAGTAAACTATGAAGAAGACCTTGGGATCACAAACGCTGATACCTTTCTCTGAATCTGCTCCCAGAACAGGGACCTCTGGCAGCACAGTGGGAAGGGGAATCTTCTCCACGTAGACTGAGAGTATTTTATGAGTAGGGACAGCTGGAAGTCTGGATGGGCCTTCCAGGGACCAAGGCAGCATAAGATAGGACCCACCACTTGATCTCCTATACCCCAAGCCTCCCATCGCTAGTGTTAGAGCAGGCTAGGGAGGATAAACTAAGAAGAAAAACTAGACTGGAAGAAGCTAATTAAGGATCCGCAGGAGATAAGGACTAAGGTTATGAAGACTTTGAGCTGAGGGTCCCAGAGAGCTGGTTTCTGTTCCTAACTCTGCTGTGTCCTTGCATTGACTTGCACCACAAGTCCCTTCGCAGTCACTGCTTTTTCATCTCCTGCTACCATTTAATTTTGTAACTGCTTGAGGTCAAGGGTGGCCTTTCTTGATGTATTCAAGCTTGATCATGGCTCCCAAGCACCACTGTAATGCACACAATTAATGATGGCTTTTGCAACATCTGTACTAACAGCTAAAAAGCCACTTGTAAAAGGCACTTGCAGAGCAAAGTGCTTTAGCAACTAACCGTGCAGACAGAGTCTACGTAGATGTGCTTGGTGCATCGTCTCAACCAAGGTAACACCCATATTTCCAGACCTATTTGCTAGGAGCCCTACGCTGCAAGTCCTTCTCAGAGAGGCAGCCAGGCTTGGTCTACTAACTAGAACTGTCCTCATCCCACCACAGTGATGAGATTGTCAGACCTCAAGGAAAAGCCTGGATGATTGGTTTTGGAGAGACAGACAGGGCTGGGAAACTTGGCTTTGAAGAACTCCGCAACCCAGTAAAATGACAGAAATTAAGGCAATTATAGAGCCTGAGACATAAAGGAATGAGTAGTGGTGGTAGCTGGAGTCTGCTGAGATAATCATTAAAACCACAGAGAAATCATGAATATGACTTTGAAAAAATAGTTGTTTTCTTTTTTTTTTTAAGAGAGAATGAGTTCTTTGCCTCCTGCTACTTGAAGATATAGTGAGTCATATTTTCAAGTTTTATTATCTACAATCAGGAGGGATAGGAATGACTTGAAAACAGTAAAATCAACCAGACAAAGGAGAAGTTAAAATCCTCTTGACTGTAGCAACCTGGACTTTAAAGCTCCTTGAATCTCATGAGGTGGAAATGCAAGATTTGCCAAGTCTATGAGTATTTTAATAGCAATTTGGTGGGGGGAAGAATAAATTTTCATTCATATCCATATATACGCACATGCACACACACTCACAAATATAAAATAAAAACGTACATACACACACTTAATTGTATCATGCAGATTTTTAATGGTCAAGATTTTAATGACTCAGACATGGTTTCCTCATGCTTACCTGGTGTCTCCTTCTGGGGAGATCCCTCGCAACTGCCCTCCGTCCTTCATTGAGGTGCCCTCTGGGCACATCACAACACAGGCCCATCTGTGTGCGGAGTGGTGCCACATCAGTGCAGCCACTCCTCAGGACTGGGGTTTTCAAAGAGCCGGGTCTCTGCCAGCCTCCCAGCTCTCAGCTGCCCACAGCGTTGGCCACATTCAGAAGCCCATGAGGCCCCAGGGGCTGTTGGTGACGAGCAGTGTCAGATCAGCCTGGCATGAAGAGGCTGCTCTTCTGGGGCTGTGAAGCAGAGCAGAAAGGTTTCTTTAGAGGAAAGACGCCTACGTATCTCTTATGCCAAGTGGCAGAAGCAGCGGTCCCCCCTCTTCCAACAAGTGTGGGCAGCTGCTCCCATCTCCTAAAGGATGAGTCCTCCTTTGGTCTTACCTAAAGAGCACGTAGGCTGATGCCAAGAGACCATACAGCCTTTGGCTGCGGACTCTAGAGCAGTGACAATTTAAATTAGTGACATTTAACAGAAAGTGGGGAGGGAAGAAAAGGAGAAAGAAGTTTCAGGTGCCGCCTCCAAAGGTGTTAAAAGGGCCTTTCTCTCTCCTAGAGCTCAAAAGCTGGTGGCTGGAGTTTGAGAGGACAGGGGAGCCTAAAGCTGAGGTGGGACTGGCGGGGCCAGTGCATATGGGTTTGCACTGCTGTGGCAAAAGATCCCTGGCTGACAGTGGCCGATGGCACTTCTGAGCTGCTTACTGGGGCTGTTGGATTGTGACCTCCATGTAGAAATCAAGCAAAGCAGCCAAAATACCTTTGCTCTGCTTTTGGCAGAAGGCAGGAGGGAGCAAGGAGGTGGCAGGCCACTGGGATGTCCCTCTCTCCAGAGGAATGGAAGGGCTGGTGGTGGTGGTGGTGATGAGTGGACAGCTGATGTGGAGGGGGAGTGGAGATGTCACATCGCACACAGCGCTGGGACATGAATCTGGGCCTCCTGTGGCTGTGGGAGGAACAGAGGGGAGGCCGGGTCATGTCAGCGACTCCGACAAGGAAAGATCCTGCCAGAGGCTGGCTTGGCACTTGAGCAAAAGCAGAAAGAGAACAGAATAAATGTGAAAGGATGAAAGAAAGTGATGCTGTCCAACCCCCACTTGCTAGAACCTTGAATCACAAAACCCGGAAAAAAAAAAAAAAAAAAAAAAAAAAAAACAGCTAATTCCACAGCACAGAAAGTGTTGAGCTCCTAGGGAGAGCTGCGTTAAATCCGCAGATGCATCGCATATGTAGGAAATTTGTCATCATTGAGTGCCCTGGGTTTTTTGGTCCACCAAAAGCAAAATGTTTACAAGGGGCTTCATTTAGTGCCCTGATTTCTGCAAAGTGCTAATCCAAAAGGCCATCCCATCTAGGGCCTCAACTGCATATTGCTAGGTGAGTTCTACAAAAACTCTCTGGGGCTGCAGTTATTGCCACCTCGCTGGCCCCATCTTAACATACTCCCATACTTAACATACTTAACATACATATAAAGCCATACTTAACATACTTAGTATACGTATAAACTCCTTAAACTTGCAGGCTGAGGAAACATCACCAAATTGCCCATGCAGTCTTTACTTGCTCTTCCACTACAATGTAATTTACAATCATCCTAGATTTCTTTTCTTTCTCCCTGCCTGATACAAATGGAATAAAGTTGCATAGGACGTGTACCATGATGAGCACATCCATTCAGCCGTCTGAGCACAGCCTTCCGTGGCACAGAGGTGGCAGGTCCCTCCTCATTCCATGTGCAAATGAAAATGCTTCTCATTAGCTCATGCTCTTTCAAGAGGGAGAGCCTGATGCTACATCCACTAGCATACAGTGTTTCTCATGGTCCAGTTGGGTCATGCTTCATAGTAGCATGCTTAAAAATATACACATCAACTGCTTGCTGTTTTAAAGCGACAAAAGCAAAGAATGTCTCCTAATCCCAGAGGACCTAGGGTTTAAAAAAGTATTAAAACATCACAAGCACTACAACATGATTCGGTGAGGTTTCAACAACCTTAATGGATACATTTGCAGTGTCAGGTATGAGTCGGGGTAAGAAAAAGGTGTTAGAGTCTGGTGCATTTCTTTCATCTTAAACCGGGATGGTAATAGAAGAGGCATTGCAATTGCATTCCTGCTTCTGCCTAAAAAACTTTCTGCTGTAGCTTATGAAATAAATGATGAGCACCACAGAAATCCAAACATGCCTCTTTATAGTTAGTCATCTGGGCTGGAAGCCAACTAATGCAAAATTGCCAAGCCCAGCTATTCAAAAAGCTTGATTCAAGCCCCCCCAGATCCCAGGGCTGACTTCAGAACTGTGTGTCTGGAAAACAAGCTACTTTGCTTTCTGTCTTCTAAGCTGTAGTAGAGGCAGACAGTAAAGAAAGGCTCTACAATTTCAGGCTCTCTCTGCAGTCCTGATTATGAAATTATCTTGGTTAAGAGGACAGGTGAAAATCTCATACGATTACATGGTTCAGGGAGTTAGGGGTATAGTAGGAGCCCTAGCTGATAAAGAGATATAAATGACAGGGTGTTTTTAAGGCAGCTAAGTTAAGGCAGCTAAGAACTAAGAGTAAAGCCTACCAGACTGTCTTTTGATGAAAGAAGCTGAGATAACACCGTTGCTATCCCCATGACATGTAGTTTTCTCATCATTTTTCGTAGCCTTGTCCCTCTTTTCTAGTTGCACATCAGCTCTTGCGCTCTAAAACAGCTTTACTCTTGGCAGAGCACTTGGCTGGAGACATGCCAAGTTGGTCATCAGCTGAGTAGAGGTTAGAGCTTGAACGTGCCTCTCTATAAAAGGGTCTGTGTCCTTGGATCTACTGCTGTCTGGATGTGACACACTTCCCTTCTCATCCACCTCTGTTGTGACACACCATATTTTTGCCACATGTCTCACAGGTTTGGACTTATTCCCAGCAGTTGGCTTCTCTGTACTCCTCAAAGGAGCTGTAAAGGCACCTTTTAGGCGTCAGGCCACTCCTTCATATCTCCCAGTTCCTCTGCCTGCTCCTGGGGACCATGCTTAGTGCAAGTGTATATGTCCCTCACTACAAAACAGATGTCACTTGATAAGATGAACCTAACTCCAAGACTGCTTCAGCTAAGAAACCTGTTGATTAGGAGCTGATGTGTTGCTAGAAACATGAAGATTATGAAGTTTGGCTTTCGAAAGAAGTAGTAATTACAGTTTTTTCCCCATCCCTCGCTTCAACAACAGATTCTGCCCTGCTGTAGAACCTCATGGACCACTGATGGTTAATCTAGCTTTGCAAACCAGGTGCTGGCTCTCCTAAAACCCAGCAGTCTCTCTGCTCCTTCTGCTGATGCGCCAGTTGTCCTTGTTCAGATGCACGGATCTGTAAACTGTCTGTGAAACAGCCATGAAGCAACGACAGCACCATCACCAAATCTACTTCCTGACTACACAGCTGAAGAAGAGAGACTGGAGAAAGCCCAAAGGGAAAATTGGGGTTTAGAGGTTTTCTAGCATACATAGGTACAGAGCAGATTATTCCAATCCCATCTTTGATTTGGGAAAAAAATCAGCATTTGCAGTTCCTGCATCAATTTGTGCAGGTTTAAGGAGGACATGATCTAGGAATACACCTGACAAAAGAGCATAAATTTCCTTTTATGCTGATGTGCAAGACTCCAATTGTTGCTGACTCCATAGTTTTCCTTATATATCCCTCATTGTCACTGTCTCACAGCTTCAGACCTGACAGCAATCACTAGCTGGAGCAAAGCTGAGCTGAGTTAGAGATGGACACATAAAATGCCCCTAGCTGAGTATTTGACCCCTACGTGTAGAATCCATGTGTCAACTTGATTTCAAACCCTTTCCAGCCTCAACAGCCCATATTAGTAGCCACTGCTCATTTACTGCATTTCTAGCAAAGACAAAGCTGGTGAGGGCAAGACATAGTGCTGGTTCATGACAAGTGTTCCTCACCCTTATTTTCATGAGCTGGGTTTCATAGTGAAATGCAGGGTCTGCTTTGACTCCGATCATCTCCCTCTTGCAGAACATCTGTCCCAAAAGCGGCAACTTTTCCAGCAACAGCAGCTAGCCAACACTCAGCCATCCCGAGCTTCTAGCAGGTGTGTTCCTCCTCACTGAAAAAAAAAAAAAAAAATAGAGAAAGAACAATCAAAATATTTCCCGACCAAAATCACGAAGGAAGCTGGATAACATGGAAAGACTGCTGCTGATCCAGCTGCCGGTCTCACCAAGCAGCAGCTCCTATCTCAGAGAGTATCTGCCTGTGGTTTCTAATCTTGGCCTGGAAGGTCTGCGGTGCAGAGCCCTTTTATTCTTTTTTTTTGGATGATACCAAGCATAGCGAGTCTTTTCTCATTTTTAAGGCTCTTGTGTGATCCCACCTACTAAAGCATGGACTTAAGAGACCGGTGGACTCACTTTGTGAGCTGTGGGCAGGTAACAAGGGACCGCATCGTATGCCCAGGAGTGGTTCCTGCAAGGAGAGGTGACACAGGGCGGTAGAGAGATGAATCAAATTGCTTAGAGACATAAATCAAAAACCAGTTACCAGTGCAACTACTAGTGTAGAAAAAAAAGCTTATGCCCATTGGCTTTGAATACAGAAGTTCTCAACTTTGTATAAATTTTCTTTGCAACTCATGACATCGTGTTTCCTATAACTAGCATTATTCAGACACCATAGATGATAAGCTTTAATAAAGTGGAAGAGTGTCCTGTGCTGTCTGCACCTGAGCTTTTGGTCTTGATCATTCACTACAGGGTGCTGGGAGGCAGTCAGCTCCATTGAGGGACTTGCATGGGCCAGATAAGCAATCTGCAACTGTCTGGTGAAACTCTCTGCTCACTCCTACATATAGAAGCTGCACTGCCAGCCAAAAATCCCAGTGTCTGTCTGCCTTACCCTTCACCTGCCCTTTCCTTTAAGATTTATGGTTTTGAATCACAAAAGAGAAGATGAAGAATGTCCTCACATTGGAAGTCTAGATCCGTTTACCCTCCAAGATTTCCCTGAGTGGAGCAGAGCACTCAAAACCAGTCCCAATCTGTCAGTAAAACTGCCATAACTCCCCACCTGCTCTTTTGTCTTGACACTTCAAAAAAGGGGCAGTCCAAAATGTAAGACTCTGTATTTGCAGGAAGGAGGAACAACAGGTGGAGGAGTCTGCCATAGGGCCTTCCTACAGAACTCATGAGATGGGCAGTTAGTAATGAAGCTAGTGGGTGTCCCCATCCCGTTCTGCATCCTCTGTGGTTTGTCCTACCTATCATCTACATACGGTGAGGGCAGGTGGTAAGGCAAGGCTGAGCCTCGTGAGCCAGCTCCACTCTGACCCATACTCTTACTGCTTGGACTTCAGATGAATTGCAAAACACTACAGTTAGTTACTTAATTTTGCACATCTGCAAGTTGTTATTTACAGACAGGCAGCTGAGTTGCCTGTAGTGGTTTTAATAATACTTTTGGTTCCTTTAATAGTTTGTTTTTTTGCTAATTCATTGGTTTGGTTTTCCAAGACACTGCTCTCTGCAGGCTTAGGAAAGGCCTAAGGAAGGAAATAGTATCCAAGTTTATAATAAAGTATCACACTCTCCTGTCACGCACAGCAAGGAGCTAAGAATGGATCTTTCATTTAAAAGGAATCTGATCTTGGAAGAAGGAAAACTATTCATACAGTGGCTGGGATGATCAGAAAATTAACACACCACAATGTACAATGAGAGAGAACGAAGTTTCATAGGTCTGATTTTTATAGGGCTTCAATCTTTGGCTCAGCTTTCTTCATTAATGAGACAAACGAATCCCGTTTGCAAAACCAAAAGTAGGATATCATGATGAGATTCAATCCTTAACTCACTCAGCTACAACAGGGATGAATTCAGTCTGTTCCTTGAGCTCAGGGATAAAAATAACCTCATACGATGTATTTTAAGAATTTCACTGTAGAGTTTTTTATCCTCAGTACAGCTGCTTCAGCAGGACATCCAGCAGCAAGAAAGGTCTGATGTCAGGAACAAGAAGACTTAGAGAGGAAGGTTAATATTTATAATAATCTGTAAATAATAACATGTACTTAATATCCCTAAATAGTGCTTTGCCTTATAGCCATCACAAATGAAGCTGGACAAACAGAAGCAGGAAGATGCTTCCCAGAATGGAGCCAGAGTAGCCAGCTCTCTATAGGTTAATGCACGTTCTGCTGTGCCCTGGCCCAAGAAAATCCACATTGCATTCACTGTTGCCTGTAGGACATTCGGATACCAGCACGGGTTTTGCTGTGGAAACCTTCCAGACAAATCTGCACCATCTCAAACCACGAAGCACTCGGCTCATGAGCAGAGGCTCCGCTAATGGGCTAAGCCTGCACTAGTGTGTGGCTGAAAGTTGGCAAATGCCATGGTAGCCACCCAGCTTAACTAGTGTCATGATGGAGCTTCTGCTTTACTGACACTGTGAGAAATTCTGCAAGCCACAATAACGACCATCTCAGAAGAGCCCTGAGAAAAGAGTTGATCTTAATTGAAACCACATAGTAGGCTTCTCGATCTCCACCAGAAGGCCAGTTCCTGAAAACCTACACTGACACTTCAGCAGGGCTGGGTTTGTTATTCACATCTGTTCCAGGTGCACAAATTACTGCTGCCTTACCACCTGAGTATTGCCTGGACTGAATAGCTCTTCAAGGAGGGGAATGATCTGGACCGTGGAGAGCAAATACACATGCAGGTTATCCACAATGGTTGGCTACTAAAGAAGGTTCAGCTCCAGCTTGGTGTGGCTGGGTGGAGCACATCTTTACACTGCCAGTAACTTGCTATCAAGCTGGAACAAATATTTATAGTTCCCTTCTCATTGCATTTCAGGCCTGGAAGGGTCACAAAGTTTTCAGGTGCATGGGTAATCTAAAATCCTCCAGCATGTGCATCATGGGGCTTGGCTTTAACGCACCACTGCAATTCTACCATATTCTTGTTTTTGTTAGCTTTGAAAGGTTCAAAGAGGTAGCTGACATCAGGAGTTTACTATATTAAATGCTTCACATTTTGTGTTGTAGATTGTATAGTCTGACCTGAAAAACATAAATAGATAATTCCCCTTAAAGATAGGGGATATTGAGACAAAGGGATTTCAGGAAACTTTCCCTACTGTCACTGTGATCATATGATTGTCAAAACCAGAAATCAGATTATATTATTTGAATCCCCCTTTAGTATTTTAACTCACTGAGATCATGGACTTCCAACCAACTAGGTTAATTCAAATACCTTTGAAATAAAAAAGAATGCAAGAAACAAAGACTTTCCCTCTCTTTTGTGGTACAACAAAAAGTAATGGTGGGTTGCCCTTTACGTGTCTGAGGGGTGGGAGAGTGAAGAAGTTGTTGGTGTTTAATTTATATGCCTATGCAGGTATTTCAGAAGCAAAATATAGTGTGCAGGCAGCCTGTCCAAACTGAAGGACAGCCAAGGGTTTTGCTAATCATGTTAATCTCAGAAACATCTTGCCTTGAACACAGTTCCAGCCATCAAATGCTACCTATTCCTTTTTTCCTTTTTTTTCTTTTTTTTTTTTTTTTTTTTTTTTTTTTTTTTTTTTTTTTTTTTTTTTTTTTTTTTTTTTTTTTGCCTTTTTTTTTTGCTTGCATCCAAAGATGGAAGGGTATTTGTCTGGGGGAAATGAATGACTTTTATTGAATACAGAAATTACTCACTTGCAAGCACAAGGGCCCATTCTATCTTACCTGCCCAGCTGATATATTCATGCTCATTTGTCGCTGGAGCAACTTTTGTCCTAATCACAGGAGTTTAGACCATGTTTTCTATGCTAAGGGAAAGCTCCTGTGTGCTGCAGCCAGTTAGCAGCAGTTAACCATGCTGGCATAGTGCTTTGCCCTTTAAAACATAAAATCCTCCCTGCGCCTCTTTTTTTCCATTCAAAATACTTTTGTAACTAAGGAAACAGCAATTCTGTGCCTCAATGCACTGTGATGTCCACAAGTAAAACCGAAGCAAGCCAGGAATACACACTTAGCAGCCTGGGGAAAACCCAGTTTGCCCTGGCCAAGGCCAACATGGGGTGCAAGCAGGATGGGGAAATGGTTCTCCTGGTTGGAGCCCTCAAGTGACACCCAAACCCAAGTGTGGCATTGAGGCTTTGCTGAAGCTTGTGCTGCTCAAAGGACATTCTTAAAACCCAGTGGCACCTCAAAACACTTGGCCATTTTTCTGCTTTATTTTCCTCCCTTTAACCCAGGGAATTCATGAAGGTCTTATTCATCTCCATATATATATAATTAAAAAAAAAACAACAACAAACAAACAGCTGTCAGTAGGGTGACTTTAGTTAGTAGGGTGACTTTAGCAACCTGCAAGCTCCACCTTGATTTTGGTGGAATATGAAGCACTTAATTACTTAAAAAACAAATCTCCAAATCTTCTCGCAGTGTAGAAGCCACCCCAGGGGCAACAGGGTCCTTGCACATCCTTCGTGAGCATCAGGTTGCCCATAATTTTTGCTTATAGATCTACATAAGCTTGTCACTGTTTTAATCTTCTCTACTCATGAAAAACAGCTCCCATAAAGGACAGGGCAATTTTTTCTTTTTTTTTTTTTTTTTTTTT
>VZSV01000259.1:0-45115 GCA_013398735.1 Nothocercus julius | reverse complement strand
ATACCACAACCCCAAAAACCTCCACTACCACCCATGACACACGGGGGAACCTTGTTGCGGCATTGCTGATGCCCTGATTTGCCCTGTAGCTCCACGTACCACTTCACTGTCCCATTTCCCAAGACTTAATGCAGTTGTATATAAAGGAAAAACAAATTAGCTAAGGTTAATGCCTTTTTCCATTGCCAGTAGGCATTGCTGGAAAAGTATATGGAGGAGATCAAAGTGATAGGGTCAGAAAGGAGAGCATAAATGTTTATATCCAGCTAAAAAGAACAAGCTGCATTCCTGCTGCTTAGAAGCACACAGAGAATGCCAAATAAGTAACTAGATTTATATGCTAATTCTGCTCCAAAGCAAGACAACCTCATAAGGTTATTTCCAGGGCATTTTTGCACACTTGCCCTAGTTGTATGTGCTGTCCCCTTTCTTCATGCCTGGTGATCTCTCCCAGGCCATGTCTCAGCTGCAGTGTTATCCCAAGTGTCTGATACGCAAGTCTGCTCCGGTTTCATCCCATCCGGGCCCAGGCAGAGGCAAGTGGAACAGAGGAAAGGGAAACCAGCGAATGCACAAGGTGACTCGAGGGTGCCTTTTGGCTTAAATCACTGTTACAGGGCAGCCAAGGTGCTAATGTGCAGGCATCTCTTCTTCCCACTGACTCTGCCATTGAAGGGGCTGGATGATAGTGTCCAGCTTCTTCATCAGGCCCTGTTTTGGGGGATTATCCTTAGGTTGTTATATGTGTGTCATAGGGTCATTTTGCTGCTTTAGTTCAGACTCCAAGCACACGAAAGGGCACAAAACTGGTGTTTATTTCACCAAGATAGCCTGAATCGTATAAGGCTTGCCCAACACTTCGGGAAGAAAATTCCAGAGCTCTCCTGAAAAACTAAAGCTGGAAGAATACTTGGCATCAGGCACCTTTCTTAAGCTTCTCCGAGGCAGGGAAATCTTGGTAGGCAAATGTTTCCTCTACAGCTACACCTGCCATCATTGGTTTGCAGCATTGGCTTTCTCCAAAAGCCAGGATGATCCATCCCCATGAGTTTACAGGCCACATGTCAATGTCTCCATGGGTCTGAAAGACACTCATTCATGCCTCAGTGCCTTAGAGTGCCTAGGAGCTCCCAGCCTATTTCACTGGCAGAAAATGATATTAGAGATCTCGCTAATCAGTTCTGACATGGGCATGGACTGGATGAACAAGGTAACCCTGAGATGATGTCTTAGGGAGTCCCAGGAACCTCTCTCATCCCACTCCTTGCACCCATAATGTCCTTGTTGATAGGAGCACCCCCATGTTAAAACCTGCACAATGCAAGAGCTGCTCAGGGAACACTTGCACCTTCGGGACATCCTGGTGGCCTGTGTTGATTTTAGAGGCTTCCGAATTGCTGTGGTGGGAACCTCCAGGAGAAAGGAGGGCTTCTTTTCCGTTCAAGGCTTGTTACATTAAACCCAGTGACGCAGACAGAGGAATATTTGGCATAAATCTTGCCAAAATATTTCCATCTTCCTTCTGGGTGCGTTGAATATGTTAAATCAGTTCAGCAGATCAGTTAGCTCAGTTACTCCCCTTATTTGACTCAGTTTAACGAATTTTGCATCTGCGCTCAACTAAACGCTTCCAAAACCATCCAAATTCCTCATCTGCAGTCTCAGTTTTTATCTCAGCTTTGGTCTCTACCAAGTGAGTGATTTTCTTAGGAGAAAGCCTCCAGAAATTGTAAAGCAAGCAAGAAATGTGCATGAGAAAAGAAAAAAACCCTTATGCATGTATGTGGATGTGTCACTGTAGGCATTGATTTAATTTGGATAGGTTTAAGTCTTATCAAAATTTGCAAGAATGCTCTGTGTTTAACTGTAACTTAGTATATTCAGGTAGTGTTCCTCTCCACAGCTTATGTGCCAACTTGCTTCTTTGTCCAGCACTGTCTGGGGCTAGAGAGTACAAGGGACGGTGGCTCTGTAGGCCTTTCTGAGCCGCCCCACTGCTCTTCCCTCCATAAATATACTCCCAAAGATATTTAAATACAGTTATTTTGCCTCACAGCTACAGAACCAAAAGGAATGGTTGGGTGTCCTTCTGTATGTGGTATAAGGTGGTCTGCATCATGAAGATCCACTCTTCTCCTGATGCGTCCCTTAGACACGCTGCCTGCTGAGTTATGATCTACTGAACGTTGGACTTCTCCAGCAGAAGGCAATACAAGAAGGCAATGCAAGCGGGAAGAGCTGGCTCCCATGCTGTGCCGTTAGTCCTGAGAAGGGGAGGAGAATTTGCACTCCTTCATCTCATGGATTAAGCAGGGAACACCAGAAAATGTATGAGGCAGAAGACGCGCATGCCTTTTGTGGAAGTCAAGCCAAGCTTATCCTTCATTCCCAGTGTGACAGCCCGTTTGGGAACTGGAGTCTCCCTGTCTACTATGTGCTTTATTTCTCCAGCCGGCTTAATTTCATGAAGCTGCTTTCATCGGCCCCTTTCCCTAGAGCGTCTCTGTTTATCTCATAGGCATCTTGAGAGACAGCTAACTGCTTCATTTTTAAACAAATTTAAACAAATTCCCTTTTTAGGAGCTCTGTTCAGACTTTGGAAGGTATCCCAACCACAGCTGGCGCTAAGGAACCGCAGCAGAGCAGCCGTGCAGGCAGCGCGTTGCATTTAAAGCCTATGTCCAGGTGGGCTGTCAGCTGAATGAGGTGCCCACCACTGATGTTTGTGTGCTTGAGAAGTATGTAAGTTCTATATGACCAGCCCAAGTCACAGCTGGCCTCCTGCCCATGTCAACAAAACTTGGTGACACTTGGTGGCCTGGCAGCACAAGAAAATGCCGCAGAAGAGGTTTGCCTTGACCTCAAAACCCCTAATATCTTGCTGCAATCTTTTATGTGGATGTCACAGAAGTGTTCTTGTGACTTTACGAAATAAAATGATCCTTTTTTTTTTTTTTTTTCATATAAGAGGTTATTTCCCATCTTCTTTTGAGGCTTCTCTTTCCCATCCAGCTACATCTGTCCTAGCCTGGAAATTGAACAGCTTTTTTAATATCATGGCAGGAACTCTGGTACCTTTGCAAAGGTAGCAAGATGCATCTTTAACAGTCAGCTCTCAGGGAAGAGCGATGGTCAATATGGCCATGGACTTCTCTCCCTCCTCCCTCAGCTTAGGACTGGCCTCATCAGGCTTTCTCCATTTGTCTCCTTTTTTTTTGACTCTGTTTTTCTCTTTATTTTTCTGTTCTTTTTGCGGGGTGGGAGGAGGGAGTTAGAGCAGTGGTTAAACTTAAAACAGAAAATCCAGCCAGAGGAAGTACAGCACAGAGCTTTGGTGAGTATGGTTCACTTCTAGGTCCAAAGCAAAGGAGTCCTCAGGTGTCTATAAATTTCATGGCATATTCAGCATTTTCAGAAAATCAGAAAGTGTGAGAATATTACCTGCTGTTGTACTGTTTCTTTTGATTCATTTTGCACTTGAAAAAAATTGTTGTTGTTGTTTGCTTTGTTTGCTTCTTGTTTTCAGAAGTGGGGCTGCACACAGGGTAACACAAGGAACGTTGTGCATTGGTTTTGGTTATGGCCAAAGCCCTGCAGAGAAGTTCCTCAGGGATGGCACCAAATCTTCTGCTGTTGCCTGTTACGGCTGTTTCCAAGGGCTGACCCCTTTTCTCTTTCATCATGAAAGTTTTGCTCTTTCTGCACATCTCCTCCAATGTTTCCATAAAAAGAATTGCAGCAAAACTTTGTAAAGCAACAAATGCCTCTTCCTACATCTCTTGTTTGTTTACTGGCATTTTGCAGGAACAAAAGCAAATCGGGAAGACGTGTTTTTCTCTCCTTAAAGCCATGACACTTCTGCAAGCGTTATAATATCCTGCTTTTTCAGGACATTTGAGTAGGATTTTTGAAGGTGTCACAATGAACACAGAGCCTTGAAGGAATTAAGGCACACCATAACTCTAGTCCTCCCCAGCTGACTGCATTTTCAGCATCTACATGCACAGGTTTGCTCTCCAAGTGCTCCAAGAAGCCTCAATACAGTATTTGGACATGCCTAGTATATGTGCAATTGCAGAAAGGGGCCATACTACTTAAATACTAAAGCTACACAGCAAACATGAGGTTTCGAATCGAACCAAGACCCCAAGGAAAGTAGTTTCACCTCAGTTTCCTCTTACCGAGTGCTGTAATTACACTACCTTTGCTGTTCTTTTCTTCTCAGTCTGTAAGAGAGCAGCAGCATCCTGGGACACTTGTAACTGTATGATCTTCTTCATTATCACCTAATTCAGGTGCTGAAGGACCAAACTTTAGTCCGATCGCTGCTGAAAGAAATGTCATCTTGCCCCCAAAGAGAATTATACCCCCTCCAGCACCTTCAGATGCTGCTAGAGATGCCTGTGAAGGCAGCTGTTTAGAAGCACACTTGGAATGGTCATTTAGGTGTAAACTGCATTCTGGTATAAAACACCACCTTCCCCAAAATGCTTAAAAAAAAAATGAAAAAAAGCCTGCTTTCAATTTCAGCCTAAATCCACTTTTTTTTTCAGACATTTTGGTGTGTTTCTTGCTAGCTTGCAGGCATATCCATGCTTGGATGCTGGCTCTCTGTTGAGGATATCTGGCTAAGAAGCATCACTGGGAATTAATCTGCTTGCAGAGACAGGGCCTGTGATTTCCCTGCTCTCTTGGCAAATAAGCCAGGGGAGGATTTATCAGCTCTTGTGAGCCATGGAGATCCAATTGCAGATATTCAGCTGAGCATCTGATGTCTTGGTGGGTTACCAAGTGCCAAAATAATTCCTCTCCTGACACATGCAGGAACAGGCAAAAGCAATTGTGCATAGATATTAAAATATCGCAGTGACAGCAGAGCTGTCCAGTTGCTGGATGTTTTATTCCAGCTTGTCCTGGGAGAAAGCCTGAGGGATCCGCTTGCTTAATGACAAACAAGCTACACCTAATAAAATTAGGGAGCATTAAGAAGACCCACCAAGATCCAAGCCACCATCTGAAAGCAAAATGCAGTTGAGTATTTAGATCTCAGAACTAAAAATACAGTTTTTGTACTTACCCAAACATGCACTTACCTGAAAGCTGGTGCTCAGGAAAGGTCAAGGACAGCTTTGCCCTGTGAAACACAGCTCCTTTGACTGTCCTTTTCCTGCCAAGAGCACCCAGCCCACGCTGCAGCTCTTGAGCAAGTCTGCGCAAACGTCCTTGCAGCTCGTCCTTCATCCTCCAGCCATCGTGCTCTGCGGAAAGAAGCAGGCAGTTCCTCCCATCCCCTGTCTGCTGGCCGGGATGGCCAAAGCGGGGCGGCTGAAGAACATCAAATGCACGAACCAAGAAAACTATTTTCAACCTATTAAAATGCAGGTCTCTTCCACTCATGAACTTGTGGAAGACAAAGAAGAAATCTATATATATATTGTATTTCTTATGATGACAAATGATATTCAATGCAACATGAAGTTGAGAGGCTCAGGAATCAATGTTCGTCTTCCAGCAAAGTAAAGCTAGATTCGGTGTGAACTATTCACATTTTAAATGCCATTTTCTTGGGGAGAGCAGTGGATCTCATATTGCCACCAACCACTCTGCATAAAAAAAACAATAAGTCTGGGATCCCTTCTCTCCTCCCTCCACAACCCCCTTCTTTTTCACATCAAGCAGAGGGATGCCAAGGTCATATGCCTATAGAAGGCTTTTGAGGAAACTGCTGTCAAAAAAGTCCTTGTCCATTTGGCTCACACAGAGCTAGGAAAACAGTTTGTATTTTGTAAACTTGCATTTTCATTTAAAAGCATAAATTTATGTTTGCCCTGTATTGTGTTGTCACTTAATGCATTTTTTTTTTCTCAGAGTTCTGCACATAAGTTAAAAGGTTTGCCACTGCAGCTTCTTGCTACGACTTTACGTACTGACTGTTACGACTGAAACTGCAGGTTTTCTACACCAAGCTGAGTCCACAGAAGATGGGATGAGATGGGATACATCCATCCTCTTGCCTGAAGGCAAGAGCAAGTGTATCCCAATGCTTGCAAAGAATTATTTAATTTGTTCTTAAAATTGGCCATGAGTTTTATTGCAGCACCTTGCTGTCCTTTCGATTATAAACCTTCTGCTTGTGGCTAACAAACTGGTTCAAATACAATCACCACCCACCCCATTATTTTCCTACCCATAATAAAAATCAGAGAAGATTGCAGTGTTTTGTTTTGGAAGTATTTCAGGAAAAAAAGAAAGAAAGAAAAGAATGTAACCTCTATTAAACTACGATGAACTGAGGGAATGTCAGAAAGCGACCTGAAGAGCCCAGCAAATTACAGTCTTAATTTCAAGCTGTCTGGAGGGTTTCTCACCACAGACACTGAAACAATATACACATAAACTTGAAGAATTACAGCCCTGTTTACTTGCGTTGTCTAGCTCTGCATCTCCCATTTGGGAATATGCTGCCAAGATCAACCCATCTGAAACCAGCAAAGAAAGGTGACAGCAGATGAGTGCTGAGTGCTGCTCGCTGCTCCGCCCAAGGATTTCTTCCACTTTTCTGTGTGGCTGAAGCAAGGACAACTCTCCAGAAACATACAAATACTCAATATCGCTTTCAGCGTCTGCATCTCTTCTTAGATCGTATTTCCCTTGTTGTCTGCTCACACCGAACCAAAGCTGAGCCTCAAGAATAAGCATCTTTCTAGCCTGGTACTGCTCCTGCTAGGCAGAGCTTGGTCGTGTTGTCAAGGTACCAAGCTTAAAAATAGATTTTGCAAGAAGCTGGAAGCAATATGGAAATATTACTGTTCTCAAAGCTATTATTAACTTCCAAACATTGGATTTTTCAGGCCCTGGACTCCTGGAGGTGAGGCAAGGAAATGGGATTACCTGAATTAAACCCGCATTAACCTGTCCTTCCCAAAAGCTGCTGCAGGAGAGCTTTAGGAAAATGTGCAACTTATTCCTTGTTTCTTCTGCATTAGTCAAAAACTCTCTTTAGACTCACTGGACACTCATTATTTGGCAGAGAAAGCAAAGTGATTGTTTTAGTCAGCATAAACAGGGTTTCGGTCTTTGCTTGAAATCCCCATTTCCTATTGAGAAGGCCCATCCATCAGGCATTAAGACAAGCCTGTGCTCTTTGGATGGGACACGCTGTACCAAGAATTTCTTGTGCCTGGAGGACAGCGTCGTCTCTTGCCCGCTTTCTCGTAGGGAGGCATCATCTGGACTGAAAGTCCTCTACCAAAAATAATAATAAAAATAAAAGCACGGGAGAGGCTGTGACTGCGGTAAGCATTGTTTCTGCTGGATTGGGTTTGGTTTTGGTTGTTTTTGTTTTCTCCCCTCTTAGAACAAATGTTACGAGCTCTGTATATTCCTCTTCACAAGCATGCTCCCCAAAGCAGCATCAGAAACATATGAACACAAAAAGGGAGTAACATCATAGAACGGGCGATTTCAGAAGAAGCAGGTGGTATTTAACCCACTCTGGCTCTTTGTCTAATGATCGTGTGGCCTGCAGCACTTTTCCTTATTCCGACTACATTGCACTTGTCTATCCACAAGCTTCCAAACAGTTTTAAAATTATAAAAGCTCCCAGTACCTGGAATACCCAAAGCCTCCAAAGACACCTCCTAAAAGAGCCTGGTTCTTTGGAGCTGGCAATGAATTTAAGGGACAAAAATCACTACAGGCAGATTCCTTTCTGCCCCCAAAACCTATCTGCAAGGATTCTGAGTGCTTTTTTGGAAATACCGTGTGCTTTTTAGGAAAGATGGACAGGGTGGAGGAGTTGCTCTTTTTTGTGGGAGAGCAACTGGAAGGTATTGAGCTCTGCCTGGACATCCTCGTAGGTCCGTTTGTGGAAGCATCATGTCTCTCATTGGAGATGGCAATGGCTGAAATGGTGAGACAGCATATATTCCCATCTGGAAAACACATCGAAAGCCTAGCTACAAGGCAGGACTGGCAGATTGATATGCTCACTGGGGCAGAGGTCTTCAGAGCAAGAAGAGGCATGAAAGAGAGGAACCTGAGGCAATTTTCTCTTGGTTGACCCTGCTGAGAGGGCGGAGAGGGAGTGGGAAAGACATCTGGGCTAAAGTCTGTCCAGGAGACAGAAAAAAGTTGATAATTACCGTTCTTGAACAACAGCTGTAGGGACAGATAAGACAAGATAGTCAAGTCCTGCGTGCTCCATGCGATGCCCTAAAAATAGCTGACCTGCACACATCCAGAGAATTCTTACTTTATTTTTTAAATAGCGGCTATACTTGAGAAGATGAGAATCATTTTGACGAATACAAGAAGTTTTCCTTAATCCCTTTTGTTGTGAAGGGTGACTCATTGAAATATCAATGAAAATCAAATGTTTTCTTGCGGTATTTTTAGGCAAAAATACTGGTGGTCCAATGAGTCACTACTCCAGTGTCGTCCATTAAGTTGAATGCAAAAGCAATGGGATCCAATTTAATGGATTGCTTTGCAGAGCTTTTTCCAGAGAGCACTGCGCTCACAACAGCACAAGCTCTCAGGGCCACATTTGTTTCTACTGCACTATTTAAATATTTCCCCCACTACTCTCCCTATACAAAAGAATCAAAGCATATATCCAAAAGCTTTTCACTTCAAAATTACTGTAATCCATACTTGATTTGGCTGTGCTTATTCTGAGAAATTCAAGAGAAAAGAAATGCCAAGAACTGTTGAGAATAAGGCTTTAAAAAGTGGGAAAGAACAGAATAGGGCTTGTTCACAGATTCGTGTTGTTTCTGATGAGAAACATTCATCAGAGATACCTCCTTCTTGGGTTCCTCAGGGGAACCGCTATTTATATGCCCACCTTCCCCTGCAAAGACTGCCTTTTTCTCTGGCTGGTATTTTTCAAGCTCTCATCTGCAGACAGATTTTGATGTACCCCTCCAATTTTCCTCTGTGCCATCCCACCAGCTTCAAATAGACAGGGTGCCCTCAAGGCACCTGCTTGCAGAGCTGCCTGAGGGCTGATGTGAGGCCAGAGGCAACTGTGGGGAGAACGTGCAAGCAGAAAGATTGCCTTGGTGCCCCCTGGCATGATACCCACAGTTATGATAAATGCTCCAAATGGAGGCAAACTCTTCTGTCTCCCTTCTCTTACTTCAAGGTCAAACTAGATTAAAACATCTAGTTCAGCAGAGTTGCACTTCTGTAGTGCCTGACCAACAGCAGGTCAGGAGCCTTATGGGCTTCGCCAGGCTTTCGTTCAACCAGAGAGTGCAGGAGCCTTGTCAAAAGCCCAGGCCAATTTCATACCACGTGAGCTCCACGGTCTCTTGCTTGTGTACAAGCTAGCCCTTGTGCTTAGGAAAGAAAAAAATGCCACTTTTCTACCTGAGAATGCGTCTGAAGAGGTGGGCAGTATTTGGGTCCTGCTGCAGTACATGGGCAACTCCTTGGTCTTGGAGTCAAGAATTGTCTTGCCTAGCTCTAATTCAGCATTTTTTTCCATCTCTGCAGTTTTAGAGTTATGCATGTGTTGCTTCCCCCATGGGACCACCAAAGGCAATGCCATGATTGGAAAAATAGAAAAGAAACAGGTCAGCGATGGTGCTCCAAATACTTTGAATGATCTCAGTACTGAGGAGGAGCTCAGCTCCCCAGAGCAGATCTGGAGATGTGCTCCACTCTAAGGCCCTAGTCATACAGTTTGATTTACAAATGCAGTCAGGGAAACAGCAACCAATACCAAATTGCACAGGATCATTGAGTTATTTTGAAACTAAAAGTCTTGTTCCATCATGATCATTCACTCTCCTCTGCATCAAACCTTTAATTTGGTCCAATCAAGAAAGAATCAAGCAAGTATGCCCATGAAGAGAGTATTGAGAAAAGAAAACAGGGCTGCATCTATGATTTATTTTTTGTTTGCTCATATAAGATACTCTTTGTGGAGAAAGAGAAAACTGATGAGGCTTGTGAGAAGAAAAGAACAAAGAAAAACTAAACACCAAGACAGTTCCCCCCTGCCACTCCCAAAGCCACATGCATTTTTTCTTTCCGTTGCTTAAAAGACAGGCATTATTGAGAAAGTCCTTCTAAGTGTTGGCATCAGACATGTGGGATTTATAGTTCAGCTGGCAAAAAAAAATGAGCTGAGAAAAGAAGTGAAGGACAGGAGAGAAGCCCTGCAGCTTATCTGCCCTTTCCCTCCTTGCCATGACTAACACAAAGCCACAAGTCCTACAATAAGAGTCTAAATTTGGATATCCTTTCACTGATGTTCAATGGGGACAGTAAAGAGAAAATACAATCTGTCCTTCCTGGACTTGTCCTTGCATTTCAGACACACAAAGGAAGCACCCTGAGCATCCCAGGGTGGCTTTTGTGCTGTTGGTCACCTCCATTTGCTGTGAAGGGGTCAGGGCTGGAGGGCAGTAAAAGTTGAACAGACCTTGTAATTTAATGTGTAACTTCATAGATTAGAAGCTTACAGTTCAAGGGTGATTTCCTCAGATTCAGAAAGAGCTGTTTCAGCTGTTTCATTAAAACCCTTTATTTGGGCAAGCTATCAACCCTGGCACCTTTGTGTGGCGAGTGTTACTTCCTGTGCCAAGCTGGACCTGGAGAGGTTTCTGCCCATCTCAATGGTGAACGCCCTTCCTGTTGAGTTGCTGAGCCCCAGGATTCCCTGCTTCAACAAACTCCCTTCCTGGGGCTTCCCAAGGAGGGTGTGGGAATCTTCAAAAGTCTAGCAGCCTTCAAAAGACCCAACTCATCTTGGAACAGCAAAGTCACCAGGTAGTGTAGAGGCAGGTCTGACGTCTTGCACCAACATCTTTTGCCTTGCACACTCTTTAATCAGAGAAAGGAGGGATGAGAGCCAGATGGCAAAGTTACCTGGGGGAAATTAGCTGGCCCCCAAAATACTATGGGTTCCCAAGCCACCAGCTTCTTCAGGCAACCTAGAAGTCTTTTCTACTACAAACTTTCCAAATGGCCAGCTCTGTAAGATGACGAGTGGGAGCTGCATGGGAATTGCATGGCATCTCCCTTGTGTTGCAGCACAAGATGATATCTTTAAAGTCCTGGTGGAGACATGCTTCTGCTGAAATGAAACCTATCAGCAAGTTGTCCTCAACTGTCCCCTCTCTGCACCTTGGGGCCCAGCAGATGACAGGCATGGGGGTCAGGGAAGATGTCGGTGGGAAGAGCCACAGGTGATTAAGCAGGGCAAAGTGGCCCCCCAGCAGCATTAGCCTGACAGCAAACTGTCCAAAGGACATATATCCACATGAGAAAAAATGATAATGCACTGGGGACTTCACTGGTACCAGCAAAATCAGAGAAATAAGGGATGCATGATGAGACCTCCTCATTTATCGGTATTTGCGAGATAATGCTGGAAGAATGTGTAGCCTTATACTTAATATATACTTAAATATATACTTAATATGTACTTAAAACTTATACTTAATATATACTTAAAACTTACAGTAAAGTGCCCAGGCAAAAGGGTATTTCTACATGCAAGCAACAAAATCCTTCATGCACTAGCAACATTTAGGTTTGGGCTAGGGCTAAAATTAACAGTTTTGGAAAAGGCTCCTGTGATTCCTTCCTCCATTCTGTTTTCATAGACACAGATTGGGATCCTCATCTTCTCATGGTGCTTGCTTCAAAGCTAAATATTTTTTCAGGAAAAAAGAAAAGCTACATTCAAAAAAAACCACTGAACAAATCCAAACAGAACAAAATCGCGCACTCCAAATGTTGAGATCTCCCAGACCTGAAGTCCCAGCTCCTGTGTCCCTCAGGAAGGACGGAAAGCACGGTTCTATGGTGCTCTCAATAAGAAATCAGGAAAACTCAATGTGAGAAATTGTCCTGATTTAGAGATTATTAATTCATGGAAGTGAGAGCAGTGCCTTGTGAATGCCGCAATCATGAGCAATGCAGTGATGAATGAGGGGAAATGAGGAGCCCTGAGCAACGTTTCACACCCTAGCCCAGCCACCCTGACTCAAAAACATGGCAAATTGGTCCACTCCTTTACATGCTGTTCTTCCTCTCTGCAGTATTGATGCATTTTTATCCTTCCTTGCCAGCCTCTGGGAATATCCCATGGGTCTGCCATTCATGGACCAGGAGACACATCAGCAGCATTTTGAGGAGACACTGGGGTATTCAGCATTCTCTGTCCTAAAACATTCCTCTGAAGCTCTTCATCTCCCAAAACTTCAAGTAAATAACACTTGAATAAATAAAAGTGGGCAGCAATGATGACGCAGGATAGTGGAGTTTTGTCAGGATGAGCAACTCTATTAGCTTCTTGTTGGAGACATTCATTCACCTAATGCCACCTGAGAGGAACCTTCTCTTGATTGCATATCAAAGCAAATGCCTGGTGGGGTCAAACCTCACAGGGTAGGCGGCAATAAAAGGGATCTGGAAGCCTAATCAGCTTGGAAGATTGTGGAAATCCCTCTAGGCAGTCTCCCAAATCTCTGAGCCTCACGGAAATCTTGGAAAATCCATTCATTGGCTTTTCAGAAACTCTTCCCCACTATCCTTCATCAAAGCTGTCCTGTGCAACAGAAATTACTGGAAAGTTCAGAGCTCTCAGATTTCTCACCCTGGCTATGATGGTCAAATATATGAACCTGGAAAAGTGAAATTTAACAGGATGTTGAATGCCAACCATTCAACTTGACCTGGAAAACAAGTGATTGTCTCAGAGATAAGAGAAAGGTGGATTTTTTTTTTTTTTTTACATGAAGTAGTTTCTCATCCTCCTTGTTTTTGTACCATGCAATGTGCTAAATCTCGGCAAGACCAGGATGAAAAAAAGGGGCAACACCATGATGATGCGCATTGCAAGCTAAGATTTCCAATGATAAAAAGCAGGAATTTCATGGATCTACAAAAGCATCCCGAAGATTTCTATGCAGACAAAGAGCCCATGATCCTGGTATACCTCGTTATTTCAGAAATGCCAACAAAAACCTTGCCTGTAAATGAAGAAGACCTCCTTTGCTAGCTTCTGCCATTGCCTATTTCTGTACAATTCTGGTATCGATCTATATGATCCAGGTACAAAGAGCTTCCTGAGCAAGGATGCAAGGGGACCATCCCCAAATTTGCCCTGGACACCAAGCCCAGCCCCTCATGCCTCGGCTAGCAGCAGTGGCATGCCCAGATGAGGATGCTGAAGCCAGGACGTGTTGCAGCAGAGCAAGAGATGCTCCCCATGGGCTGCAGATGCTGCACGGGCATCACCTGCATCCCATAACGGCAACAGTGCTGCATCTGTGTGTCTGCACAGAGCTTCATCTCAGAGGCATTTCCTTGACTTTTTCTATCACTCATGGCTTTGACAAGCTGCCTATAGCTGGCAAAACTTGGGAAAAAAATGCGTGTGGACGGAGCACTGATTATTATCATGATGAGGACAGGAGCACCTCCAAGATTTGAATTCTTCACGCTCACTGGTGACCAAAAAAATCCACATGGAAGATTTATTTCAGCTCTTGTTTTATAGCCTGAATTGCAGAATATCCTACAGCACCATGTGCAGCAGATTCCCAAATACTGCTCCAAATGCAGGGGAAAAAAAAAAAAAAAAAGCCTACTCTGAGCATTTACTTCTTGTCAAGGTTTATTTCATGTTTTTAAAATCTGGAGCACCCATAAACATCTCCTATGCCTCCAAATGTGGAAGTCTAAGTTAGTGGCTCCAGCATCTGTCCTGAAGATGGTCTTGGAGATGGTAGAGCACCACCACGGCACTTAAAAAAGTACTGAAAACTCTGTGGCTTGCAGTGCAGGAGAACACAAATGTGCCTTTTTGGCAGGTGTGAATCCTGACAGAGGAGCCAGTCCCAGGTGCATTTAGCCTTTTGCCACAAGCCCAGCTCTCTGAGGGAAAAAATACTGCTCTGAGTACATATAAATATTTGCCTGCTATATATGTATAAAAAAAACACTCTCTACCTGTCATTCACAGCAAAATCTTTAGGAATCATCCAAAGATCTTCAACGTTAGATATCCGCCCAGCACAGATGGATGATTATAATTCAGTACAGCAACTGAATATTCACAGTAAACAGATTCCTATGGGGAAGCAATAGCCTGTTGAGTGCATAAAATGGACCAGCAATGCAGCTGAAGGTTCATTTCACAACCTGTGGTGGATACAGGCTCCAAACTGTTTTTTTTTCCCCAAACCTAACTGAAGAAATGAGTGTCCTTATGTGTTGCACTAATTTTACCCTCTCTCTCTCTCTCTCTCTCTGTCTTTTCAGAAGCATGTGACCTTGGTTTTCCATTTTCTTCCCTAAAATTGCAGATAGAGAAAGGAAAGAAGAACAGACTGCTAATTTGCTCATAGCACCCCAGGGAAATAAATGGTGTGTCACTTGGGGATCTGCTGTGTTTTCTGTCCAAATCCTATTATCTCACTGATGTTACGATGACTTTAAATACTCGCCTGGTCTCTGCAGAGGTGAAATTACATCACATCCCTGTTAAATGTGGTACAGGTCCTCAGCACACATGGAGCCTCCAGTGTTTGCAGGATCTCCCAGCCCCATGGCAGAGCACTCCCTAAGCCACGAGCTGTCCGGATTTCATGTCCACCAATGGCAGGTTTCCCCATCTAATCACCTTTTAATCCCAATTACATCTGTGTTTTCCCCCACATCCTGCAGCAGTGGGTCAAATGATGCAGTTACAAGTTATGCAGGAAGTGTTTCCTTGCATTGGCCTTAAGATCACTCCATGAGCCCTTTCCAAAGCCCAGGGCAGCTGCAACTCAGTGTTTCTGTGGTTTATCCTGATCCGAAATGGTCCGGAGCTTTCATCAACCCCTAAAGCTTCAGGCTCACTCTTAATCCCTTTAAAAGTGTCCAGCTTTGAGCTATTTACACCAAGCTCCCTTTCTAAGGCACTGTCAAAGCAGAGGGGCTTTCCAGGAACCGAAAACAGAATTTAAGCTGCCCCCTGATATTTTTTTTCACATTGCTGCAGCAATGGTAAAGACTTTCATAGTCAGCCTTCTTTTTTTGAAAGGCTGATAGGCATAAATAGAAACAAAACTCCAGTCTTCACAGTGCAACACTTTCTTGCTTAGAAAAAAATAGTGAAGAATACTTGCAGGAAGACAAGTTGTGCCACTTTCTATCATTCTGAGCCACAAGCACTTGAGGCAAAATAACAGGTATTTCTAAAGCTTGCAATTTTTATATTCATTTGTGAAAGTGTAATTTATGAGGCAGCTGGAGAGAAAGCTACTGACTTAGGAAATTCATTCCTGGTCTCAGCAATAGCGTAAGTCTACTACACTAAATCCAATTCACATGCAGAGAAACCCAGCTCTGGGTGCAAAGGAAGGACTGGTGCTGCTATTTACCTGCTGCTTGTGCTTCTGAAGTCAAGCAGCACCAACCCAGACTGCAACCCTGCTGTCCATAATTGGGCAATTTCCCTCTACTCCAAAGATATTTTGGAGTAAACAGTTGCCACGAGATGTTTGCATGATCAAAATGCAGCTTTGTTCAACTGCTAGCTGAAGTGAGAACTCAAAATGTATCAGAGCCAGGGAAAGCTCCCACGGGACAAGGCGCTGTCTTTGACTGAAGAAGTCTTGACAGCAATTTGTCTCCGAATCTCTATTTCCAGTGGAGGAGATGAAATGAACCCAACTTTCTGGAGGAACAAGAGAATAGAAGGCAATTTTAGGAATCCCACAAGGACTCATCTGGCCTGTCCCATCTTCCTCTAGCCCCGAACACATCAGTAGCAAGGCTGACCTGGTTCACTACTTGCTCCTCACGTAGACTCAGCAAAACTTGGACAGCTTTTTGGTACACTATTGAAATGTTTTTAAAAATGGATTAAAATAACCCAACCAACACTTCTTCCATGAGAAAACGATGTGGAGGTGTATTTTAGTGGAGTGCAGGAAATGATTTTGAAATTGAGATCTGACACCCCAAGACCACCAAAATGGGACAAAGAGAACTGCAGCCAACATCTTTAAGCAAAGATTCCCCAGGAACCATTATCTCTATAAATCAGACCATTTTTAATTCATTACTCAAACTGGCTTCTAAAATTGGAAGCTAGGAGCTTGCCAATTCTGCCCTAATTTCCACACGTAGAGATGTCTGAACATGCACATATACAGCCTTAAGCTAATTCACCTTTAATTCATTAGTATTTATACATGAACTGAAAATAATCCAAGTATGTTTCCAAATAACTATGGACTATTGTAGTATGTTCTTCATATTATCCCACCCTTAAAATGCTACTTTTAGAAGCATTGTAGCCTGTAGATTGAGTATTTGATTTGAGATGTTTGCAAGATATCTATGGATTCATTTTTTAATGTTAGAATTACTGTCTTTTCTGGGTATTGTATAAGTCAATGAAAATTAGCAGTGTCTTTCGAAAGGACTCCTAAAATAATTTCTGGTTACCAAGGAGTTTCCCTTGGGGAATTTTCTGTTGATGAAGAATAAAAATAGCTTTAAAAGAGAAATAAGGCCTACAGTAAATTGCCTGAACACAAGGGTGTTTCCACGCCGAATGATTTGCCGACAGTCTGTTGCTAGCTGCACTTTAAACAGAAGTAATGGAAAATATTCGCATTCAGTTTTATGTTGTCTTGATACCTGCTGGGTGCTTCAAGTGGGAAAACTCAACATGACTTTTCTTCTTGCAGGCCTGTCCATGATGTACAAGCACCTCAGAGTGTGCACAGGTGCCTGGCAAAGCAATGTTTACTGCAATTTTATGACCCAGAACTTTATCAGGTTTGGGGTATTGGAGGGTTCAAGCAGCATCCCCAAAACATTATCAAAAAGCCAAATGGCCCCTGAAAAGTCAATTTTGAGGGAGTCCCCCAAAATCCGCCCCATAACTTCTGCTTGGGCATCCTGGGAGAAACTGCAGGGTCTATGAATAAGGACGTTTTCGTATATAGCTAGTAAAAATTGTCCTCAAAACAACCCTCTTTGGCAATCATTTTCTGATGAACCCGTAAATCACAAGCAAGCTGGCAAAAGTCCCCTCTTGATGAATCAGGCAGGAAAAGGGATAAGAGATCCCAAGAAACTCTGAAGCTGTAGAAAGGGGACTAAATGAGCAGCAACTTACTCATCACTCATGAATGTTGCTCCTCAACGTTTATAAGCACTTAAAAAAAGAAAGCTCTTTTTTTTGCTAAATAAGGTAATTTTCAGCATTTAGGAAAGAATAAGAAACATTACTTCTGACTTAAACCCCTTTAAACCTCATCTATTTTGCAGACTGCAAAAGTGAACCAAGGCACTAGAAACCATCCAAGCCTAAAGCATAGCAGGCAGAGCCTAGGCTGAGATGTTTTTTCCTTATAGTTTACTACAAGCAAGAAGAGTCCAGGAACAAGAATAGACCCCCACTTGCACTCAGAGATGAAAAAACACTTCCGCAACATATGTGACTACGCAAGCTAAAACTGAAACTAGTGGTCAGATTTAAAAGCAATACCAGTTATTAAAGGCAAGTCTACTGAAACCTTTCTAACCGCACTGTCTACTTGCAACTCTTCCAAATGCAGGTGTGTGGCCTGCCAAATCTTAACTTGAATTTCATTGAAGCAAGGGTGTAATTCTGAACCCTGTTCTGTCTCGCTTTGAATGATTTACTAAACAACCAGTCCAAATCTCCCTGGAGTGTCACGTCTGGACTATCATAAAGAGAAGGAGAAAGATGTGGGCACCTCCAAACCCTTGGAATGCAAATGGAACATGAAGAACTGTATGCACCTTCCAGGATCTCAGAAGCCAAAATACCGCAAAACAAAAAAAACCCTTAAGAGACCACAGACTGAACATGCAGGGGTATTTAGACATATTGCAGTGGATATATCTTCGCTGGGGGGGCAGATACCTGCCAAGAGGACAGCAGCCTGGATGAACATGGTTTAGAAAGTGCACAACAACCAAAGGCAAAGGCCAAACTTCTGCTGTGATCTTTCATCTCCCCTTTCCTGAAATGTCCTTGCTTTCAACACTCCACAGAGAGCAGTTTTGCAGTCTGATGCTTCTCAGCTCTTATTCTTTGCTGGTAGTTTCCTGAGGCTATTCCACCTCTGGTGACCCTGACAAATATGTCACCAGATGCAAGATGCAGTGTGCAGCGCAGCCGCTGCTCTGCTTTGCTGGCCAGTGTAAAATACCCAAAAGACTCACTGTGGTTGAAGGAGAAAAAAACTGCAGGACGGCAAGCCAAGTTCAGATCAAACTCCCCAGGGAGACAAGGATGCATTGCATTAGGAGGTGTTTCTTGGCTTGTTTTGATGCCGTATCTGTTGCACTGTTACACACTGCTTAAGATAAAGCCATGCATGCAAACATAAGCAGGCAGTCACTCGTTTGTTTAATAAAGTATTTTCTGTTGTTTTAGAGCAGGAAGGTGCACTAGCAGGACTTGTGCTGGGTTATAAAGTGTAAGAGAGCGGGACCCCATCTGATTCCTCTGGTTGATTTATGGGACAATTCAGTTTTGACAGCAATCCAGTTAGTGAACAGGTACAGTTCCAATCCAATCAGTGAACACTTTTAAAAGGGGTGCAGCCCTATATTCCCACTGGCTAAGCAGTGGGAATACTTCACCCAAATCCTGCCTTTTCCTGCAGGTTAAGTGCCTGAAGGGTGAGGAAATGTCAGTTCTCCTGTGGAATTTGAGCATGTGTTTGGCTCCCAATGCCTGTCATGTTCTCAATGCATGTTGAAAGCATATGGAAATAGCCACATAGCATGCATTTCAAATTGGATAGGACAAAACACTCTGCTAAGACTACCTGACTGCCTTAAGGTAGAGTTGCTTTCCATGTTACTGAAAAGGAAGCCAAGTTGCACACAGATTGGCATCTCTTTCCTATTTTTCAGAGAAGCAGGTTGCAGCAAGCTTTGGGGACACTGCAGATCAAAAGTGCTTGAGTAACTATGGACACTTCCCCTGTGCATTTACAGTTTTCTAAATTCAAAGCAGCCATAAGAAGAAAAATAATCAAATGCCACAATCCATGGCAACCTAGAGGCTGAAGCTTGCGAAGATAATATTTGAGACTCCAAAAACATGAAAAGCAGAAAATAGACCAGCTTCTCTCTGCACTAAAAAAACAAACTAAACTGCTGCAAACTAAAAAAAAAATGAAAATTTAAGCAAAAAAAATCTTATATATGAAGGTGTTTAGATAAGGCACATCCCTAATGAAAGGAGAGAATGTATAAATGGATGCTGTGGTATTATGGTGTAATTCTTAACAGCTATGCAGAGCTGTCCCAAAATAAAACAACTGGTAGGTAAACTTCATCATTATTATCAAAAAAAGCTTTGCATTCAATTCTGTTACTCTTACAAAAGACCAAATAACAAACGAGGTCACAAACTAAAAATCGAGAAAACTTCCAGAAGACAAGCAATTTGTTCTTTTCTCTTCCTACAATCCTTTCAAAGAGAAATAAGGAAAAAAAAAAGATTTCACTGCAGTTTAACCTTTGACTCCAGGAGATTTTCTTTTTTTGAAAGCAGAAATTTGAAAAAGTAAATCCACCTGGTGTTTGCTTTGAATCAAGAAGGAAGAAGCAGACAATGCACCAGACCATTGTCTCCAAAAGCTATACAAGTCTAGCTTTTGAGACAAAATTAAATGAGTTGAGAGTCTGAGGTTCAATTCCTAGTGGAATCCATTCCTTTACATCCACTACTTCCAATGTATTGCTTGAAAACTAAGGCCAACCACAAAACTCTTCAGAAAAGCTTTCTGCACCTTGCCATCACGAGGTGCAGCTCAGCAGACTTCCCTCTAAACCTGCAAAGATGCCTAATGCTTCTTGAAAGGAGGATGATCTGTAACTCTCAGTCATCTTCTAAAGCCATTTCCAAAACATGCTGTTGATGGAGAGGATTAGCCACAAGATAACACTTCATGCAGTGATCCAGCCCCAACCTGGGTGGGTTGCAGCTGGGAGCAAGGATCAGACTGCTGGTGGACTGAGGTGCTCAGCCATGCAATGCAGCTACAGGAGACATCTCAGCACAGCAGCCCATATGGAACTGTTTTAGCGTAGGACATCCTTCTTCATTTCGGGTTGTTACTGGGGAAACAGAACAGGAAAATACTAATGATCTGGATCCCACCACAGATGACCTGAAGCAATGGAGGTGTGGAAGATTGTGGTCCCTTTGATCCGTGGGCAGCAAAACTCTCCCCAACATTTTCTGCTGAATTCCATCCCACATGAGCCGGGGCTCTGAGCTGGCACCTCAGCTGTGGTGGTCTCATCCATTCCTTTTGTCCCTTTGCCTGTTGTTTTCTCCTGTCCCCTTCCCCTCGCTTACCCCGAGCAGGACCAGCAGCTGGGAATGTGTGCCCATGTCCCAGCCAGGCCAGCTCACGGTGCAGGGCTTTGGCCCACATTTGCCATGGAAGGCTCGGTGGTGGTGAGCTGATGGATCTGCAAGAGCCGAGGTGCCGGGCACACGTTCCCAGACACCGGTGCTGTGACGGGATGGAGCGGCATCGTAGGCTCCCCTGCAAGATGCACCAGCGCTCATCGCTGACAAGCGCACAGCAACAGGGCTCGCTGGGGCAATGCTGCTTTACGCCTTGTTGCTTTAAACATTGACTCAGTGTCAGCTCCGCTTTGGGGCCGTAGGCAAAGAAATGCCACAAGAATTCTTCTAGCGCGGATTTTTTATTTTCAGTTACGTAAAAAGGCTGGTTTGATCTCAAAATGAGTCCCATCGCTACCATGGTGCTCACATGAGAGGCTTTCTGTGCAAACCATCTGCAACTGTTTTGCTCACTAAGTTTTCCATTCACCCAGAAAGGCGAGATTAAAAATACTGTGCCGCATCAGGGAAAGTACTTTCTTGTCAAAATTAGGAACCAAAATGGGATGATCCCATCCTTGTTGTCAGCATCCTGGTGGCCAGAGCTGATAGAGCAGAGAGAAATTAGCCAGATTAGAAATTCTTGAACTTACAGCAAGAAATAAATACTGGTCTTAGTGCAGAGTCTGGGTCTTCTTCTTGGTAAACTGCCAGTGGGCCACTCACAACCTGCACTTGGCTTCCTCTTCTATATCTGATGAGCAGCACCTATGCTCTATATGCATCATATGCATTTATCATATGCATATATCATATGCTCATATGCATCTATACCCTGCTGTCCTGGGAAACAGTCTCTCATAAGCAAAGCTTCGGAAACCAGACTGGACAAAGCCGGACCAGCCAAAGCCTCTCCAGCAATACACTAGAAGGGAATAGGACCCAATTTGTCAATGGATCTTCTTTCACTTCTCCTTGATGGTAACAGTAGGTGCCAGATCTTTCCAACCGTGACTCTATCCCTCTGAAAGAACCAAACACCCTTCTGTAGCAGCGGCTTTGCTAATGATTCACTTGTTTTCCATTCAACAATGGAAAAATTTCCCTTAAAGAAGCTCAGACAAAGTGACACTCACTTAGGACTATTTATTACTAAATGAAGAACAAGGAAGGCATATGTGTTTTATCAGTAAGTCAAGGAGAAACTATTGCTGTCATGAAATTCTAATGTAAACTATAATTTTAAGAAATAGTTCAGAGTGTTTATGGACTGTGGGAGAAGCAAGATATTTCTTTCCTATAAACAGAAAGGCAAACAAAGCAATGAGAATGAGCATCTTGCTTTCTAAGCTATGTTTTTTACCTATCCTAAGAGTTTTCCATGGAGAGTCCACACTGCACAGAACAGTCACCTTCGATATGAGCAGTTTAATGCAGATATATGTTTTTTTCGAGTCCAGAAAGTCATACTGAATGATAAACAGGATGGGATACAACTCATAGATATGTAAATAAAAAGAGATAGCATGCACTCCCTAAATGACATAATCCATCTGAAAAGCAAACAGGGATGTTTTTATAAGAGCCAACATGTGTTGTGGTATTAGTTGCTTTTTGTTTGTCAACCCGTCTTTTATGTGGAAATTTCCAGACTTGCTTCTGTAGATCACTGTCACCTGTGTTTCCAAATAACAAATCAGACAGACTCCTGTGATCGTGGAGGGGAAAGTTTAATATAGAACAAAATCCACTGGTCTTTTTTAAAAAAAGCTTGCAATACTTCAACCAGGATTTGCAAGCTTTAGCGTTTCCACCCGGATCTGGAATTCTGGAAGCAGCAAAATGCAAAACCCTGAGACTGGAGAATACAAGCTACAAGCCAGATAACCTTGCAAAGTCAATTCTCTTTCAGGTAGGAGATGCTGAGTTCAACTGCAAGAGTGTTTCTAATTCAGCTCCCATACGTGGATATATCAAGGGCACGGAGAGGGTACAGGTTTGCTCCAGGATATTGCACAAGAGCTATACGCAAACAGCAAGTGACTCGGGCGAAAGCCAGAAGCAAGCACGTTGCCTTGTGTTGAAGGAGCCTCCTTAGGAGCAGAGCTGGATTTCAACTCTGGCTTCCCAGAAACTATTGCAACACATGCAAAAAAGAAAAGGAAAGAAGGAAGGAAGGAAGGAAGGAAGGAAGGAAGGAAGGAAGGAAATAACATCCAAAAAACAGGATTATATAAACTTTGTAAACTGTACCATAGCAGCTTTAATACTCAGAGTATTTGACTTTGTGACCTTAGGGTTTTTTTTCTCGTATGCAATTTATTTTTTAAAAAGCATATAAAATCAATTTTTATATAAATTAACTTTTTTATTGTCCAACATGATTTCAGGAAAAGAAAGGAGTATCTCTGGTTCTCCTTGTTAGAAAACTATTCCTGCAAAGGCTACCTGGAAAATGCTGTGATTTATCCATCACTTGAGCCATTTCAGCATATGCTTGTAACTGCTTTCATGATGTGCTCATCATCATTTTAAAGAAACCCGGCTAGATATCTGAGGGAAGATATTTCCAGCAGTACTCTCCATTGCTATGCTACTAAACAACATCTGCTGTAAATAAGCTTGTTTCATCAATAATACATAAAGAATGTATTCAGCAGGGGTTGTAAAACAGATGTATACACTGAACTATTCAATAAATATGAAATTTCCGTAAAGAACAAATGTAGTCAAGTAGCAGTGAGGCAGAAACTCACCCCTTAATCATGCATTCAGTGAAAGCCACCAGAAATAGTTTTATAACTTGGGAATAAATATTTTTTTTCTCTGCTTAAATACGGCATTGTCCTTGTTTTCTGACATTTTTGTTATTGTTATTTTCACTCGATCATTTTCTGTGCTTTCCACAGAAAGAACGCTTGATCACTTCTTCTAAAAACCACCGATAAGAAAATTAAATCCCTTTGGCATCACTGCACAGCGTAGTTGCATAACAAGCTGAGTATATATAGAAATTGCATTCCAAGTGTTTACATAAGAGCTCAGAATAACATAGATGCAAAAAAAAAAAAAAAGCAAACCCCAACTCAATTTGCAGTGAACCCTTTAGTGCTTTTCTGTCTGATAACTTTGAGCAAGGGAATCAACTTACTAATGATACATGGTTAATATTATTCTTACGCTGTTTACATAACTGGGAAAGAAAGAGTAGAAATGAGGAAGGTAAGTGGAAAAAGGTGATTTACTTATTTAAGATTTGCTTCCGGGCCAGAAAGAGTGACCTAGAAGCTGGTGTTTTAAAATTTCCAAGCTATCTGAAATCTTTCATAAATACTTGTATTTGTGTAAAGAAACTACCTTCTTAGAGCAGGCTTCTACAGATAATTTTTCTTCATTTTTTTTATTATTATAAGAAAATTACAAACAATTCTTTTTATTTTACGAATAATCTTTATTTAGTTCTTGTGACAAAGAACAGGCAACCCCAAATCCGTTGCACAAAGTTTAATGTACCTAACGCTTCCTAAAGCAGCTGTCTGGGGCAAAACATTCAGGCTTCCAAATAATGTAAAGCTTTTTGCATTGCTATTATGAAAAGTAGGAAAACTTCACAATCTAATGATGCCCTGGGCAACAGAAAGGCAGAAGGGTGCAGCAGGCTGGGGTGGGTATTGGGCGTCAAGTTACAGGAACTGAAATCCGTTGTTTAGACCTGCCATCTGAAGGCAGGTAAATTGATAAACAGGTGTAAAGCTGGAAGGCTCCACTGGAAAAAAAAATCAGCAATTGTGAAAAACACATTGTCTCACTGGGTGTGTGGGGTTTTTTTGCTAACTCAGAACCACTCAATTCAATGCTGCTACCAGTTGATGTTACTGCTACTACCTAATTCCTTCTTTGCTTAGAAGCTGTTTCATCCCTTTTGGGAATAAACACCTTATATTTGGCCATGCAGAGAGATGAGGATTGGGAGACTCTGCATCAAGCCAAGCTGGAACTACGGCTCCAACCATGAGACCCAAAGGAAGAGGAGGAAGGGAAGGAGGAGGAGGAAGAGTGGGAAAGAGCCTGCTTGAAGGACCTCCTGAGGTTACCAAAAGAGGAAGACAAGCATAAGCCACCTGTGCCTTTTTTCCACATGGACATTGCCAAAAATGCCCCAGAAGGGTGGTCTGGTCTCGGGACAGCAAGATTTTATGGCACTAGCCTGATCCCACAAGGCTTCTGCCCTGGAGAAGCAGTTTAAGGGAAGATTCATGGACCCAGTAACCAGCCTTGGGAAAGCTGCAGAGAAGCTGGATATGAGGGAAGATTATGAAATGGTGTGATTCACTCTGAGGAGACTTTCTCTTTCCATGTATTTGTTTAGTGCTTCCCATAATAAGTCCCCAGAGCACGACAGCAATAGCAAACACACCATTGCTTAGTTAACAGCATGCACCTTTTCTCTTAGCCGTGCAAAACTATCCCTCTGAGAAAGGGAGGAATGCTCAGCAGTGTGAAAAGATTGTGCATGGCTGGAGAGGGGCATCAGGCGGGGAACAGCCTCTGGGTCAATCCACAGAAGAGGAAAGAAAGCGGAGGAAGGGTGCAATTAAATGGGGAATGGTTTCCAGAAAGCTGTAGGGGGTAAAACAGGGAGAAAAAAATGATATGGCCCATTCAGGGAAAATAGGAAGTGTGGGGAGGAAGAAAAAAATAGGTGGCAAAACAAACTTGAAGACAACAAGGAGAAGTAATCTGCTGCAGATGGAGCCCCTTGCCATCAGCCATCTATCATGGGCCAACAGAGATGCCCATCTGTGCCCCAACGCAGTGAATAGGTGCTGTAACCCAAGGCAGAGTCCATCACCCTGCAGAGCCAGTTAAGTCAGTTACCACCACTGCTCTGGAGTCTGAAAAGAAGTCACACCTCTAGGGTCAACGAGGGGGTAAAAAAAACCCTTTCAAATCATTTAAAGGCAAGGCAAGGGCTCCAGAGCTAACCCCGTGTTCTCTCCATGCTAACACAGAGGAGTCCTTGGAAAGGCAAGCAGAGCATCCAGAAGACCGCGAGCCGTCTGCCAGTGCCCTACAAAGAAGCCACAGAGTAATTTTAAAGAATGACAAAGCAAGGGGAAACGAACTTCAAGAAATTCCACTTCGTGCAGTCTTTTTCATGGGACTCCCTGGGTCATGTGGCTTTTTGCATTTTAAAGCTCTGGCTTATAATTGTCAGCAGGGAAGTCCACAAAGGGAAGCGTAATGTTTCTCTCTGTGCCCAGCATGGTGTCAACAAAGTCCCCAAATAGGACAAGTATGCAGAATTGTTTTGCTTCTCTAATTAAAAAAAAAAAAAAAGGGGGCAAAGTCTCATATGATTTTAAATTAAATGTTTTGAAGCAAAATCTTTTACAGACTATTACTGGGTTAGATGAACAAACTGCTTCCAAAACAGTGTAATTCATAGATCTCCCAGAAAGACCAAAATCTTTTTTCTTCTCTATCAGCTCAGATATAGCACGAGAATGTTTAACCAGATCCTCCTACTGCTCACCACAAGAAAATTTTGCCAAAAAAGAACAACCTTCAGTACTCCTTGTCTGCAACACATCTACTCAAAAAGCAGCAATGAGATGGGGTGGCCTTCTGGAGACTGGCTGGGATGCAAAAGAGGAATTTCCCAAATACAAAATTTCCCCAATACAAAATTTTCCCAAATACCTCTTTTCTTAGGTGCAACTTCTGCTCAGCAAGGCTCTGTTCAACGGAGTAGCTGGTGGACCAGCAAGCGACAAGTTATTCCCCATAGCAACAACCACCAGGATGATTCCTGCATCCCGGTGTAAGGAGAGGCAGGATGTGGGGACATCTGTATTATTTCGGCTCGCAATTCAAGGGCCTTTTCAGCACAACAGGGACAAGAATTGAAGTGGGGAGCAATAAACCAGACACACAGAGACATGAACCTGATAGACATGGGACAAGGAGGGAAACGGCCAAGAGCAAGTCCTTCAGTCTGCTGGGCTGTCAAGGAAGCACAGGCACGACCAGCCCATGAATGGTAAGGACAGAGTGATGAGCAGCACACTGACATAGCAGCTGTCTGACCTTCATTTCAGTTAGAAAGTGGCTGAAAATGCAAGCTAACAAATGGTTTTAGGCTGCATTTCTTCATGTCATCTCTCCATCTATAAAATGAAGCCTTCAGGTCATACTCTAATACTAATCGATTAGTTTAGTTAGGATGAATGCAAAAAAAAAAAAAAAAAAAAAAAAAAAAAGAACTGCGCAATGCCAGCTTACATGGTTTTGCTAATAGGTTACATCCTCTGCCTGTGATACAAGGCCATAATTGTTCTTGTAACTACAGATACCCAAATGGCTGCTGTGGGGTGAGGTGTTACCACCACTGTTTTTCTGGAGTCTGAAAAATATTCATACCTCTAGGTCAATGAGGGGGTAAAAAGAGACTTTCAATTTGTTTAAGTGTGCTGGTCATCTCACTGGTCATCAATTGTCATCCTATTGTCCCTCCTGTTTCAATTTTTGCTGTTCAGACATTGTCTTCCCCTCATGCTTGTGAGCCATTCTCTCCTCCTCTCTGCTGGTACCATGCCAAATAAAAGCATCATAAGCATTAAAATAAGACACAGAAGGAGAAGTACCATTATCTGAAGAACATGTGAAAAAGAGACTCTGTCACTGCTAGAGACAGCACCAAAACCTTCTTCTTTCAAAAGTGGTGCACAGAAGGAGCAGGAAAAAAATATATATTTTAATGGCACACGACTGTGGCTTTAACATCCCAAGCTGCTTCAACCACATTTCTGCCTGCAATCCAGTGTCATGCAGAGCAGCTGTTGGGAGCTGCCACGACAGCCACGAGCTTTTGAGAGGGTGCAGGTTGCAAAGCTGGAAGAGAGCCCGTGAGATCTGGGAATGCTCAGCCGTGGATACCTGGGCTAAGGAATGAACCTCTTCCAGCTCCCCATCGAGCCTTCTCAGTGTAAGCAAAATGCCACCCATGATGTTCACCCTCCACAGCTCAAGTACTAAGAAAACCAGAAATGGTGTGTTAATGCTTTCAATAAGGAATGACAGCTTTGGGGTTCTGGGCTCAGTTCCTCCTGGAAAAGGCCAGGAAAGCTGTACAGGAATCTCTTTCAGCCTGCAACCAACTTTAATTACCATGTAGGGTGTATTTAACGAACCCAAGTGAGCACCACCGTGGTTCAATGTGGAGAGGCAGCAGTGGGCAAAAACAAGGGGGGAAAATAAAGGAAGAGAATGGATTTAGCAAATTCCTTCCTCAAAAAATTCCTTCCTCAAAATTATGAAGGAAGGAAAAGACAAAGAAAAAAGATATGAGACCCTATGAAACTAGCCTAAAAAGTTTCCAGAGTTTCCAGTGCATCACCAGCAGTGTGCTGTGATCAATATATTCTCACATTTGTAGGCAGACAGTTCTCTTCCCTCGTTCTCATCCTTTATTAATAAAGCTTCAAGTATGATAAATGCACTTCTTGCCTCCAAGATATCATGCATATGAAATACAGAAAGCAGAAGGCAAGTAATCAAGATAATTGCATTTTAGGTTAGTTCTATATTGTAAAAATATTTTAGACCAGCTGCACCAGTGCTGTGCAATGGATCATACCATTCCAAGACAATCCTGTCTTTCCCCCTAAAACAAAATTGCAAACTGAAGCAATACCATCTTTGGGGAATCTAAATGCCTCCAGGAAGATTGCATTCAAGGTTTTACCTGAGTAGTGATGGAAGAGTTAAAAAAAACCTAGGTGTGGGTTTTCTTCACCTTCAGCAGAGAAATTGGTCTTGCCTGCAAAGTTATGAGCACTTTTTTAAAGCGTGAATGAATATTCATCTGGAATTCATTTAATGAATTTGCAATAATAGAGATCCTGCTGCCATTTCAAATATAAATCAGTTAAATCTCAGTCTTAAGAAGATCCTCCTCATTCCAAACACTACTCACTGATAGTCCCAAGGGGCATTATATTATTACTATTTATTCCTTTATCATAGTGAGCATATACATCATGCTTTACAGGGCAGCTGAAGACAGGCTCAGCAGTAAAGATCTGTTCCAGTGTTTCATTCTTCTGATCTTTTCCACTACAGTGTCCAGTTCTAAAATATGGTCTAAAATAGAATTTAATTTATTTCCTTCTGAACAGTAATGGAACTAATGGGCCCATGGAGATCAGTTCAGCCTTCTATTACTGTACATGTATTAAACATTAAAACTGCTATACTCCTTCCCTTAGCAGAAGTATTAAAAATGCAGAGAACATTTCCAATTTAAATTCCATAGTTATCCATAATGCTTTCAAAGGTTTCTTTATTTTTTGAATAGACACCATGTCACCTCCCCACACACCCTCTAAAACCTCCTCTTCTGCCATCTCTGTCTTACTTCTCCTACCAGCTACAAATTCCTTCTGAACAGACTCTTCCATTGGGCCAGTCTTCCCCTGAAACAGGATATAAATGTGCAAAAACAAACTTCAGTGAGAGAATAGAGAAATTTGCTGCTTTCCTAGCATTGGCTTTAGCAACAGGTGATTCTTATCATTTAGTTTCTTGAACGCAGGTTCTTTATGGGTGTTGGTAGATGACATTTGCATACAAAAGCATATACAAAGGGTAAGTTCAAGCAATAATGGAATATTTTATTATTTTATCTCTTAGGTCATCAGTTCCTCTGCCCTGTCCTAAAAGAGGCCCTTCACAGCTAATCAGCACTTCCTGTTTAAAAGCAAGAACAAACATGGAATACAAAACCAGAAATTCACAACTGTCTTACATAGAACTTTACATTTGGGTATGAATTAAGAAAACAAACAGACAAATAAGCAAAAAATAAGACAACACTTCTCTCTCACCCAGTACATTCAATATATCTACACCAGGATCAGACTAGTAGGGGTGTACCGACCTGCAGCCAAGGACATATCATCAAATCATCCTCGGCACAGCAGAACTATCCCGTATCATCCTCCTGTGTCATTTCCCTGCCTCTCTTAAAGGATGCAAGGGGTACTTATTCTCATTAAACCTGTAGGAACTTAAATTCTTGGAAACCTTCTCCTTTTGCCAAATCTGATTGAAAGCAGTTTGCCTGTCCACTAGTTATTAAGGGAAAAGCTCGTTGCCCAGAGAAAACAGGCTGAAAAATTTCTCTCTTCCCCAAACTATACCATAGGTATGTTTAGGGTGACCATCAGTTGACAGGAACTAGATGATCTTCTCAATCATCTAACTTAATTGCCTGGATGATGCAGAACCGGAGATGCAAGTTTTTGTATGATTTCTACGGGTCCTGGGTTTATCTATGAAAAATCTAGCACTATCCAATATTACCCAAATGGGATGCATTCAGCTTCAGAAAGGAATTATCCGAAATTGCCTCACAAATTAAAGCTAGAAACTATAGTGCTTCTGCTTTGTACTAAACTATTAACAAAAAGCTTTCTGTTTTCTCCATCATAACAAAGAATGAAATGGAATACCTGCTCTACCCCACACTCGAAGACTTCTTGTTAAAACACACATTATATTGAAGTTGTCCATACGGCTATTGCACATTCAGCTGATTTGCTCATATTCCCATGAAATGTTTCAATTAATTTCCTTAACAAAGTGCATTCACTATTATCAAGCTTGGAATAGAATCACTGCATGCTCATATTGACTCTTGGCAATTTTATGTTTTTACATAATTTTATATTTTTTACATTTTTCTAATCTGTGGTTTTATTTTGCCTTTCAAGCAACATTCTTTTTACGAAGATGTGGGAAAAAGGTGTTTTGACAGCTCAACTAAAGCTCAATTAAATGTCATCTCTTTTTGTTTTATGCCATTCATGTTATAACAGATTTGCAAATCAGACGTCTTCAAAAAAGACTCAGCATTCAGCAATTCCTGACAGTTTAAGAAATTTCACTTTATATATTACTTTTCTAATCTCATTTTGTCAGCATTACGTTAAGCATTGCATGATGGCTTATCAAAGTAAAACAGAACAAAAAAGCCCCCTGTTGCCTTAATTCCCATCCTACAAGCAAGTCCACACGTTATATGCTAACAAAAAGAAATGAAGTGTGGAGAGGAAAGAACGTGACAAGTTTAAATTTGGTTCTTCTTCATCCCACATCTTGTCTGATGAAGGAGAAATGGTGCCATGTGTCAGATAACTCTGAGAAGGCAGTTCTACGGTGTCATAAAGAGCAGTGCCTCTGATGCTACATGTTAAGGTCCCAAAATGAGCTAGAAAAGATACACAGCAAGAATTGAAATAGCTGCTGTTCTTCAGGCAAACAGGGTTCCTGGAAGTGTGGCACAGAGAACAGGGTCACAGACTAGTTGAGCTTGAAAGGGACCTCTCTCTGGAGACCATCTGGTCCAATCATCCTGCTCAAGCAAGGTCACCTACAGCAGGTTGCCCAGGTCTGTGCCCAATGCAAGGTTGGCAACTCCACAACCTCCTTGGCCATTTGGCCGCGTGTTGCACCACTGTCACAGTGGGGGAAAAAAAAGAGTTCTCAAGTTTTTCTTATATTCAGATGGAGTTTCCTCCATTTCCAAACCAATAAAAATAAATAAATCAAAAGCAAACTGCCCCAAGTCATACAGTTAAGACTCAAGGACAAATATTTTCAGTGGGTATTCCTCAGTTTTATTTTACTTCTGATCTCTTGCAGAAGCAGATAAACTAACCATTAATAAAACACAGTTTATGAGAGCATTTCAGTGTTTATCTCCTCTCAAGAGCAAATATTTTATGGACCAATCTGATCTACAGAAGTGGAATGAAAACACAAATACTAGAAATCCCTGCTAAAAAGTAACTTATAAACAAAAAACAAATAAAAGACAACTTCAAGAAAGATAACATGCAGAATTAAGACCCAGAAAACAAAAAATATGTTCTAAAAACATATATATGTACATATGTATATATAAATAAAGACTAAAGATACAGATATAATGGCATAGAGTACATTTCCAAAAGCAACTGCTCCTAAGTTGGTTGGTCCTTCAAATCCGTCACAGAAAATTGCACCATAAAACAAGCATCAGCAGGGAACAAATATTTATCTCTAATTTTATAATGGAATCAGGTCCTGTTTTAATGAGTAATTCTATGAACATGACTACTTTTCAGTAGTTGTTCTGGAATGAGTGCAGCCTAATGCCCAAAGACTTCTTTCCTTTGTGGATTTCCCACTGTCTAATAAAAGATGAGAAGACTTTTTTCCTTTGTGGAAAGGGAAGCAGAGGGTTATTTATTCAGTGGGGGTGTTTCCCCTCACCTCTTCACTGCTAGAGACTTTCTAGAGCAGGAAAGTTTCTTCTCCATATAATCTGGTGATAAATCTAAGCAGGTCAGGTGTGAGCCAGGAGGATTCTTGGGTTTCATAACTTAAAAGTTTACATCCCGGACTTCTTCAGAAATGAGGTAAACAGACATAAAACAAGTGGTGTAAAATATTTTAACACTTATTCCAAAGCACAAATCAGAGAGATGACAGAGGGTACCAGAAGTCAAACAGAAAAGCATCAAGTATTTCACACTTACATGAGAGATTGCAGGACACCTAACGCTGGCGGCCAAGAGAAGAAATACTAGAGAGAAGGGCACTTTAGCAACAGCATAGCTTGAAGCCTCACCAGCCCAAACCCAAACTGAGTATTTGCTGCTGAATGAGCTGCATAAGAGAAGAAGGATCTGCTATGATATATATGAGGAGAAAGGAGAGGACCTTTTCCCCTCCCTTCTGTAATAAATGTAATTAAAGAGTTACATAAAAGGTGGGAGAGAGTAAGGCATTTCACTTGTCACATTGTCTTTCTTATATGCATATGTTAACTAATAAACTTCAGTGAAAAGCAGATTCTGTGGATAATAACCTACAAAGGAAACAATTCAGGCACATTTAATATTTATGAATTTATACCCTGAGTACAGAAATCCAAAACAGAAGAAAAATGAATCAAAGCAGCAACACTAGACAGACTTACAGTATAGGGAAAAAATATACAAAAAGAATGACTTTTCTCCGTTTGTATGGATTGGAAAGGCCATGTATTTTGAAAATACTGCTGAGTTCAAAGTGCAGAAGTCACTGTTGAACTAATCTGGGTACCAGATTTTAAGCAGAGTGTGATTAAAAAGCAATAAATACCTTTTCACTCCTACATATATACTGGATGCTTTTAAGACAAACCTAACATTCTCTCCTTGCTACAACCTACAGTCCTCCCTATAATTATATTTAGGCATACTCATCTGGAAGAAATCCCAAAGATATATCCAATAACCACCTATTTGCTCAGCAATAGGTTCCTGTGAATATGTTGCTGTGCTTTTCTCCCCTCTGTTATTGCCTCGCTAGCTTGTGAAATTCAGGTCATGGTTTTTGTTCTAATACTCAATTAATACTCCATGAGACTGTCTATAAACACTGCAGGAATAATTTCTTCTTGCATGCAACCACACACTGGCCTTCCACTGCAGAACTCATCTCCAAGAAGGAATATTACCATCTAAGGAGATTTTAGCTCTCCGAGCTAATTGAGAAACTCAAATTCTTGGCCAGCAAAATGCCCTCCAAAGAGAAGGACGCAGCACGCCCGTAAAACAAACAGGCAAAGAGAAAAGAAAGTCTTAATAAAACTAATCAATATATTCTTTCTGTATTTAAGGAGAAAGGAAGGAAAAACAGGTTTATTTCTAATTGGAAATGCCTAGGAGGACCCCAGATGCTACAGTAGCTTGTGGGAAAGGGAATGGCTGAGCACTGCCTCATCGAGGCATCTATAACTAATGCTATACAGACCCAAGTCTGTAGTTAATTTACCAAAATGTATGTTACAACTAGCTGGACATTATGTTCCTTTTTAAAATTATCCATGCTATAAATATAAGCATGTGTAAAATACATACTGTATATTATAATATATAATCATACAAAAGTAAATAATTGCAAATAATTGTAATGAATTTGTTATAATTAATTATATAATTCATATATATGCATACACACAGCAAAACCTTCCACATTTACTTTTCATGTGCACTTTGCAAGGACAGAAGTAACTCTCCATGTTCTTCATATTCTAAATGGGTGACATTTATCATCAGGGCAAATTGCCACCAAAAGATGGTGCTGGTGGTTGATGCATCCTCTGAGTGTGTGTGGATAAATCTCTGCCAGCTACTCCAGTGTTACCCAGATACGACTTATATCTGCTTGAAAAACTACCTGTTTAAAATCTTTTTGTGTTAAATTTGTCCAGTAAGCAAGCATTATCTTTTCTGATAACTTCAAAAGAGGCAAGAAAAGAACAATGTTTTGGAATGAGAGCAATCTGTCTCGGTATATCTAGACTAAGTTGGCCAACACAAGCTACATATTTAGAGACTTGAACAGCTTGAACAGAAGGTCTGGCTTGATGCACAAAATACTGACTCAGTGTCTGGCGACACTGGGCTTTGTGCAGACTCTTCCTCAACTCCTGATGCCTTCTGAAAGGTGGATTTTGAGGAGACAGAAGGAAAGAGGCCACGTGACTGGTACTTTCACAGGTCTTGGTGCCTTCAGCGCTGTGACACAGTGATGAGGCTCTGCTTGAGCCCACACAGAAGGGTAGCACACAGAGCCACATTCAGCATGATAAGAATAAAAATACCAGAAACTATGCATTTTCTTTTTTTTTTTAGTGAGATTTTCAAGGAAAACAAATGAACAAAAAAATCTTAATGAAATTCATCTCTCAAAGCATTTAATGTGCTGTACATAAAATCAGTTATGCATCTATTCTGACAATTTAGCAGTAATTTAACCCTATTTAATACCAAAGACACAATTGTAAAGTACCACATAATAAAACCGATCAGGGTAGGGATAATAACCTTAAAATCACATTTAGTTATTTTTCAGGCAACAGTCCTTCTCTTAAGGATCTAAAATCACCAAACTGCACCTTAGCAGGTTTGCAAAAGATAAAACGAAAGTTAAAAAATAATCATAAAGCTAGATTTTTCATTTTCTTTGAAAAGCATGGAACAGCACGTCACTGCTTGTCATGTCAAACAGTGAACAGTACAGCTGCTTTGAAAAATTAAAATATACCTCTTAATGATTTTACTAGTGCTAATCCTCATTTTCCAAGACATTTTCCAAAACAAGGAGTTACTAGTACAACAGAAGTTATAAGACACTCAAAATACTTTCCAATTACCAAGCTACCCAAATAGCACTTTGGATCTGTTTAATGAGAACAACTGCTTTTTTTGTCTGTTTCTGCAAGGGTTTAGTCTTTGTGCTTGTGAAGGCTAGTGGATTCTTTCCTGGGATGACTTATGGGAGCTTTATATCAGGATTCCCTGATGTTTCATAAAGCACCTGCAGTGCCTAAGGAGCAAACCTTCCTTTGATGGGCTCAAGACAAATACCCAAAGCAACCACTACTTTTGAATTGCTTCCTCAATTGGAAAAAGAAAAAAAAGAAAAAAAAAAAAAGAAAAAAAAAAAAAAAAAAAAAAAAAAAAGAAAGGAGAGCCCCCCTGCCTCAGGAACAGTAACTAGCCTGCTCTTCTCTGGAAGTTACAGTTCACTATGTTTTCTTAATAACTTTTTTTTTTCCAAACAGGAATCACTTTCTAGTTTTGACTTTCTAACTTCAGATTGCTTCCAATCTCCCATTTAGCATCCAGGAGTCTGAGTGATCAAGTACTGCCAAATTCTATCTAATATTAGTAGGGAAGGATAGACAGGAGCTCTGTAGATAAATACATGGATCTTGTCTCTTCTCTTCCTGTTCCATCCCTACATCACATGGAGGAAAAATCAAGTTTATGCAGACGTTGATAACAGCTGTAGAACTCCTCCTTTCCTCTGTTCTTCTATGAAAGTTCATTTCACAGGACCTCTATGGAAAATACAGAAATTTCTTTAGAAAGGTGATAGTTACTACAAGCTCCCGATGTCACTCCAGTCTCCATATACCAATCCAATGACAGCTGTAGCACATGACAGCTTTGGAAGGAACATTTTTCTTTCCATTACTTTTCACTTCCTTAGTTCCACTGCAGCATGAAGTCACCCTGAGTCCAGCAGCCCCTATTGCTAATACTTCGCAGCACAGCACAATATCTTCTAAATACCATGGCAGCCAGATTTTCATGAATAATTTTGAAGGAATTAAGCACACAGGCTCTAGATTATTCTTAAGAACAGAGTTTCCAGGAAAATGACATCTCATGTGACTTAGAAATTGGGGTCATGCACTTCAAGTTCTAGAAGGTCTTTTTGGAAGAATGACCTGTATAGGCACAAGAGGTGCCACAGAGCCAGAAAGGGCAGAAACCTCTCATTTGAGTCTTCCTTCTAGTGCAGCAACAGGATTTCCCCAGGGGGTGGCTGCATCATTTTATTCAATCTATTTTTAAAAGGCCTCCCCAACCAGAGCCCAGTCCACAGTACCCAGGTGAGGTGAGCAGGGCAGATCTGGAAGTGGCAGTCATGCTCAACAAAGAGTCCAGATCATCAGGCAAGTTCTTAGTGATGAGGTAGGCCAAAGTCATGCTGGGAAGCCAATCTGCAGGTCGAGCTAAAGTCCAGTGATGCTCATCGGGGTCAGACTCAGTCCCTCTGGGCAGGTAGATGGTGAGAAAACAAGTCTAAGGTCAAATAGTCAGTCCAAAGGTCAGTATTAGATGGATGCTCCTACAGTAGAGCTTAGGTAAGGACTGAAGGTCCAGGACTGAGCTTCAGGGGAGCCCCTGGGCCCATGGCTGGGTTGTGAGTGGAGGCTGCAGGGGAGGTCAGTCCAGACAAATAAGGCACTTGGGGCCCTGTCATCTTAACCTTTCACCATTTATCTACAGGTTGGATGTATTCCAAAAAAAAAAAAAAAAAGAAGACGCGCAGATGCTAAGCATCATTCAAGGTCTGACAAGCTGCTAAGAAAAATAATAATAACAAAAAACTCTAAAAATCAGTAAGAACAGAATCAGAAAGGAACTGTGAGAATTAAATGAGAATACAGAGAGAATAAGCATAAGGCAAAACTGCAAGTCATGCAATATTCTTTTGAGAAACCATCTGGCTTTTACCAATTGATTAAACCAGAATTAATTAAACACCATTGATTAAACCAGCAATTTTGGTGCAAATTTCACCAACAACTATTTGAAATATTTCTTTACTTCCCTTCAACAGAAATCTGACCCCAATTCAGTGATGTAAAATTGATGGGTTTCCTCAATTCTCTCACAGAGGAATATCAAGGGAAAGAAACTAGATCACTGTCTTGTACTGAAGCATTTAAAACAGCCATTAAAAAAAAATTTACAGGTCAAATAAGGGATCGAAATGTGCTGGGGTAGAGGGCATCTGAGTCCCTGTGAAGCTAGATCCTTGGGTTGGCACTGGAAAACATCACAGGAGACAGAGATATTTTTAATGTGCTATTTAACTCAACATCACTTTTTGACATGTATGCTGTAATTTTATGTTAGACTAATTTCACAGGACACTTTGCAAAGCAGAAAGATGCCGTGGCACTTGTCAGGCAGGGGAATAAGAAGAAGGGAGGGACAAAAATTGAAAAAGCTAGAGTCAAGTATGAGCAAAATCTTGAGTATTAGCTTGGCTTTTGTTCACTGTGCCTCAAAAAAAGCTACAACAAGAAATCAGGAAGCCCAGAAAGAGGAATAAAACTCACCATCCTGGAGAAATGCTCAGGAGAACAAAAAACTTTCAACTCAAGGAACTGAATCCACAAAGAGCAGCAGCACAGTGAGATACAAGTAATGTAATGAATTTGAGGGGAAAGTGGAAACTTTGCAATTCATAACAAGGAGCAGTGTCACTAAATGACTCCAAGTGCCTTACTTCCGGGCACCATTTGGACATTGCCAGGACTGCTGGTTATGGTATTACTCAAGAAGACACACACCATGTCCAGCAGGACCTGACCTCTATGAGGATCTCAGCAGTTATGCCCTGAGAGAAGAACACAGACTTGCCTGCTTCCAATGACTGAAGCATAAGGCAGCTGTGCTGCATCCTTGGTAGAAGTACGATGCAAAGATTTGTGGGTTTTGAATATCCTGCCACAAATCCACCGCCTGTTCTCATTTGTGAAAAACAGATCTTTACCAAAGTAAATAAAATAAAAGCTTAAATCACTTATGTAAGTCAGAGAGGTTTCACTTCTGAAGCTGACATCCACTGGAGTTTGGGAAGTACAGAAAGCCTCAATACCATGTAAATTTTCTTTCTTCTACGGAAACCATAATATTGGTTATCATCCCTTCACCTAACTGAACAGCACATGTATGACCAGCCTCTTTGCTTGCTGCATTGCTGTTTATAGCTACTAAAAGTCCTTGCAAATTGCTATTCCCAGGGCCGTGTCTTACCAAAATGCAAACACAACTTCAAGAACTTCAGATCACAATGATGGAATTAAGAGACATGATAACCATAATATGTCATCCCTAAAAACAACTACTGTCCTGTCAACAGATTTTATCAGCAAATCTTCTCAATCACCAAGCAATAGGGTGAATCCATGCATTCCTTCTAGCCGCTAGCAGATAGGCTTGATTTTTTGTAAATATATTCAATATGCTTCATGATAAAACAACAAAAAAAGAGCTGCTATTACATACAGAAGTGCTGCATTTTTTTCTTCCTTTGTGGAGTAAACTGAAATGACATGAGAAATCAGTCACCTCCAAAATGCTGTATTATCTTTCCTTCTAGAAGAGTGCTGGAGGAGAACATCTTTTTCTCACCTTTCCTGTTATCAACAGCAAGTGAAATCAGGTTATCTAGTGTGCATGATTTTGTCTTATGAAATGTCTACCCCTCAATATTGGAGGTGCAGTGACCAAAAACAGAATCCCTTTTGGCAGCATCCTTTCCCTGTGGCCTGGGTATTTTGCAGTTGGTTTCTCTTAAGGGTGTTTTGCCAGATGCTATTTCCTACTCATTGAACTTTGAATCTACTCCAAGGCCAGCAAAAATACTGGCAGACCACTTTAATAATGCTTCAGAAATCAGAAGTTTGCAAGGGAAAAAATGTACTGCAGTGGATACCTGGAAAGCTCAACCTTATTACACTTGGCATGCCTACTTTTGAAGTATGCAGAAGATCAATACTGAAATTGTGGCAGAAGAACTTAAATTTTCTGCTCACAAAGCAACACAAGTGGCCCAGTACTCTTACAGAACATAAGATCCCCGGCACAAAGTATGTAGTATATAGGTATCTCACATTTTTTTCCATGGAAAACAGAACAAATTCTGTGTTTTTTTTTTCCTTTTGGAAATAATAAATCCCCTTTCACCTCCTACACACTCTGGGCTACACATTGCTCATTCTTCCTTTTGACTCAGCATATACATTTAGTGGCAGAGCATTACCTCCCAATGTTATCTAAGAGGTGCACAAAAATGTGTCTGTTTAGCAAACGAAGGTCTTAGGTTTGAAAGGTCTATGCCTTTCTCTTTGGTGCAACAACGAACCATCCTCACAGATCTGGGTGATGAAGCTTGCTATCTAGCAAACCATAGACTTCAAGTGGCTTCCACTTAGGGAGACCTAGACAGCAAGAACTTTGACCAACTTTGAAACAAAATTTTTTGACGTTTTTGTCAAAACTAGAGTCAAACTCCAGAGTCCTAGAAGTCAAACTCCTAGAGTCCAACCTCAGACCAAAAGGATCAGCCAGAAAGAAAACAGCAGCGTTACTCCAGTTACAAGCAGCTGCAAAGTGACAGTGGGTTACAGTGAATGACCAGCCAACAAGGGGACAAAATTAGCCATCCGGAGACAAAAGATGGAGATACTTCTAGCTTCTTGAAGCACTGTAGAGAACCATTAAACAAAGACGAACTTGAAAGTTCAATGTTCCATTTTAGATGTTCCTCCTATGTGTGCCTTTTGTTAATCCCTAATATTGGCAACCTTGGTAAATAAAGCTAAGTAGCTGCTGAAAAGACCACTCTCTTCAGAGATGTTTTGGAAAGTTCTTTTAATAAACTTCCAGAAAATTTGTATGTGAACAAGAGAATGCTGTTCTTTGGAGCTTCTCTCCATCAGTTATTGTCAAACTTCTTCAACTTATGCTACAGTATCTAACAAAGAGATTTAATTCCAGCTCAGTATAGTTGCAGCCCTTGGGTTGTTTCTTCCTTATTGGAGTCATTAAAAACTTGAATATGTAGGAGATGCATCATCACAAGCTTTGTCACTCCGTCCTATGAAACAGAAGTACCACATGTTTGAACCTGGGAGTAGATTTTGTTAGCAATGGTTTAACATGGCTTGTTACAGTATAGTATTAGTGAAGGAGATAGATTGCATGCATGTTCACAGAGTTTCAGGTTCATCATGACTTTAAAAAAGCTAACTGCCCTTTTGTGAAGAAAACTACACTACACAGTAACATATTTTCAAAAGAATAGTAGTAACCACACTGATATTTTAATAACATAAAAGCAAGGATGACATCCTAACTAAAAGAATTTCTAAAAACCTCTGATTCTAGAGTTGTTATGGGGATACTCAAATCACCCTCACAAGCTCCTATCAGGAATGTATATTTGCACTTAAATTACACAATAATTTAGTGATGAAAAGAAAACAAAAAGTTTTTAATATTTTCATTGACTTTCAGCCTTTCAGTTTCCACATCTCCTCCATCACAGGAACACAGATGTGGAGATCAGTGGAGACCGCTGTACAATATTATGCCCAAAACCTGATGAGAATAACAAGTTGAGTAAAATAAATAAATAAATAAAGATTGGCATCAGGCCCTTCTCGACTCTCAGCTCTCTACTGAAAGCAAAAGAGGGAATGACTTTAAGGTTGGAATGAATTCCAATCTTAAATGACTGCTGACTAAGGAAATGGGTTGCTTTGGCTGGACCATAGGAGACCACCTGCAGGCCCTGAAATGGCACCTGAGCCTGCTGCAAGCTACATGAGCATTTCCACCACCTCCAAGGTGACTGTGCACAATGAAGGGCCTTGCAGGGTGACAGTAACCAAGAGCACACCAAGATGTCACTACAACCTGCAACAACATGATGCAACCACAGCCATCATGGCCCAGCGGGCTCATCTCCTATAAAGAAAAAATCTTTGAGAACCATTTTTTGAAACCTGAAAAGACTTATCTGTAAGCAAGAGAGATTAAAAAAAAAAAAAGAAAAAGAAAAAGCAGATACCACCCATCTCATGGCCCATGACAAAACTATTCAAGGAAACTAAAGCAGCCCTCCATTATTTTTATTGGTGATATCTCAAGCTTTTAAAGTTGTCTGACAAGTTTGGGATTTGCCTATCTCCTTAGAAGTAATCCAATCAATAGAGATGTCAAAACCTGATATATGCAGAGAAGAACATCTTAAAGCAATTACTATTAAACTTTGTAAGATGTTCAGATACAATTACCGCTGTGCTTTAATCTACTGTCAAAAAGAAACAGAAGTCTATGCTTGGAACAGGGCAGCATTCAGAAACTATCAGGAAGTCATTGCATCATATATATTTAGCTGAACTTGTTCTGGAATAAAAATCTCCTACTTGCCTTTTGCAAGCTGTCCTTACAGCTGGAATAGAAACTAGGCACAAAACTGCCTGCGACCTGAGAAATTAAACCTGTTACAGTGTCTTTAGTGCTCTGAAGGGTGGGACTGTTTGACTATGACAGATATTTTGTTCAGCATTACAGGCCAGATTGTCAATTACAGATGTTTTATGGCTTTAACAGAAAGGCTAAACTAAAACTTGACGTTCAGTTTACAAAGGGGTAAATGTGGAATAGCTTCGGGAGGTCAGAGAAAATGTCAGAGCATTTGCCATTCAGAAGATCACCTTGCACGAAAGGGGGGTTCTCCTCCCAATTTACACTCAGCAAGAAAAGACACCACACCTGATTTCACATATGGAAAAAAGCAACAGCAACCTCCATCCCTGGAGGGTTTGGGGAATGGGATAGGCAATTCGGGACGCAGATGGATTTGGTCTGCCCCATTCTGCCATTGCGCTGGGTGATGGCACAGGTGATCTCTATAGGTCACTGACCTGCACTCCATGAGTCTGAAAAGTGACATTTATTGATTTTACTTCTTCCTTACTCCAACACTGAGGATAAAGTGGAAATCGTATATGAGAGTCTAAGAGATTAGAAATACCGAATGCTTTAGCTGTTACATTAGCACCAGGATCAGCAGGCTTCAATTTTTATCTGATGCTCTTCATTCAACTGCTTTCAAAGTAATCGCCACCCTCACTTTCAGCTCAAGACAAATCACTGGCAGTGAAGCTCTGCTGTAGTTAATTGAGAAAATCCTTAATGCATTTGAGATGAGAAGATGTGCAAAGTAAGAGAGTTAATCTGGAGAATATTATTTCAGACCTCAGCTAGTCTCACACATCACGAAGCCCAGAGACCTGCTGAGCAAGCTCAGAGTCACCAGGTTGCCCTGTGAACCCTCTCTCCTCCAGCTCTTTCAATGTAGGCACTTCATTTTTTTTCCTGTGGGTGGCCTCTTTCAATAGCAGCAATTCACAATTTTAAGGAAAAGCTACCATGGAAGAGAGGCCTCTTTAGGGTTTCCCATCCTCTCTTCCCATTAGGCCCCACAGGTGCTTACTATGATATTTTGCAATATGCATAAGCTCCTGGACATACACAGTTCCAAGGATTTCTCAGCCTCTGTTAGGAGCAAAGTACTGATACCAAATACTGATACCAAACAAATACCAAAAGCAAAAAAAAAAAAGAAAAAAAAAGAACACATACTATCTAAAAAGTACAATGCAGATTTTTCTAAGGGACTGGCTTGAACAAAAGTGCAAGATGCTCTCTTCTTTTCTTTCTTTCTTTTTTTTTTTTAATCTTGCATAACTGAAGCTATTTTTTGCCATAGACTTTGGCATCCTTAGCTTGCCTGTGGTGCTGCACTTCAGAATAATCGCATTTCTATTTTAGTATTTTGCTGTCAATCTTAATCTATGCAAGCAGCTTCTTTTTGGGGTCAGTGGTGAAAACCATAGTCAGAACTCACTATTTTGTACATAAAAATGTGATGTTCAGCAGCTCAGACTGTAGCTTGTCATTAGCAGAGCAGTCCACAATACAAGAATCAAACTGTGCTTGCAAAGTCACAGAATCTGGACAAAATAAAAGAGATTGCTGAGGGCTCACCAATCAGTAATGCACACCTTCATTACTAAAGCAGAGAGGTAAAGCAATCAATCCAAACCAGAAAGACAACAAGAATTCTTGCTTTTGATTCCTTGCCCAGAGCATGAAACTGGTATTTTGCACAGGTTAGAGTTTTTTGGGGTTTCTTTTAGAATATGAATTTCAACATTATATACATGCTAAGGCCTGTATTTCCATACAGAAGGCAGATGCAAGGGATATTTAGGTGACAGTGACATCTTGATGATGATGACTCTCAAAGCAGATCTTTAGATCTGTCAGTATTAATGTAAAATAATATCCACCTTGGATTTAAAGCTTTCCCATGAGTCAGCCAACTCAGTGTGCATTTCAAAATAGACGCAGAAATGACGAGTAAAAACACTCTGTTTCTTTTTTTTGACACATCTGTGCAAAAGGATCTTCTGTAGATTGTATGCAGCTGCTGGGCATGCAAGGCACAAGGAGGCCCAGCTGAGACTTGAGACTCAAAGTCCCACAGCCCTGGGGCACTTGATGGAGAGCTCTGGGCATCCCCATAAGCAGTGCTAGGGAGAAGCCTCAGGAAGAGCCTAGGAAGATGCCCCCACCTCTGCCAGCTCCTTTCCAAGCTGCAGAGTCCAGGCTTGCCCATCCTCTCCTCCTGGGATAGTTGCTCCAGCACCTTCCTCCACTTTGTGGCCCTTGCAGGACTTAATCCAATCTGTCCATGTTTGTGTTGACCTGGGGAGCCCAGAACTGCAGCCAGGACGCCCTGTGGGGCCTCCCCAGAGCCATGGAGGTAATGAAGGCACTAGAGCATCTCTCCTAGGAAGAGGAGCCAGCTGGGACTTCTACCTATGTGATATCTTTGCTTGTGTTTTTTGGTTCTGGGGTGCTGTCCTACTTGGGCACCTGCTCTCCCATGACTCAAATCACTGGGCTCCAGGGGATTCCTCCACGCTGCCATGGAGGATAGCAGAAAGATCCCCAAGACACCGCGTGGGACCAGCCAAGCCCTCCCAGCGCTCTCTGACTCCTGGGGCCTCACATGCTGCTGCTGCTGACCTGACCAGTGGCCAAGTCCACCCTCCACATACCAATCCTTCAGACATCCTAGGGAGTTGCTCCCCACTGTGCTCAGATACCGGGCAAGGAAAAAGGTGGAGTGAGACCACCAGTGGAGGATGCCAGTGCTGCCACCAAGAAACAACTCCACCTGGGCCCAAATTCCCCACCTCCAGGCCATGAAGACCTTAGTCTGCCCTCAAAAACTACACGGAGATCACTAAGGACCATGTTGCATGACCCAAAGGGACGTTGGGTGACTCCCAAAACTCCCCAGCAGCCCCTGTCCCCTGGGGAAATCCATATGGCCAATGACCTGTGCGGAGGCCAAGAGCCCTTCGGACACCAATGCCAGTGCTCAACCGCATGATGCACCGCACCGCGGGGGGATGTCACTAGGAGGGACTCTCAACCAAGCCAAAGCTGCCTCCTAAGAAACAGGAAACTCAGAACAAAAATTCCACAAATCCAGCCCATGATGACCTTCCTCCGCCCTCCGACGCTACGTGCAGATCCCCAAGGACAGGAAGGCAACACCTAAAAGGGCGCTTTGGCTTCTTCCCTCCATGCCAGCTGCTCACACACACGCCTGCCATCAAGTCACTTACCTCTGCTGCACTCCAGACCTACCTGTAGCACTGGGGTGAGTGCCCACAAAGCAGGGGGGCTTGCTCCCAGCACGTCCCAGGACATCCTCCATTGCTGCTCCTTGCTGCCACACTCGCCCAGCATTCAAAGAAGAAAGAACGAGGACATCACTGGAGGATGACAGTGCTGCCCTCAAGAAGCAAGTACACAGGGCCCAGAATTCCCCACCCCAGCCCATCAGGACCTTCCTCCACCTTCGGGCGCTCCATGGAGATCTCCAAGGACAAGAACGCAACACCTAAAAGGGCCCTTGCCATTCTCCCATCCTTCCCAGATGCCAACACACACCTGACACGGGGCCATTTACCTCTGCCGTGTTGGAGACACCTCTGCACGCAGGGGCCACTGCCCACAAAGCGGAGCCGCCTGCTCCCTGCACCTCTCCAATTGCTGCTCCTTGCTGCCACGCTCGCCCGCCATTTAAACAGGAAAGAGGGAGACCATCGTTGGAGGATGACAGTGCTGTCCCCATGGACACAGCACACAAATTCCCCAATCGCACGCCATGAAGACCCTTCCTCTGCCCTCAGCAACCCCATCGAGATGCCCAAGAACATGTTGCACCACCCAGAAAGCTCTTGGGCATCTCCCACACCTCCCCAGCAGCCCCTGTCCCTTGGGGATCGGCATGCGACCACTCACCTTGCCTGTGTTCACGCGCCCCTACACACACCAACGCTGCTGCTCTCCTGCACCCTGCACCGCACCGCAGCACCACGTCCTCGCAAGCTGCTCACAGCCATGCTCAGATACCCAACAAAGGCAAAGGAGGAGCCAGGACATCAGCAGGGGACAATGGGACACACA
>VZSV01000258.1:827575-848788 GCA_013398735.1 Nothocercus julius | reverse complement strand
TTTTTTTTTGCATTCCATTGGAGATTTATTGTGAATATTTTGTTAAAAGAACAGCATCTGTCTTGGGTGGCATGAAGAACAACTCCTAGAAAGGCAGCCCCCCCAGCCCTAGAGATGAAGCAGCACCATAGCAGAAGCAGCAGTGTCACCAGGCCGTCCCCAAGATGTGCCTCTGCCCCTGCCCTGGGATATTTCATGAAAAACACTGGGAAGAAGTTCTGCTTTCCTGGGCCATAGCCCCTCTGCAAGGCTCAATGACCCTTTCTCACCTGGAAGCCACACAGAAACACAGCCATGAAGGTGGCCAAGTGCACTCTGGTTTTACAAGAGAAGGCAACTTTTTACATTCTCCGTCTGCACAAAGCAGAAAGGAAGATGCATGGGGAAAGGGCATTTGCTCTGCGGAAAGGGATATCACCCCGCTACACACAGCCAGCTGACGTGCACAAAGCCAGCCAGAAGCCTGGGGGGCCTTTGGGGAACCACAGCTTTTCACAGCACCGTGAGCAAGGTATAGCACACGGGTCCCAGTCCCGCACAGGCTTGGACTCACTGGAGCTCAGCTGTGTCATCCATAGGGGAATAGAAAGAGTTTTACACACTGTAAACACCCTGGGCTCTTTAGCCAAGCAGCGAGTCACAGAGTTGATCCTACGTTTGTTCCAAACTCACCTGTCCTGCATGCCACAGTCCTCCCAGCCGCTGCCCAGACCCCAACCTGCAGCTCCAGGGTCACACTCGCGTGTTGGCAGCTTGGAACAGGGTTTGTGAAGCTGGAAGGCCCAAAGCAAGACAACTGCAGGAGCGATGAGCAGGGAGGACAGCCAGGGAGTGAAGGCTGATGACTTGCAGCACGGCTGTTTTTCCCTGGTCACCGGGCACATACCTGCCGACTTCACCATGTCACTTAATGGGTTTGCTCTCTCCTGAGTCTCACCAAACAGACAAGGCAGAGCATATGTGTCCACACCTCGACAAATGCTTCTGTCTCCAGAGGAGATACACAATGATCTATGGAAGACTCCATCTCTGTAAGAGCTGCTGTGAAACAGCAGAAGAGCAGGGTTGGTCCCTGGCAAAGCCTGCTTTGGCAGTAAGTGGGATTGCAGCCCTGGACTTCAGAGGAAACATGGCCCTCTGCAGGGACCTACTTGAAGGAATGCCATGAACTGGGGTCTTAGAAGGAAGGGGGATCCAAGAAAGATGGTTAGTGTTCAAACATCACTTCCTCCAAGCTTAATCTGTGTGCATCCCTCTGAGTAAGAAGTCTGGCATAAGGGGCAGGAGACCTGCATGGATGAGCATGGAGCCCTTGACAAAACTCAGAAGATGAAGTGTATGAAATGTGGAAAATGGACAGGCCACATGGGAGGGCTGTCCTCTATGCAGGGATGAGACAAGGAACACTAAGGCTCATTTGGAATTAAATCAGTCAGGAAATTTTGAGGACAACAAGAAGGACTTTTTCAAATCCATCAGTAGCAAAAGGAAGACTAGGGAAAATGTGGATCCGCTGCTGGATGGGGTGAGTGCTGTGGTGACACAGCACACAGAGAAGGCGGAGTTACTGAATGCCACATTTATTTCAGTCTTTGCTGCTAAGGCCAGCCCTTGGGAATCCCAGACCCTGAAGACAAGAAAGGAAATACATGAATACATTTTATTATTATATTCTATTTCCAAATTTCTATTCTATTTTCAAATAGAAGAAATACCACATGGAATACAAGGTGTTCATATCTATATCGCCCACCTCCAGATATTTGAAGAGCAGAGTGTAAGAGCGTGTGGAAAATGAGCTACATTTTCATCAGCTGATAAGACTTCTTCATATAGCTACAACAGTCTACAGAAGGTTTAGCACCTTTCACTCAAGTAAATGCAGTATTAGGAAAGACACATCTTTCCCTACTCCCACCAGAGTCTCTGGTCATTTACCATATTCTGCTAACACCCAGTGCAAGAAACCATGTGAAGAGAGAAGATAGGGTGAGAGAAAATGGTCTTGCCCACAAGGAAATAATAGAATGGAAAAGCAGTCTGAAGTTTTCCCCTCCATATGCTACATCAAAGCTAAAACCTCAGCAGACCAGGGCCAAAGCTTGAGCCCTGGCAAACAACCGCTCTTGCTGCCCAGGTGCTCTCCCCTCCTCGATGGGGCTTGGCCAGTGATGGCCAGCACTCCCCTTGATCGTGCTCATGAGTGCAGTACAGTCCAGGAGCCGGTCCCAGCAGGCAATCCATATGAGGCTGTTTTCTAGAGAGAAACAGAGAAGCCCTTGAAGTTGCTGCAAAAATAATAAGAGCGCAGTGTGAAAGGCAATGTCACCCGCCTTGCCTTTTGGGCAAACCAAGTTCTGTCAACTAGATATACCAATCTCTTTGAGCAACGCTTTATTGCATGTAGTGGAGCATGAACAGTGAAAGACTATCCCCTGGATCAAAGACAAAATAAATACTTTATGCAATGATACCATTTCCACTTATTTGACATGGTAATATACATTCAGTTGTAGTTTTGCCAGCCTGCATAATGTAAGAGCTAACCCTGTATAATGTACCAAGCAGTCTTGTTGCCTTCATGATAAGATACATACAGTTTCAGTGACCTGATGGCCCAAATACTGCCACTGAAAGACTAGTATGGCATTCCAGGACAAAAGATGAGATACCTACTGAGTAAGGTCAAAAAACTAACATAAATGAGATTCCAAGGCTCCTTATTCATTCACTGAACAGAGCTACATGTTTCCAAATGGAAATCCAAAAAATCTTTGTTATGACAAGGGAGCATTGTAGATTGAGCAAAATTAAATTGCTAAGCATAGGATGTATCAAATAACCTCCATTCTAAGACCTTATGTTTGTGGAGTCAGATGTGGTCCGTACAGTTTGGATACAGCTAACCAAACTTTTCTCACTCTCTTACTCACTAGCTAGTACTAGTTCACCAGCCAGTCTTGGCTAAACAGCAGATCTGTGACAATGCCCAGCCATAAACTGAATCTAGAATGTGGTACATCACCCTATAGGGAGTACATAATTCAATATGAAATGTGTAAAAGTTGTCAACCTATATTAAAAATATATTCACCAAGTATAAAAATACCATGTTTAGTTACCTATCAGGTTGGCTAAACCATATATACAATATTGATATATAACTTCTGTCATGATGCGATGAGAGACTTTTACACCCCAAATGTCAGTGTTAGGAAGGTATAATAAACTCTAGATTCTTTCTAGTCTTCCCACCCAATAAGTTTAAGTGTTTTAACTATCCTTAAATGAAAAATGACTAAAATGTATAAACATTACTAAAAAGTCAGCTTCATGTGGAGAAATTAGAGCTCAATCAGTTTCAACAACTGTGACTAGAATAAAGATTAGAATGAAAGCTTACACGTGACCCTATTTGCAGTAGTTGCTAATACACTTTCTGATAATTAGTACTATTCATCAGATAAGCCACACAGAGAATAACAAGGAGGTTTTCCTCTCTGCAAGAAATTTGCACATGAAAACAATCATGGACGCATTCTGTATTCAGCTTTGAGTTATACCAGATAAGTTAAAGCTCGAACATTTCAAACACCTTTCCTTTTCAGAATTAGGATACCTGGGACGTATTCTTCATGAAATACTTATCCCTGTTTTAACACTTTACATTTAATATACCTTTCTTCAAATGTTTCATCACCGAAGAGAAGAGAAAAAGAAAAAATGGTAAAATAATATAGGCAAATGAATTATCACAAGCAAATGAATGAGTCTCCTTACTAACTCATATTTTTAAAATGTACCTTAATTTAAGTGGATTAGTTGTCCAAAGTTATCCAAATCAAACTGAATGACAAACTTTGATATAAAACTGCAGAGGACAGTAGTTTTTAATTTGTCTGCATTTAATTTCAGTCTTTTCATAGAATCATAGAATCATTATGGTTGGAAAAGACCTTTAAGATTGAGTCCAACTGTAAACCCTTCAACACCATATCTGCTAAACCAGGTCCCTAAGTGCCTCATCTACATGTGTCTTGAACTCTATAGATATTTGTATCAAACTAGACCTACTTTGTTTTCCTGTCCTTATGAGATGCCTTGCACAAGGTAGAGATTATACAAACAAAGAATGAATAGCATTAGCAACTATTTCTAAATGGGATGCCATGATCATAATCTCTAATACCAAATTTTCTAAAAGAACTGAACTTCAGCCTATATTTAGTCTTTAGCAATTTTGAAAATAAGGTTTGAAAACAAAGATGATAAGGCATCACTCTGATTCTTTACAAGTGTGTTTCTGCCATGCTCAGTTACTCTCTGGTGTTTTGGGTTATGTTATAACCAAGCCTCTGATTTAAAGACTATACAAGCCTCCAGTCAAGCTTAGTAAAGACATTAAAATCTTGTTATGAGCAAGTACCTGCTGCAGTTTATATCTGTAAAATTACACACACTAGATATGAAATACTTCCTATAGTCTAAAGCACTGCAAAAGATGAGTAGTCCGTATAGATAGTGACTCACACGCACCACATGCAGCTACCAAAAGCACTTCAATATCATTGTAAGTCACATGAAAATGCTCTTTCAAGCACTCTCTTTTTCCCCCTAGCGTAACATCTCACTTCCCAGTACATCTCAGGAAATGTTTTTTATTTTAAATCTAAGCAAGTTCCTGAGATGACCTAGTTCCACCAAGCTAAAGGAGTTACTGAACTGAGCTTTCATCAAAGCCAGAAAATTAGAAGCACAAGCTAACTAAGGTCAATGTTCCCTCATATTCTGCACGTTGCTCAAAAGGTCTCATAAGACTCATCTGATCATGCCTCAGATACAGCACAGCTGAAAAATAAACAGATAAAGGAAAGAGCAGAGAAAAATAACTATTCTTATTTGCAATTGGAGAACTTTCTTGGAGAATTAGGACTACGTGAAAGAAACTTGAATAATTGCTGTTCTTGAGCCTGTTTTAGCTGCAGCTAGGATGCAGGACAATAGGATATCAGAAAAGAGGAAAGGCATCATTATGCATCCAGCTAATGATACGGGAGAGTGATTTTTCAATCAATGATGCTTTCTCATTTTTAATTTTCTTCCTACAAATGCTTACAAACTAATAAAGGTTGCTTATTGGTATGACCTATATTTTCAAAGGTTAGGGTCTGCCTCAGCAAGCTCTTTTGTTGTTCTGTAGCAGAAGCAAAGGGATTTTGTTGAAGAAAATATTTTTCTATTATGCAAACAGCTGATGGAATTTTGTAAATTATAAAAGGAATCAAAATTTCACAAAAAAACTGGGTTAAGATCCAGAAAGCTTAGTCCCATAGAAACAGTTTACTGCAATGAAACTGATATTAACTGATATTTAAACTTTATATATGTGTGTAATTTTGTTAATTTGATCTTTTTTGGTATTCAGCAAGAACTGTCCAGCTAAGAATTAAATGTACCTCCTGGCTACCCCAAAGTGATAGCCAGTAGGCACAGAATATATTATGTGTATCAGTCTATAAGACATCAATTCACAAATTCAGATACTATTACCATGCGCATCTCTGAACTCACTTCTTACCATCTGTATGACAACCGCATTTCCTCCGGCAGCTTATATTGCTCGTCCTTATTTTGGAATTTTACTGGCCTATGACAAAACTGCTACTAATGGAAAAGGAGCGCTATTTATGTAATCTTCATTAATTGAATAGTCCCCTATTCCAATGCCTTTGCCGTGTTAAGTCACCTGCAGCCTGTTGGCTACAGAGATATTTCTCCACATAAGTGCAAGGTTATTTTATCAAGTGACTTCTAAGAGTGGACATTCTTTTGTATACCCTCCTTCCAGCTATTCACGCTCCCTGGCAGCAAATTGCTTTTCTCCTGTCCTGCTTGTACAGGAAGAAAATTCCCCAGTGATGCTGCTTGTGCCATTTCCTGGCTGTTTGTCAATAGGACAAATTGTCCTGCCTCTCTCTCATCCCTTCTCCCCCTCATGCCTGTTCTCAAGGTCTTTCGAATTCCGTCTCTCTTGTCAGCAAAGCAATATTCCAAATATTGTCAGTAATGCAACAACCTCACTTTGAACTCTCTTTTTGGCTTCCTAGCCTGGTGAGCAATTCTCACTTGTTAGAGGAAAGGAGGGCTGCCCATTTTCACTGCTGGCAGCATTCATAAAAAGGACTTACGGATAACAGTCAGTTGTTCGCACTTTCTTCCCCTTGTGACTCTGGTTACACTTCTACTTTTATTTAATTGTTTTGTGCACTACTGCTACCAGGGCAAGATAGTATTATAAAGAAGAGATGAGAAGGGTGTTAAATCAAGCAAAATGTCACAGATTCCAACAGTCTTTTTTGGTTCCTGATCTTGTCCACTTAGCCTGTGGGATGTATCTTTGCCATAGACACTACCAATTGGGGTAACGTATGCAATGTCTAAGCACTTTATTGGAGCAAATCCAAACTCCATCTGATGATCAAAGGCACAGACAGCTGCAGAAACACAAGCAAGAGATGAGGCTCTCCAGCTGTCTGCAAAGCTGAGAATAAGCGAAACATTTGACAGAGAAGAATAGGTGTTGGCAAAATTGCTTGTTCTGCATTTTAAAGGGAAAATTGAAATCATGCTGCCATAAACTTCAGATATTAATCACTGCAGGGGTGTTACTGTATACAGGAGATGCTTTTTCTTCCCGGGAATTTCTTTGGCTCAGGATCTGAGATGTTTCTTAAAATGACCCAGTTTGAAAATGGCCTGAAGGAGAAAAGTAGTCAGCAACTACAGGACAAGTGCTGATATCAAATCTGACTTGTAAAAATAGCCAGACACAATTAAAAAATGAAAAATAAACAAGAAATTTAAATTTGTAAGGATGCTACAGCATGAGTAGAGGCCATAAATTGCAGGACTAAAACGGATATGTTTTATAACCACTTTTAACTTGCTATATAATGCTAGACAGGTTGTTTAATTTCAGTATCTCGAATTTCACACTTATATGCGGAGTGAAATGTAAGGATGAATATTTGTTTACCACTTTGAGATCTTTGGGTATAACAGGTGCTAATACAGAAATGTCTCCTTATGGACATCACATTAAATTAATATGCAGCACTTCAAGACATATTCTTTGGCCTGTTTATTTTATTTTTTTTTAATGTCTAGACAGGTCAGTGCAAATTTATAGTAAGGATGTAGCTTTTTAGATCTTGGGTTTGTTTTTCTGTTTGTTTTTTGTTTTTGTTTTGTTTTTCTTTCTATCACAAAGGATAAGGAGCATTCTGTATAAAATAAAACCTTGACCAGAAACTTAATGCAGTAAGTATATCTTTCTACTTAAAGTGTATTAAGTGCATTAAGTGTATATCTTTCTGTTGAAGCTGGTGGCTCTCTCTATGGGTTTTCAGTGAAAAAATATGAAGTATTCTACAGGGTCAGGGCCAGGGCCAGGGCCAGGGCCAGGGCCAGAAAGTTTGGCACCTGAAAGGATTCAAACCTATCTAAGATGCAGCATTCCTCATAAGTGAACATTTCTAAGACATAAGTAGTCTGTCCTTTATTTCCCACCTATTTGTAGCTTCTTTTATGTTTCTACCCCCAAGAGTGATAGTGGATGAAGTGATACCAGTCTAACAGGGCTGCAAACATCATGCTCATGAACCAGGCATCAGTAAGAAATGGTCTGGGCTTTAAGTCAGGAAATAGTCATCTGAAGGCTGTTTGCCAACTGAATTTCTCCAGTTGATGGAGGGTTTTTTTTTGTTATTATTGTTTTGCAAATACAGATACTATTTGCTGAAGCAAGGTCTTTCATTCGGAGCTTTAGGTTGCAAAAAGCAGTGTATTTCAAACAGGTTGGAGTGAGCAGCAAGGGTTTTGGTCATCACCAGCTTCATACTGGCACAAAGTTGGACTGTGTTTGCAACCTAAGAGCTTTCAATAAAAGATGTCTTTGGAAGTTTATAATTAGGGATTATGTAACTGCATTTTTGCCATCAACCAAATGCAGTTGATTTGCCATCAACTGCATTTTAGACATTAATATTTCCTATTCACCTAAAACTGTCTGTTTGTGGGCATAACCAGAAGTGTCTCAGCTTGGCTGGGCTGGGTAGTTCAGGATCTAGTTTAGTTCTCATGGCCTAAACTCCATGAGAACTGCAAAACTTAAGTTCCCCAATGTGCCCTGAATGACAGACTTGAGCAACATATTGTCAGGACTTATTAGGGGATTGTGCTCTGCACAAAACATTGGTTGATACTTTCCCTTAAAAAACTCAGGGAAGCAGGTAGCCCTGTTATGGCCCTCAGTTATTCAGCTTTATGCTGAAAGAGGAGCTGGAGCCTGGAGTCCCTGTCACAGGGATTTTGTGAGGTCAAGGGGCTTGATTTGCACATCAAACTCTTCACCAACAGTCCTCTAGCAACATGGTTTTGCTGGGTTCCTTCTATTTTTCAATACAATTTGGTTAAGAAGAGGCCATAAAGGAAAACAGTCTTGCAAGTGGGGACAATCAGCTGGCTTTGGAGAAAATTCTGAGTTACAGTCCTTGATTTATGGCTAATTCCAGAACTGTCTGTCTTATATTAAAGTGCAAAAAAAAAAAAAAAAAAAAAAAAAAAAAAAAAAAAAAAAAAAAAAAAAAAAAAAAAAAAAAAAAAAAAAAACACACAGTCCTGGAGTCATGCAGGCACTATTTTAATCCTCCAGTCACCCACAAGTTTTGAATGAAAGGCCTTGAACAGGAGAGGATTAAGACCTGTAAATCCCAAGCAGAAGTTACCTACTCAGAACATTTTGTAAAGATGTGATGCCCTAAAAAAAAAGCAGGATTTGAAACACTTTTGCTCCATGCATTCAGCTGGCAAGGTAAGGCTATGTTTAGCTGTAGTGCAACCTCTAAATCCCCTTTTTTGGAAAATACCATTCAGGACATTCTTCTGTGTTATAGAAAGAACATAGATATTCAGATCTGTGGTTGACAAACTAGACTACATGAACGTGCCTTGAAAAGAATATGCTGAACAATAGGTTTGCCTATGCACTGAGCCTACCAAGAGCTACACATGTCCTTTTTAGCAGTAAGAGGGCAAATCATTCCACAACCAACCTTAAATCAACTGTTTCCTATAGTTTGATTACTGTGCCTATCTTGAATTCTTTCCAAACTGTTCAAACTCCACCAGCAGGAATATAAAAATTCTGTCTAGGAGGACTGATCAATGCAAACAGTCTAGTTCCTTCCACATCATTTTAAACAGTTACTAAATATTGCACAATGCTGATGTTCGAAATAAAAATTGAGAAACACACAACATCCCTCGATCGATCAATTATATCCCTTAGATCATCAGCCAGATAAATTTGTTCATTACAGACAAGTCTCTAGATAGATAGCATGATAGCTAACATTGGTCTCCAGGCAGTTAGCATGTAGATAAATCTGTGTTCAGGCAGTTTATAAAAAAATGAATGTTTAAAAAATATTTTAAAAGCATCATTGGATATTATTTTATTGCTTTCCACCTGACTTGAAAACTCAATGGTAGTGAAGAAAAAATGCAGGAGCTAATAATACATATTTCTGTATTTATATATTGATCTAGCTTTTAAATGAAATGACTATAAAAATGTAAACAACAAGAATGAGTAATAGATTTGTGCATCTGAGTAAGAAGAGAAATACTTAACATTGATCCAAATACTGAGGCGGTTCTACAGCGGCTGAAAGAAACAGCAAGAAATGCAGAAACAGAAAGGCCTGAATATTTCAGCTACCAATGCAATATCCATTCTCCTCTCCAGGATCTGCACCTGTGAATCTGGTCCCAGCCTAGATTTCTCTTCTAGATGATGGAGTTTCTGTGCTTTCTTTGGAAAGAATACACAGCTAAGAAATTTGAGATATTAGCAATTAAATGTCATCCGTAACTGGTAGTATAAGAGAAGAACACATTTTAAACTTCATTTCCAATATTACTGCCTGTTTACCCTTTACACTATTGTAAATTATTTCCTCTTTTCTAGGTATCAATATGACTGAAATAACTTTGTATATTCTCTCACTATCTCCACCCAAATATAGTTTTAGTCCAGCAAAGACTTCCACCTTTTTCTACCTTTGTGTTCGGTGACATCGGCATTTTCTACATACACAGTATATATTGAGGAGTTTGCTAAACTAAAGATTTAGGATATCCTCAGATGGCACAGATTGCAGCTAGCCAGGACACTAAGAAATGCGCTCATTTAATATGTTCTCTGGCTATTTTTGTTGCTTTTCTCCAGACTTTTTTCAGAGGTTGAACTCCAGTCTGAACTGAAGGCAGAGGTCTAATTTTGGTTTCATCATTACTAAATGACAAACAGAGTTTTATTTCCATGCTGACAGGTAGCTTTAATTTGCTTGGGAAGAGCTTAGAGAGATATACCTACAGCTTAAACTGATTACTCCCTTCAATATACAGGCTGAAACGTCACTCACTTTTTCTTTTGTTCTTTCTCTATTTCTCTTCTTATTACATTGCTAGCCTCTTTCTGTATTCCAATCCTATTCTGTGCTTTATGTTCTAATTTGTCCATTCCAGTGATTATCATTGTTTAAGGGTTTTTATTTTTTAAATAGATACTTGTGATAGTTCTAAAATATGCAATTTTCCTAATGCATTTTCCTAATACAAACTTCAGCAAGAATTTTTTCTGTAAAGTCACATTTAATTTCATACTGTCTACATATTATACTACGAGGATACTTAACATTTATTCAATTTATTTAGTGTTTTACTCATCACTTAAAACAATAGGTTGAATGATGAAAACTCAGAAGATTGCATAAACAATTTCTTCAGCCCAGTGCATTAAATATGCAATTGCTTATGGTACCAGATAAGAAAATGTTTTGTTTTTTTTAACTTTAGGTATGTAGCTCCAAATCATTGTCATCTGTATCACTTCCTTGTTACAGGCAAAGAAATCAGTCGTCTATTCACTAACTAGCTATGCTATTACCTAAGTTCTGAGTTTCTCTTCTTCCTTCCAAACTTGCCTTCATGTTTCCAGAGTTTTATTTTCTGTTCTAAGTCTTTTTTATTTTTTTTTTTTTTTTCCTGACAAATACTTTGCTGAAATAACTTTGTTGGCCTCAGTAGAATTACTTTTTTTTCCCGACCCCTCTAGATTTGCCTCATTTAAGTTACTTCTCTAATACTAATAAGGTAGAGATTGGAAAATGACCCAGTACACCATGAGAAGATAGCTTAGCATTTTCACAGGGAAGAGCATCCTAATGAAAAATCATGCTCTTATAAGAGCAGTAAGTCTTACTTTAAAAAAAAAAAAGGCAATATTTAGGACACAATGGCTAACTACCAAATGGTTCCAGCAACTGCCAATGAAGTCCACAAATCCCTTACCTTCAGAAGCACAAAACTCTTATATGGATAGCAATGCTATTTTTGATTTTTTTTTCCAAATAATTATCATTACAATAACCTAACCTAATCTGCTAAATATAGCAGGGACTCTACAAATGTGGAACCCAACAAGACAGTGGTTCAGAACATTAGCATGCCAGAACATTGTGTCTTCTCACCCATTCACCACCTTGTAGTAAAAGATTTATTTTGTCCCTCTTTGTGTCCTTTACAAAATCATGACTTTAGAGTAAGTTATGGTCTTGAAAAAACACAGTTAGTTATGGATTGCTGCTCAACTTGTCAAAACAACTCAAGGCAAATGAAGCCTAACCATGGTGAAATATTGGCTTGCTTCATCATAGTACAAGCCTATATATAACCACAGATGGAACTGAAAGGTGATAATTGAATGTCAGAGCTTTGTGCTATATACAGGGATCTGAGACTTGGTCTCCAACACAGACTTGAATATCTTTAGCTGAATATGGTCTTGATTAATGCCTTGTCAAGACACAGTACTATATTGCTGAAAGATCCCTTGTCCTCTACCTGGCTCAGTTGTAGGGTTCTGAACACAGACTTCTGTGCCTAAAATAGGAAATTCTTAAGTCCCATTTAGCTATCACCAACAGAGATGTGCTCAAAGCTTTCTCTTGAAGCATCTCAGTGGTGTTGCCATTACTTTAAGCTTCATCTCTGCTGGATTCACAAACCAGAACTTCTCTACTTTCTTGTATATGGGCTATAATTAAAATAATATTCTCAGAATACAAATTCCAAAAGATCTGATGGTAACCTACTTTTGCATGATAACTCATTTTTAGTATAAATCTGTAGCATTCTGTCATCCCTACTGAGTTCCAGATTAACACATTTTCTCCCAACTGATTATTTATTGCAAATTCCTTTTTAAATATATTAGCTGCTGGACTGGACTTTGAACTCTTGTTTGCCCCAGAGTTTGAGGCATGGAAGATATTTCTTCAAACTTGAAGGCACTCACACCTAGATTCACAAAGCTTTAATGAAACTGAAGCCTCTCATACTTGAAGAATTCCCTCAGTAGAAGTCTCTGGCTCTTTATACAGCTATTTACTGTGAATGGCAAGCAGATCTCTTACACACTTCATGAAAACAGCATTCCAAGCAACCCAGAATTTGTATTATTGAATTAAACCTGACAAGATAAAAAGGCAAACAAGCTCAAAGAAGACTGTGTTTTAACAACAATGTGTATCCTGGTCTGCTAGATGAGGACAATACATTCTACCATGTATCCAGGACTGAAACAGACACAGAGGCTTCAAAGTTGTTAACAATTTCTTTCAAAAATTTTAAAGTAAAGTGCAATAAGAGTTTATTCCTCCAGAGAATCTCAGCTTACCTCTTCACATCTCTCTTTTTTTTTTTTTTTTTTCCAGTCAGAAAGGGAGAGAGAGCTAAACATTTTAAAAGGCTGATTATAGAGTGAGGAAATAGAAATTGTCTGTAGAGACATTTTTACTGTCTTCAGATTATGGAATGAAATGCCAGAAAAGAGCCATTAATACAGTATGTCCAGCATTAAAAATAATTGTGTGACAGTATTACATCTACTGTAAAAATATAAATAAAGAGCTGCATCATCATCATAAAATTAAAAAAATACTGCTTAATATGGCAATTAACAATAATAATTAATACAAAATAGTTATAGTATCTTACTTAATTCCCATTATTAGCAAAGACCTCTGAGAGAAAAACAAAGAAACAAAAAAGCTTAAGAAAATGTTTAGAGTGAAATAAGAGAAACCAAATTTTGAAGTCAAAGCCCATAGTGGATGTTGACTCATATCAGAGTTGAATCATAAATCTACAGAAATCTTATTCTACACTACAGTGAGGTTTAGATCATTTTGTACCTGCTTGTGTAGCTCATACACAAAGAAAATTAATAATGAATATTGAATTAATGTAACCTGTAGGAGTAGATGCTTATGCTATATTGCCAATATATAAAGAAAGTTGAATTCTTATTAAAAAAGCTATATTTTCTGCATGCTTTGTGATGTAAAGGTATAGTCTTCAAAAATCATGGGCAAATGAGCATCTCAGATGTGCATTTAGGAAGACTGAAATCCTCTGAAAGCAATGTATCTCCTGCATGCAGCTACCTTCGTTTTTCAGGGAACTTGCTTGTCTTTTACAAGGATAAGAACAGGACGGAGAGAATAATTTCTCCTTCAATACTCAAGAGCAATCACAGGGAAATGTTTGGAGTGTTGCTCTTCTGCAGAGAGGGCAGACTCATAACCCCCATATCTGCTAGAGGATGCTGTTATCCTGAGCAATTGTACAAAGGCTAGACATAGTCTTTCTAATAAAGGCCAACAGGAGACACCAGAGATTTAGATTTCTAGCAGTTTTCCACATTGTATCAAAAAAATTTATAAGCGGGAAAGATAATGTTAACAAACTGCTGCTTGCTTTTTTTGTTGATTCTGGAGGTAGAGAATTTAGATCATCCTCTGAAATGACAGTGCCCCCATCTAACTGAGCTGCAGCCAGTAGCCGTGAAGAGCAGCGTTAGCACAGTTCTCAGTTAAAATTGTAGTGGATTGTATTCAGCCACAGAGCATCAATGTCACAGACTATGGTGATAAAGTTTTAGGTACTGAAAATTCAGTGAGAGCTTTACGTTGACTGTATTTCCATTTCTGTGGATTTTAGATATATGAAGAGCTGTAGCTTCACACAAGACATTTGACACTCCCTCTAATAAAATGTTGTGAATTTGTAGATTAATATAAGATGAAAGGGTCCTCTGAAGCTCATCTAATCAAATCTCTACTTAGAGCATGCGCAAGTTCCCCAGAATTTAATCCAGTAAAACCATGAATGTTTCCAAGAATGGCACATTTCTGGGCAACATGTTCCAGAATTTAACTACTCTCATGATGAGAGTCAAATCAAATTTTCTTTATAGCAGTTTGCTTCCATTACCTCCAGTACTATGATTGTGCATCTCTGAGAGGAGTATGGGTCTAAAGCAGTTCTTTCAGGCTTTGTTTGTACGTCACATACTCCATCTCCCTTTTCCGTGCTGTTTGCGTACAGGCATTTGAGATTTGCCTCCAGATACGCACTTTTCAGAGGGAAGTGAAAGAATCTTCCCAAAGATGTTAATCCCCAGACACTTCCTCACTGCCCTCCATGACTTCTCTTTTCTTTCAGGTTATCATAACCATTTCCTAGCCAACATAGTTTAATGCCCTCCTCACTAAATTTGCAAATATGTTGGCAAAGATACTCTTGCCCACTTTGTTGGGGATGGGATCCATTTGACAGTAGCCTTATTGCTTAGAGAGTATCACGACCATCCAAGCCAAAGTCTTGTCTACAAAGCCAGCTATTCAGCAAGATATTGACCCAGAGGAAGGTCCAACTCCTACACAAGCCTTTCCACCTTTGCCAGGAGAATCAAGAAGAATAACACCTGGGTCCTCTTGCTCTGCAATCTCACACCTGGAGCTCTGTAGCTACTCTTATGGCCACCCCTGGCAGCATCACTGATACCCACTTTGATGAGCAGCAAGCAGTGATAGACCACGGGCTGGACAAGCCCTGAAATATGCTAGATCTGAGCTCCATCAATCTGCAAACTACCTAAAACCTCAGTTTTACAGAAGGAGTCTCCAGGGATTATCTATCACCTTTTCCTCCTGGTATGTAAATTGGATTCAGACTCAGCTAGCTCTGAAGCCTCCTTTAGCAGTTCCTCCTCACCTCTTCTGCATCTCCTGGTGACTCAGCAGCTCAGCCAGAGCACTCCTCTTTGGGTGAGACAATCATCGCCCCCAGCCCTGGTGCCAGGCAGGGATGTAGCTTACCTATGTAGCTTACCTTGGAGACTCCCTCTGGGCTGGCACCTGGAGCTGCACCAGCACCACCACTGCACTGTCCCAGGCAGTCTGACACTGCCCTGAACAACATTTCCAGGCTCTCTGCACCCCTTGGTCACCTTGTTGGTTGCAACACCTACAAGGTCTCTGTCTCTGTGCACCTGCCAACCCATAAAGCTGCTCCCCAAGCACCAAATCACTAAATAGCCAACAGGACTTATCTGTACAGTTGACAGAAGCAAAAACTTTTAGAAGCTACCCCTCAACACTGGCACCAGTCTGCCAGAAAATGCAGTTTGCAGATGTTGCCTGATATCCAAGCCTGGAAACAGCTGAGACAACTGGTAATTGCTTTGTGGCATCGCAACCTTCAAATAACTCACAAAAAAATCATAAAAATAGAAAATTAAAGTTATTGTTTGAATAAAGTTATCCTAGCTGTATTGACAGCTAGAGAGTTCTTTCATATTCTCATAATATTTTTTATTACGTATGATAAAGCTAGAGCAAAAGTTCTAATGTTTGATGAAAAGCAAACCATGACTGCTTTTGAAAACTTGCACATTTTTCCTCCTCCATTTTATTGTAGCCATGATTTATTAGGGAAAGAAAGTCAGGGATTCAAATTATTTTAAGATTTTGTAATTATTTTTATATTTACAGCAAGCACTCTGTAAGGGTTCCCAAGTGCCTTCCAGAATAAACAGGTCATCATGCATATTGTTGCTGCTTAAGAACATTTTTTATAGTGTTGTTCAGTTAAAGGCTTAGCTGTGACATTAGGAAAAATCCATCTTGTCTGACATGGGTTGGGCCAAATCATAATATAGAGATATGCATGTAGAAGTATGACTATTTAAAGATAAACCCTTGGAAGTAGTTAGGGCTATTGAAGCAGTGTTTAAAATATTTTCAAAGCCAGAATATTTGTAGGTACTCAGTGATAGGCCACGAAAAGTGACTTTGCCTGTGCTTTAGCATGGCTTGATGCATATCAGCTCTGAAGCCAATGCCATTTATCTATTTTTGCATGATGTGCTAAAAATGTATACTAAGTCGGCTTTCTTAGCTGAATCACCAAATCTATATTAACAGATTTAAATAGTGTCTGGAGCAGTGTCTAGAGCTCACATCCAGTCAGTTCAGATCATGAGAAGAGCATAGTGGAGCTTGAAACTAACCATGAAAACAGATCATAATAAGCTTTTCATTATTTATGTCAGACTGAAAGTTGTGGAACTGTGGTTGTGAAAAGCAATTTGATGGCTTGCAGGCACCCCCGTGCACCACGATATATCTGTGCACATGTCAGTGTCACAAACTCAGAAAAGGAGACAGCATTTTGGCAGAGTTTGTTAAATTCCCTGGAGTTTTATTATTTCAAAATAAATGAGAACTACGCTTGGCCCACTACTGAACCCTTAAATATCATTTGAAGGGAGAAACAAAATAACTCAGCCCTAAGACATTATATACATTATATAAAGTTTTTTTTTTTTTTTTTTTTTTTTTTTGCTAAGAATCCGTAAAACACAAGGAGATGAGGAGCTCCAGGACATCCTGCTTATTCCCTGAGGCACGCCTCTGGTGTCTGACAGCACAAAATTACTTGCAGTGTATCCAAGACAACACATTTGAAAACTGTGCCATTAAAGCTCACTACTGAACGGAACTAGGAAGGCAGCATAGTAATTTGCTCAGCTTTTTCTGAATTACAGTAACAGGAATATAGTACTGCCTCCCACAGTTATGATCCTATCACAGCTCTTGCTGGGAGAATACTGGCATTGGAGTTTTTAAAGGCTTTTGCCAGCATATCATTGACTTGGATGATATGTATATATTCTAGAACTACAGTTCTTGTGCACAGTATTGTCTAATTTGCACTTCCTATGTGGATGAAAGCACTTGGCCCTCAGCCCCTGACCTCCCAGTCCACCTAAGAGTGCACACGAAGAACAGCAATGCAAACCCTGGAGTGTCTTTCTGCTATAGTACATGAGCAGGCAGAAATAAAGGAATGTCTGCCAGTCTATATTTTTTAGCATTCTTTTGACAGATTGGTGAAACATTTACTAGGGGTAAATGCTGCCTTAGGTATGGAACTTTCAGAAAAATGCAATTCCTCCTGAGCCAATTTTCTGCCTTCCAGTAATTCTGGACAAAGAAATAATAAAATTTCAAGGATTCAATATAAAAAAAATATATTAATGACAGAATGGTGTAACACTCTGATGTAACTTGATGGCATCAACACACTAGCAAGAATCAGGGACAATGGAGCAAGGCCCTCTGTTGACTGTTTCAAAGATACTGACTTCTGAAGCACAAAAAATTTACTGTCAGTGTTGAAAAAGGGCTTGGAGGCTATTCTGTAATTCCAGGAAGAGAAATAATGTAAATAAAGTTAGAGCGCTATAAAGATCTTAGCATAAATTTAAAGCTATTGATTAAGACATAGTTCTTCTGAAGTCCATTTTCTGACAATTTATGCATAGTATATGTCAAAATAAAAATTTAGGTTTAGAAAGAGCGAACATTTTCTAACAATAAATAAAACAAATGCTCCATATGGTTAAAGATTCAGGGAAAAAACAAACAAGGAAAAATGTCATCACTTTTGTTCCCTATGGATGTTTCTACTCTCATTAAAAATGGAGAAATGAACTCTCATTAAAAATGGAGAAATAGTCTGGGGAAAAAAATGAATTACTACATGCCACAAATCAAAAAGATAAACCTTGAAGCCTTAGAAAAGATTTTACTCTATACATCTGCCTCTGGCCAAAATAAAACTATATTTAATTCTTTCTTTGTATTTAATAAAAATTACTTTTGAGATGTTCTTGAGATGATCTCCCCGTTGCTGGCAGCAATATAGAAAGAAACAGGAGGGTACAGTCCATCAACACGTGGCTCCTTGGCTGGTATCATCGCCACAACTTTGGATATTTCAGCAAGAGGAGGCCTTACATGGCACCAGGCATAATGGCATCAACTGGGATTCATCTTTCCCAAAGGGGAAATGGGTCCTTGGTCATGAGCTAGTAGGGCTCATTGAGGCTTTAAACTCCATTCGAGGAGGGAGGCGGGTATCATGAGGGAAGCAGGTGTTAAGGCCGCCGATGGCCTGTCACGCCACGCGCACCAGCCAACTCCCGAGCACGGGGCAGAGGGCCCAGGGAGGCGTCACTGCTGCCATGAGCAGGGCCAGGAGCCGGGGGGCTTCCTGCGGCTCCGTCCCAGTGGCCCCTGTCTTTGGGACTGCTGGGATCAAGGGGAGTGTGAGTCTGGGGAAGAAGAATCACTCTTGACTGCGGCTGCACAAACGTTTATTGCACATTTACTGCACTGACCCCCGGTGGGAGGGACACCGGGCTCAGCGGGGGCTGGTTAGCGGTGTGTCTGCCCCGGCGCTGAGCTCCCCGGTGTCCCGCAGCTGCTCCTCCTGGCCTGGCGGCTCCGTCAACTCCAACTGGACTGAGGCCAGGAGGAGCCGGGGAGGCCGCCACGAGCTCCGCGCCTCCCCCGAGTCTCTGTGTCCTGAGCTCCACTCTGAGCTCGGCTGTTGGGCCACTTCTCAGGCCACCTTCTGGCTGCTGGTCTCGCCCGCGCTTCCTGAGGTGGCCGAGGATGGTGGTAATGGGAGCCAGCGCGCAGGGAGGCGTCACTGCTGCCAGCAGCAGGGCCAGGAGCCGGGGGCTTCCCGCGGCTCTGTGCTGGTGCTCCCCGCCTGGCTCTCTGGCCAAGGTGAGAGTTTTTGTGGGCAGAGGAGAGGCCCGGGGAGAGGCGCTGATGGGCTGCGCCTCTCCCTGATGACGAGGGCCTCTGTTTTGTGCACCGCCCGAGGGGCCAGGGCACCGAGAGGCCCAGGGAGAGGCGCTGATGGGCTGCGCCTCTCCCAGATGACACAGGGGCCTCGGGTACCCTGGTGCACAGATGTTCACCCCAGGGTGAAGGGGACAGGGGTGCCGGGCCGGTGGGCGCTGCTCAGCACAGCCTCTGCACAGGGGCTGCGCCTCACAGCGTCCCACCGGTGACAGGGGTGGCCCGGCGGCCCCTGCGCCCTCTCCTCCTCCGCAGCGCGGCGCCGCATCGGCGGAGCCCCCTGCCCAGCGCCCGCCAGCCGCCGCACGCGCAGCCAGGGCGGAGCAGGGAGCCCAGCGCCGCTCGCCAGCCGGCTGCCGGAGGGGAGGGAGCCTCCGTGTCCCCGGCCCAGAGCTCCACCGCGGCCCAGCGCTGCAGCCCTGGGCCGCTGGAGGGCTCCTCGCTCCCGGAGCTGGTGGAACTTTCGGAGGGGGATGGAGACCGAGGTGGGCTGGTCTCCGCCACCAGGATGGGTGCCCAGGGGCGCTGCAGGATGGGCTTGCGCGCCACAGTCGGGGGCCAGTCCAGGTGGGGCTCCCTGGGGACGAAGTCGAGGAGCTCGTGCTCCCCGCCCGGCCCCAGGAACACCACCTGGTCTTCCCCAAACTGCACACGGCGGCGAGGCGGGGACGCGCCGTGAGGCTCCCCAGCCGCCCCGCCGTCCGTGCCTGGGCACCTGGGAGGGAGAAGGCAGGTGAGCAGGGGCCGGGCTGCCCCAGCAGGAGGCCCGGCGGGCCCGAGGGAACCGGGCCCGACTCTGGGCCGTCCGGCTCATCCTGCCCCTGCCCTGTCTGTGCCCAGGGCAGCCCTGGCAGGGCCGGGCCCCACTTACCCCTCCAGCCCCCTCCCTGCAGGCTGCTCCGGGAGCTCCACGGGGGACACGGAGTCTGTGGGAGAGGAGGCGAGAGGCCGTCAGCGCCCCGGGGCGGCCCCTGCACAGCCCCGGCCAGCCGGGGTGCTGGCCGGGAGCCGCTGCCGCGGCAGCGCTGGGGGACAGGGCCGCTCACCTTGGGGGGTGAACATCACGACCGTAAGGAGGATCGTGAGGACGCACAGGGTCGAGGGACTGGCCAAGGTGGAAACGAGCGCGAGGCTCAGGCCGGCCACGAGCTGGCACACGGCTCGCACGCAAGGCTCCATGACACCGAGGTGCTGGGGCCTTGCGTGCGGCCGGCGCCAAGCTCTGCGCCCGAGTCCTGTTTGCAGAGGAAGACACGGCCCGGTTCGTGTTAGCGGCCCCAGCAGCGACCCGCAGCCCCAGCGCCAGGCTGGGCAGCGCCACAGTCCTGCCGGCAGCTGCCTTCGCCCCGCTGCGCCCGCTCCTGGCCACAGCCCCTCTGCTCCGGGCTCACCCTCGGGCCTGGCGTCCGCGCCGGAAGGAAACCCACCAGAGAGCTCAGCACTAGGCTGACGAGAGGAAATCTGGAAAGAGAAGGGCGCCCTGTACTCACTCCACGTGCCCTCCCCGGCACCCCGGCAGCAGCTGGGGGCTCCTGGGAGGTCCCTGAGCAAAGGCAGAGCCGCGAGGGGAGGGAGGCTGGGGAGGGAGCCCTGGAGCGGCTCTTACCCGTCTCACTTGACCGCAGGGTCAAGTCTTTGCCCGCTCGCTAACGGGCAAAGTGAGCCAAGGCCAGCCCAGCACCACCTTTATAACGGGCCTGGGATTGTGATGCGATAGTGGTGTCACGGCGACAGCCCTGGGCCTGGTGCCATCCAACGGCTGGGATTCTGATGTGTTGGAGGCGTCATGGCAACATCCCTGACCCCGGTGACACCCAAGGGCTTGGAATGTTATGTGATGCAGACATCCCAGCAACGCCCCTGGGCCCGGTGATGCCCCTGTGGTGTGCTGACACTGTCATCACCCAAGCACCAACACTGCCCAGCACTGCAAGGAGAAGCCCAAGGCGACTCTAGCAGCAGATGCCCAGTGGCACCTGAGACCCGTCACGGCCAAGCCCGTGTGCAGGCTGTGGCCTTTGCGTGGCAGGGAGGGACTCTGGTGCCCTGGCCATGCAGGGAAGGCCAGCACGGATGTGTCTCCAAA
>VZSV01000258.1:811359-824296 GCA_013398735.1 Nothocercus julius | reverse complement strand
TGCCAGAGCCCTGGCACAGGCTGCCCAGAGAGGCTGTGGAGGCTCCTTCTCTGGAGACCTTCCCAACCCGCCTGGCTGCCACCCTGTGCCCCGTGCGCTGGGTGTCCCTGCTGGAGCAGGGGGGTTGGACTAGGTGATCTCTAGAGGTCCCTTCCAACCTCAACCATTCTGTGATTCTTTGATTCTGTGATTTGCCATACATTATAATGTCCTATAAGTTATATGAATACCCAGCCCTGTGAAAACTATTGGTTTGTCTCCAATTTGCTCTCAGGAATCGGTCTGTAGTTTTGTAGAACCTACTTTTGACATAGGCATGTTTTATATTGTAGAGCAGTCTATGATATTAAAAAGAAAAATTCTTTCTTTACATAGTATGGTTCCTATGAAGAAATTTCAGAAGTTAATATAGTGTAGAAACAGACTAATAAAACACTACTGTAAGTTTATATGCTGCTATTTCAAGGGAGATTTATTTATCAATTTGTTTGCTAATCCTATCAGCAAAGCACCATAGTCCATAAACAACTATTGGCTTTAGAATTTGATTCATTCAGCCAATATCAGTGAGAACTCTTGCTGTACTGTTTTATAGTCTATGTTCATTTACATTTAATGCTAAACTTTGAAAGTAATCCTGTGATATCTAATTTGGGAATAACAGGCCATGAGTTACAATAACTCAGTAAAATATGTGCTAGCTGGATTCTAAGTTAACCCAGCAAAGCTATTTATATGAAACAGCATAAAAGGTGTTTATGTAATCCTATAGTAAACATCTAAAATGGAATATGAAAAGAAAAAAAAAAAAAAGAAATCCGATGTGAGTTACTTGTCAGCTTTTACAATACATAGTTGAGCAACTATTTCTAAGTCGGTAATTCTCTTTGGTGAGCATATGACAGTCCTAGGAAGAATAGCTGAAGGCTAAGTACATCTCTAAGAAAGGAGTTAAATTACAGACATGGGCTATTCCTCAGTTCAGCTAACTCAGGTCAGACAACTAGGTCTGCCAGTAAACAGAAATTCTCTGATATCCAGTTAAGGATGTGATCATAATCTAATGGGAAAAGCAAATCATTCTGAAATTGTACCTATAACTATTTAGAGAATCTACCAAATGTGTTTTAACTGTTTTCTCTGCATCAAATATTGTGTCTCAGTAAGACAGTATTCCAGTGTGGGGGTTGTTGAAATGAAGAACTAAGAAAAAACAAAGTTTCTGTAACCTATCAGATAAGACAATCTTATTCACATCTGAATGCTATTAGAGTAAGGAACAAAAAATGAGCCTAGGGAAATGATTTTGATTTCATAGATTCATACTTCAACCTGCTGTTCTTTAAGGACAGTGATGACAGAGTCTAAGGATGACTGCCTTTTCCATGCTTTGTATTACCTGATTCAAATGTAGCTTGCAACACGACTTGTATTGGATTATTTTTTTTAATATCCTTAAGAAAATGTCATTAATAGCAATATGCTTGCAATAGGCTAAATGTGAAAGAGAAACAATTTCTGTTGATATTTCTTTCTTCGAAGGGCAATAGATATTCTTGATCAATCCTTCATTAAAATAATAGTCTTTATTAAAAGGGCAAAATCTCTTAATTCATTCAAAGAACCATGACAAGAAAGGTTTCTTATCTGTTTAATCATAATGATTTAATTAATTAATTAAATTAATTCCTAAGTAAAGCAACCTAACTTTCATGAATTTCTTAATTCTTTTACAGTTGATGTCAGCTTGTTTTAAGCAGTGGAGCAAATGAGCAGTACAGTGAAATAAAAAAAAAAATCTCGCTAGTTTCATAATTGCCCAGAAAAAAACAGATCGACACTTCCTCTGACAAAACCAACTCATACTCTATAGTTTCAACTCAACTACTGCTGCTAATTGCATACAAAAATCCTCCTGATTTTGTAAAGTTTTCAAGTATTGTACAATGTCTAGTTTTGATGCATGCTTGTAAACCTTGACTGCAGATCTGAAATCAGTTCCTGAGACTGAAACATCGATGCCACGGTCAATATTGCAGCTCTTTAGTCATGAATAACTGGAGGATTTCTGGAGAGGAAGGATGTTACAGGGCACCTGTGTTCTGCACGCCTCTGCTTTCTACTGACCTGCTTTTCTGTGATGTTTTTTCAATTTTTCTTTTTCAGTCTTTATGTCTCCATTATCCCATTATGCAAAAAGCTTTTACTTTTTTTTTTTTTTCCCCTCTGCAAATATAAAGGCTGTCTGACTCTGCAACTCTCTTGGAAGTTGAAACAAAATGAGTGTGTGGAGGACTAGTTTCTATCCATCAATCCTTTGTATGATAAAAAGTCATGCTGATGTTGTGCTTCCCTGGGCATTCTGTAACTATGTGTATGTGAATGAACATGTGTAGTATGAATGCTTAATGAATTAGTACATTTTTTATATGTCACAAAGTTCCGTAACAGTAAAGACTATTACCAAGAAAAATATGAAGCAAAGTCATTTCTGGTGTATTAAACATTCACTATTTCATCTGAATTCTTTCTTGGTTAAGTCAATCAGACACTGGTAGAGGAGATGAAAAGAGTATCAAATAGGGTTAGTTTTGCATCCGGAAATTGTGTTCTCATAATTTGCTTTGTGTTACTCAACAGTGTAGTGTCAAATCTCGAAATATTCTCTCATACCTCCACACTGAAGTGCCTGCCTATATGAATAGACATATTCACTCATATACACTGTTGTAGCTGTATATATAAAGGAAAACATTTGTCAGAGAGTGTCTTAAGGAACTTGAAAGTTGACCAAAATTCAATAATTAAAATGCTGTCATAATAATAAACTCACAAGGATTTGGAAGCCTTGTAACCTTCATTCTAAGGCACATAATTCCAGTGTGATTATTGTCATCAGTGAGTGAGAGAGGGAAAAATATCACAAAAACTGAGGCAATATTGCTAGGACTACATTACCGGAGGATTGTGCCTCACAGTAAAAAATAGCAGAGTATCACACCAAACATGCTGGCCTGGCACCCTCTTGACAGGTAAGATGTAGGAATATCTAGTGCTGAAAGCAGCTGCTTGCAGCTAGCAGCAAATCACCATAGCAACTACAGTATTAAAGAAACTTGAAGTAAAGCAGTAGCAGATCAAATTAACTAGTTTTTTTGTTTTTTCTCCTTTTTTGTTTTTCTCTTTTTCCCTTTTGCACACACCCCCCCCCTTTTTTTTTTCCATTTTCATTTCTTCTTTTCTCATTTCCCTTGTTTCTGAGGACAGGTAGTGGCAGATGTTGCTGTGTGTTTTCTTGTCAACGTGTTTAAAGAAACTGGTGATTTCATAGTTCTGCTCTATATTGCATGCATTAGAAATATACTGTGTTGATAGCAGTCTATACATTAGTTTAACATGGATATCAGCATCAGCAATTGCTGAATCTATTACTTTTACTGCAGTGAAATAATTCAACTTCATTATTTTAACTGGAATATGTGGTCTGTATTCCATGAAGATGTTCCTTCTGTACTCATGTATATTCAATTTTTGGCAAATACACGTAACAAAAGTTGAATGAAGCCATTGACCAAACTTTAAGAAACTGTACAATGCCAGACATGAGAAGAATCTTTTATTTGTAATGGTTTTAAATATTCAACGATGTTGTATTATTGGTATTCACTAATTCAAATATATTGATAGTTATTTAATAACCTTTATAGCAAATTCAGATTTGAATATTTCCCCAGACCTAACTTTGTGACCTAATTTATGATCTTATGCTTTGAAGAAGGTTACTACCAGATTTTAAGATACTTAATCACATGTGATTTGAAAAATAGTTTTAATGGTAAAAAAGAAAGACAGAAAGACAGACGGAAAGACAGAAAGACAGAAAGAGAAAGAAGGAAGGAGGGAGGGAAGGAAGGAAAGGAAGGAAAGGAAGGAAGGAAGGAAGGAAGGAAGGAAGGAAGAAGGAGAGAGAGAAAGAGAGAAAGAGAGAGAGAAAGAGAGAAAGAAAGGAAGGAAGGAAGGAAGGAAGGAAGGAAGGAAGGAAGGAAGGAAGGAAGGAAGGAAGGAATTGCTTTCTCATGCACTCATTTGGGAAGTAGCCTGTTTGCTAATTGCTTCTCTTTGCTGTATTTTCATGCCTTCGCACAGCAGTGCAAAGCAAAAGAGGTATTTTGGGAAGGCCAAGGCCAACACCACAGAAATGGGAATTACAGGATGTTGCTGCTCTCCAAAATCTGCTTTCAGATACAGCAACCTCATCAAAATGGGTGATGTTCTGTGTAGGTAGGCTGATAGCTCACAACTGCAGTGTCTCTACCTACTGCTTGTAAAGTTTAGAGAAAAAGAGCAAAGTACAACAGGGAACAAGATCATATATGACAAGATAAGCTTGTAAAGTTTAAGGATGTTTCAGGGTCAAGTGTCATATAAGTCTAATTATTCCCACAGAACTAGTAAATTATATTTAAGTTATAACTTTTTTTTTTTCCATTTCAGAATAAAACTGTTGGTTTGCAGACTGCACTAGGATATCTGCTTGCTCTGTGTGACTGGCTGAAAGAAAGAGTGCTGTTTTAGCAGTAATCTATGCATTGGTTCTAACAAGCAGCAGTTTCTTTAAAATGCGAAAGCTGAAAGTCACAGAGAAATGGGAGGCTTTAAAAAGGCTTACAGTAATTAGTTGTGTGTTATTTAGTGAACAGCATCTCAGTGGTATGACACTGACTTGCATATTTCTGATAAGAATTATTTATTTATTCAGGCAACTTCTGTATATTTGAAAGAAAATATTGAGGAAGCTAAATGATCTTTGATTTTGGATTCTTACTACTTATTACTGAAGGTAATAAATCACATTTTAAATTTCACTAGAAGGAAGGATTTTTCAGCAAACTTGACCCAATTATCGCTATACTTACATTATACTTTGATTTTGATTTTAATTCCTTTAAGAACATATTAAAATTCCTATTTAAGTAAACATATTTCATATTATTGCATTTGCCAGCTACAACTTCACTGGTATGCATAAGATAATTATATTTCATGTCACAGTGGATATTGTGCAAGTCCCCTATGATTTCTAGCAAGAATCCCATCAATTAAACTTGGCAAGTTTCCAAAAATTTTACGATGTATGTCTTGTTTAAAATGCATGGATTTCTATGCATTCAATTTCAATATGAAAATGAGTACAGAATTCATGCAATGTTCTTGCATTAGAAACAGAAAACACAGCAGTATTGGAAGGACTCTTTTTTTTTTTTTTCATATATTAACATATTATTCCTAAACTTTTTCTCTCTTTTTCAATGCACTACAAATGTAAGTACAGATAGGGAAGGGTAAATGTACTTTATAAATCTTTCAGTGTGTTTTTCATCCAAATAAAATTGTGCAAGCATTGTTACTTTTAAGGTAATAAATAACTCAGAAATTCTTGCCATATTTCAGGCTAAATTGATCCTGAGCCATCAGATACATTCTACTAGTTTCCATTAGTTTCATTGACGCTGTGGGCCCGAAAAGAAAGACACACACTTGTTTTGAGACTCTGTGTTTTATTAAAGCAGCTGCATTAAGTGATGGATGTGAGAGCCACAGTGCTCCCTGACAGTGCATTGTATTTTGGAGCTCTGGTCTCATTGAGAGAGCTGTTCTGGAAAACACGACGAGTAGTTTGTGCCAGCAGTGGTGCTGGGCACGGATGGGTTACTGTGGCACATAGGCCATCTCTTTTCCTTTCTGACTACTCCTAAATAACAGGATCATTACTTTACACTTCAAGTGCTAAGCAAAAAATATTTTTCTAATTGGCACATAAGCACTAAGCCTGTGACACACTCCTATCAAGGAGCTATGAGAAGGAAATGAGGCTGATTTTTTTCCTCTCTCACAGAAATCATGTTGAAAGGCAAAATGTGTTTGTAGAGCATCACTCACGTATTAACTGTGAGAGTGGGATCATGACAAGTGGTATACTGGATAAACTGCCTGCATTGGGTAAGTGCAAGATTTCCTGCCTACATATTCACCTGTTTTTCAAATTATAGCAGCGTGTGGAAGGGTCCTGTTTCTTTGGCTGGGAAAAGGTCTTTATGCCAACCCGAGGCCTGACTTTGGTCACAGAATGTCAGGAGTTCCTCTATATTGTAAATATCTCACCTCTGCAGTGAACAGCCCAATAGAAACACAGAAACAGTTCAGACAAACTGCTGCAAAATTTAAAACCCTCAAACCAGACCTTCCCCAGTACTTCACACTGTATCTGCACACTGATATGATCTAGATATGACTTTATAATTTAGGAAAACTCTAAGGTGTAAAGTACACTTAAGCATGCCCTTTTAATATGTGGAGCATGCTTTACAAGAACAAGAAAATTTGGCAATTTTTATCTAACAATTTGACTTTGCAAGTGCTAAACAGTCTTTTTTTTTTTTTTTTTTTTTTTTTTCTTCTGTATTTTGAAAAAAAAAGTAGCAAACAAAACCCGAACCAGAACAGTCCTGAGACTTGAAATAGACTGACTGACCTCTGGGGTGAATATCCTGAGTTACAAGCTGGAGAGGTGTCTTTAGGCCAATTCACTTCTGTTTCTTCTAGGCAAAGTGAAACAATTTCTACACGAAGGATTAAGATTACCCTTTCACTAGAAAGGGTGAAGTGTGGAGGAGGAAGGGAAAAGGCTCCATTTTTGAAGCATTATTATTATCATTACTATTATTACTGATTGCTGACTGCAGTCTGTATTACAGTTGAGTACTTCAGTTCCTAATGAAGTTATTTCACTTGTGGCTGCTCAGTTTGTTCGCTGTCAAAGGGAGGCATCCCCTGTCCTACCTGATAGCCACAGTTTGCACAGAAACAGGCTTTCCCTAAGGGGCTACTAGCCAGCTGCCTCCTCTAGACTGATGGCAACTCATTCTCACCATCTTTTTTCACTAGATGAATAGCATGAAATGTTAATAACTGATTGAGTGGGGAATATGTGAAATCTCCAAAGGTGGAGTTAATTCTACAATATATGTGTGGCCTGTATGTTTACCACAGAAATAAGGCATCCTGTGATTTTAAGGGGAGAGAGATACTATTCTTAACCCCTTTGAACATTCAGAAGCTTTGAAATTTCCAGGGAAACTGCTACTAGTTTAATTCTAGATGAACTTTGAGACATGTCCCGTTAGGTCTAGGCACAGTCTGAAGCAAGTAACAGGACCCATTGTAGGGATAGCAGCATCTCCTGAATGATGGCATTATCTGAGATGTTTAGGAAGGCAGCAAAGAAAGAAGGTGGGGTTACAAAGTTTAAGTTTTCAGGGCTGAGGTATCTTGGACAGGACCATTTGAGGTATCTTGGACCATCAGATCACTATGGTTTTCCTGGTACTGTCTGTGAAGAAACCAGCTTGCAGGAAAAATGCTGATAGAACATTGACAAGGTAGAGAGGTACTGAAAAGAGACCCAAAATAAAAGCCATGAAAGCAAAGACATCCATGCATTTTGGCTGTGGCCTGCTGTTAGTCTGAATAATTCACTGCCTTGTTAAGATGTTTGTAAAACATTTAGGATGTCTTTATTACAAATAGTTAAATGCTGACAGTGCAAATTTTGATTTTTGTCTTTTATTGTTAGAAACTTTGCCTCCATTTTCATCATCACTTCTGACTGGAGAATACTAGGCAGTATGTTTGCAAAGACAGGGCAGAAAAAAAATGAGTGTCACATAAAACATTACAAAGTGGGATAGTGCAGTGGAAATGTCTGATGCTGTTCAAGGGAGACGTCTGCTTTGTTGCGATCCCTTAAGCCCCCGGCACTTTCTAGCAGGTGGCAAGAACAGCATGTATTTAGCAGTGCTCTTTGTGCTTGCATTAGTGTTGACGCTACTGTATTTTGTTCCTTAATAAGCCTGTGGAGCTTTTCACCTGTGAACAAGGGCAAGAAAATGGAGAACATTGTTTGACTATTGTAATGATAAAAACGTACATTAATTTCAAAATCTTGTTCTGTAATGGAAAATCTTGAGCTGACTGGTAGAAGTGGATGTACTTGCAGTAGTTTGGTGAAGCGTATACGCACTACCTCATTTAGGGAACAAAATGGTCATGGACAATAGAATAATTGTTTCTTTGCTGACATACTAGGATATAATGTTAGAGTGCTTGAGAATCTCAGATACCTACAACCGTACTGGAATCCATATTCTAAAACTCTGTAAAGTCAGAATATCTTGGTATTAAAGCATCAAATTAATTAAAATATTAATTTTAAATAAACTTCCAAGTTAGTAATGTACACACATCTCTTTTTTTTTTCTTGTCTTATACATTTTCCTATACAAATTAATTGAAACAAAGTAGCTTACTCTTTTGAGGATTTCTTCTAAAACACTTACATAGAAATGTTTAAAAAAAGAAGCATTGATTTTGGAGGGATCTGTCTGTTGTAGAATTCTAAATTATCTTGTTAGCTGCATCTTGTATTTAATTATCTTTAATCAATTGTAAAGAACTGAATGAAAATCAGAAGAAGTAAATTCAGGGAACTATGTATAAACAGGAATTCTTATTTATACATATTCATGATCAGAAACAACAGATCAACAGCTGTTCTTAAGAAAAAGCTCTGTGAGTTGTATATTATCATGCTGCGAAGGAGGCAGTCCTCATTGTGGCTTGTATATAACCCACAGGAGGTGTGAAGCAGGATTCCTCTTTTCACCACTGATAAGGTCTCATCTGTGCTGCAGCTGAATATATGCATGTACATGCACAGCTGGCAAATTTGAGGTCGCTATGATGGAAGTGTTTAGAAGACTGATGGATCACACTAGTTTTTAAGTAAGACTTTACAAGACCTAACCTGATTAACGATATACTTTGTGCTACACAGAGTATAAGATACACATTATCAGTGCTTACCTCTAGCTTTACAAAACTCTTAGTCCTTAACACTTGTACCTCACATTAGCTATGAGTGTACAATACTACAGGCCTGGTGCAATGTAGTTAGTGTTGATGGCTACAGTCCCAGGAGCTTCTTGGGCTTAGAGGTCAGAGTGATTGGGCTTGAGAGCTCTTTAACAAGGGAACTGGAAAGTGAAGCATGTTGACCCTTTTTCCTGCAATTTTCTGCACTCATGACTGATGTTTTTATGCTGCTCATCCTACTCCAGAAGAAAAGGGAGAGGGAAATACCATCTGCTCCTGATGATGCTTATCTTTATTTCAAACTTTCTAGTAATCTTTACTGTATATTCCTCAGGATATTGTGCCTATTTGCAGGTCCTGGATCTCTTTCTGTCTGTTATCTTGCAAATTATTTTATTTGGGTAGTTGTTTGCATGTTCTCCAGTTCCTTCTTTGTGCAACTACACATTGCTCTTTGTTCCTTTAGTGGCCTGTTTTCTCACATTCTTCAGTAAAACATCTGCAAGTTGCATTTGGCTGTGCCAGTATGATGTTACAAAATATTTATAAAGTGGTTTTGGTTACACTATTTTAGTATTTTGAAATAAAGGTAAGCTAATTTTAATTATATCTGAATGAAGGCACTTGTAACTTCTGTCTTGTAAGTGTCACAAGTCCCTATGTTGACTACAGCTAGAAGTTTCTGTAGTTTTTTTTGCTCGAGATTTAAAGACAGCTACATGATCACGGTGAAGAATCAGAAAAAGAGCCATGGGAGTGATCAGAGGTCTAGGCAACATAACTCATAAGGAAATTCTGGCAGAACTGGAGGTGTTTCGGCTCAAAGTTTGCCTTTTTTGCCCTTGGTAAAATCCCTGAGCCTCATTTGCCTCGTGCGCTAAGCACGGGTGGTGCTCACGCTAGCAGCAAGGCCAGGACCCCGGCACAGCAGGACAGCTGGTACGTTCTGGGGTCAGAAGCTCATCACCCCTGCCGAGCAGCCCTCGGGCCCTTCCTTGCCTACCCCAAAGCCAGAGAGATGAGCACGTGGCAAATCATTTGCGGGAGGAAACGTGGAACATAGGGAAAACCTGGAAGATCCAGGCATCCTGACTCTTTTGAGATTCTGCTTGTAATGGGTCTGATGAGAATTTATAGCTGTGTGCTTCAGCTCTGCTTTCTACAGTGAAGCTGAGCAAAACAGACCTTCTGTGAGAAAAAAGCATTCAGGAAATGACTTACGGAATTGTCATGCATTGATGCACCTGCCCTGTAGGCCTCAGCTGGGATTTTGCTGACTGTGCTCTTGCTGGCAGGGATGATATGTGGCAACACGGCCTCAGCGCAAAGAGGGAGCATCAAGAACTTGAGCTTGAGTTATACAAAGCTTTTCATCCACATGTTTTGCAAAACTATTCTGAGTTTGTAAAGTTTTTCTTTGGGAAATCGCTGAAGTAAATGGAAATGTAACTGCCCCAGTAATGAAGGCTGTGTAACTAGTACGTATGTCCCTGCCCGAGGGACGTTGTTTTCAGAAACCTTTGTAACAGAAGGAAATGTATTAGAAGTATTTTTTCTCTTCCTCCCCTCTGTGCTAGAAAAGCTGAGCGGACAAAGTGGAAGGCTGTATATAGACTGACTATACTGCTTTAATTCTTAGAGAAAAATTTTCCTCAGACTTCTGTTCCTCTACCCATTCTCTGCCCATTATCTGTTGCTGCTTTCCCCCTTTCCTTCTCAGTGGATTCCATTTTAGCAATACCACAACCCTTGCTGCAATTCCTTCTCAGTTCAATAGCTTATACCATTTTGCCTATTGAATATTCTTTGTTTCTTAAAATTAATTAAAGGGATACTCATGTTTGAAAGCAAAGTCTAAATGTAGTGTAGTAAGTACATTTTTATATACTATCTAATGCCCTCTCTTGGCAGTAAAAGTCAATCCTAGATTGCTTTAGGAAGAACCATAAAAATGTAAATTACTAAGATCTGATTTGGTGTTATTGCCTGAGTTCTAATAGTTAAACCTAGAATATATAACTGCTGAAGCTTGTTAATGCAGCGTAATTTACATATTCAGAAGGATCCTGTTGTATTCTTCTTCTCTCACTTAATATAAGATGAAGGAGAAAAAGCTCCTGAGGACATTTAAATAGGGTTCTGAAGTTGAAATTTTTGCCTTCATTCTGAAATTCCTGAAAGCATATCACCTCATGGTGCCTACTTCTCCTGTATTTTCTTGTAGGAGAATACCAAGAAAAAGACATACAATTTTATTTGTCCTGAATTGTCATTTTAGGAAAAAAAAATACATATATATGCATAAAGGAATTTGGAGGGTTTTACTTTTTTTTCTGATCTTTAAAAATCTGATAAAAATGCAATGAAATTTCCATGTGAGGAAGAACAACTCTCCTGTGAGGGTGGCAGAGCCCTGGCACAGGCTGCCCAGAGAGGCTGTGCAGGCTCCTTCTCTGGAGGCCTTCCCAACCCGCCTGGCTGCCACCCTGTGCCCCGTGCTCTGGGTGTCCCTGCTGGAGCAGGGGGGTTGGACTAGGTGATCTCTAGAGGTCCCTTCCAACCTCAACCATTCTGTGATTCTATGAAATCTGCAAATTATATATCTGTAATGCTACAGATGAAAGATATATGTGTATGAAAATTACATTCTGCATTTTTTCAGGGTATTTCCAGAAAAATTAAGGCAATGTTTAAGCTAAAAAAAAAAAAAAAGTGGAGCATATCATTTTTTAACTCTATGATATTACAGAATCACAGAATGGTATTAGATTAATGATATTAGATCCTCATCCACACAGTCACTTAAGTATATATTCTGTGCACATGAGCAACCATTAGTAAAAGAAATGTGAAAGACTTTAGAATTCCTCGCTTTGATGCTTACCTTTCTGAGAGTTTTTTCCATGGATCCTGCATAGTAGAATATATTGCTTAATAAAATACCAGATTTGAGCATGTTGAGTTCTCATTAAAACTGGCCTAAAGTGCAGAGAAGATATGATTGTTTATATAACTCAGATACTGTATATAGTAGCAGTCAGTGGTGGTAGTGGCATTTCCTTCGCAAGTGGGGCTTCTTTTAATTTAAATGATCCAGGTAACGCCTGGCTACTTTTTAAATAGAAATAGCTTGTCTTATTAGTATTAATTAATCGTATTTATTGTAATAATAGTCTCTACAAAAAATTAAATAAGTAAGAAAAATTACATGGCCCAGTGAACATTAATTTGACAGATGGAACATACTGACATGGATCTTTCTGATTTTATGATTCAAAACAGACGAGACATTTGTGTAAATGGTATCTTCAGACTGACTATCTGGAATGGAATTGGTAAATACAGTGAAGTCTCATAAACTGTTCACCAGCTGTGATCAATGATATGGTTTTGGTATTTTGGGATATTCAGAAATGGTTTGGCCAGAAGGTAAAATTACGTACAGCCAAACTAATATTTTTGAGGTCACAGATCTCATTGAATGACTCCAGCGTGGAGCTCACAGCTTCAGCAGGGCTGCCTCGTGTATTTCAGAAATGTAAATGTTAAAACTTTGATGATATTCACTTTTGATTTTCACTTTTGGTGAATCCATCAAAATTCTAGCATACTGAGTAGCAGAGGAAACAGACTGATTGTAGATGGTAGTATGCACTTTCACTTAAACCATTTGGTGCTGGATAATCTTTTGGGTGCCTTCTTTATATAAATCTTATTTTATATTTAACTTTGACAGTAATAATTGCCTCTCGAACTTTTGATTAACTGAAGTTCAGTTAATCTACCGTTCTAACAAGTATGATGAAGCTGCGAGTTGTATGATTATTTCTTCATGGCTATTAGATTTTTTGTGCACATAACGCGTAAGTTGACCATGAGGCAGCAGTGTCCTCATGGCCAAGAAGGCCAATGGGATCCTGGGGTGCATTAGGAGGAGCGTCTGCAGCAGGTCGAGGGAGGGGATCCTGCCCCTCTACTCAGCCCTGGGGAGGCCACACCTGGAGTG
>VZSV01000258.1:785869-806843 GCA_013398735.1 Nothocercus julius | reverse complement strand
AGGAAAGGAAAGGAAAGGAAAGGAAAGGAAAGGAAAGGAAAGGAAAGGAAAGGAAAGGAAAGGAAAGGAAAGGAAAGGAAAGGAAAGGAAAGACAAAGAGAATATTGAGATGGTAGGTATTATATTTTCACCGGAAAGATAAGGCTTTCAACCTTGTTCAGCACAGATTGCAGTTTTGTCTCACTCTGTGTCCACTATGAGATACTAGAGAATTATAAGACTGGAATAAGGCAGAGCAGATTATATTTGACCTGACTGGCAAAAGAGAGCTGCAATGAGCAGAATGCAATCTAACCCCACTTTCAATTCGTCACACACTTTTGTACAAGGGAGATGCAAACATCACTTTCTTGTTCATTACTAAATTAGATGAATACAATGCAAATTTTTATATACCCTGTTGGATATGTATAGTCTTTGGGACTGTGGGCTCTCAAGCTAAAAGAAAACTTGCAGATATAGTTACATGGACAGACTAATCAAATGAACATTTTAAAACTTAGTTTAGCCTTTTAAAAGAGCTGCATGGAGGGTATATATATTAACGGAAATTATATTGTATGCTTGCATAGTATTAACAATTGTTTAATACTTTCATTCCTAATAGCACATCAAAAACAAATCCTAAAATCTGTCATATCCCTAGCCTTTTGAATTACTAAAGACAAACAATAGATTTTGGAAATCTTTCATAGCTAAACATGTAATTTTTTTAAAAAAATTAATTTGTACATACACCACCCTGTGTTATAAAACCACTCTCACACAGGATGCATTTATTCCTCAGGCTTTGTGTATATATTCATTCACCCTTGACTCTTATTACAGTAGTGGAGAGCAGTCAGCACTTTTTGGGTACTAGTCATCTTGATGTGTTTTCAGTGATTGCTTTAGTATGAGATGAATTACACCTGAAAAGTACTTATTTGTCCAGTTGATTTTTAAGGCTGCAAAAGGTGACTGGCTCAAATGTAGGTGTTCTAACTGTAAATGTCAATATTTGGTTAGATGTATCTCCTCCTGTTCCCAAGTGTACATATCTAAATCACTTCCAGCACTCAAAACTTACAATTCAGGCATATCTGCTTGCTACTCAAAGGAAAAAGAGAATAATTTGTTCACAGATATAAATTACAATGAAATAAATAAAACTCCTATAATTATCAAATAATGTGCTATCAATTTTTTTTTTTTTTCGTAAATATATATATGCAAGAACAGAACTGGAGCATTTAACTGTCAAGCAGATTTCATGCTAAAGTACTTATTTCCTTCCTGTAGAGGGCACTTAGCAATGTATAGAACATTTGCATTTTCCAGCTTTACATTTAATTAAATTAATCCCAACCACAATATCATATGCATCCTGAAAAACACTGCCCAATATTTGATTTAGTACTTTTACTTTATTACAACATTTCAAACCTCCCCCATGCAATAGAAAAGTAATTCTTTTGTATTCTTTACATTAAAAACACTAAACTCTATTCTTACATGCAAACAACCCATTTTATACCCATCTCACTTTTATGACAAGACTCATACTTAATACAGAGAGGTCCGTGTCAACTTTAGATACCAACAGGACATCTAAATAAGCATCTCAGAAGCCTAATTAATTTCTGCTTGAATACCTCCATTACATGATTGCTAAAATCTTTGATGAAACAATAAACAATTTAATGCAGGTGCCAAACTCAGTGACCAAGCTGTTAAGATGATGACTGCAAGAGATATTATTCCAGTCTTTTTTCTTTCTTTTGACAGGAGCTAGTTAGCATTTCTTTCATCTAGGGATTAGGAGCCTTGAGGACCACTGTCCATCAGCTCAAATTGTTAATCTTGCTGAGACTGCAGTGAAACTCCTGAAATTATTTGAGTCATAAAAAACTTCAGTCAGATCTGCAGCAAATGCCAGTCTCTGTATCTATATTGGAGATAGACTGCAAGGAGAGGGATTCATCTCACCAAACTTTATATCTGAACTCATCACCTTAATATATAGAATGTAAGTATTTTGCTACCTTGAATTCTATCATTAAAGGAAAAAAAAAAAGAAACTTTAAGCACTTCCCTAAGGTTGAGTTTTAATTTTTAGATAACCAGTTTTGCTAAAGCAGCAGGCTTAGTCGACACTCTGTAGACTTTGGGTCTTGTGGTAAAGTGGAAACTAAAGATAAGGCTGAAGCCTGTTGTGAAATGGCTGAATTTATTGTGTCCTGGTACTTCTGCTGGATAAACTTGTCTCTTAGAAGAAAATTCCTCTCTTAAATTTAGATCTAAATTAGAAATGGATAGATGTGAATAGATAGACTAAAACCGCAGATAAACATTTTTCATATGACCACTGTGAAGCCTTTCTTCTAACCCACACAGGAACCCAACAGCCTGAGGTGTATTCTCAAAGGCATCGTCAGAGAATCCCTCACAGAGGTCATCTCTAAGCTCCCATTGCAAACCAAGGCTGTTACTCGCTTCCCTTCAGTGATTCCACCCATCCCTGAACCTGTGGACAACACCCTGGAGGGCTGGTGGGATGGTCTGAGGGGCAGTAGCTGAGGCCGTCACCCACCACCTTCTGCAACGCTGTGGAAACCCGTATGGAAATCGTAGAGCTGTCCAGAGAACTGAGATACAATTTTGCTCTGATAACACATGAAGCAATGTGAGTTGTGACAGATTTATAGGTAGGAATGGAAAGTTAAAGCTCTCCATGCACCCTGTGGAGAAGTTCATAAAGGAAACCCTTGTAAGACGGGGGAAAAAAAGTCTTTCCGACAGAAAGACTGTAGCTGGGCATGATCATCTGAGGCTGGCACAGGAAAATGCTGTGGCTGGAGATTTGCACTGGCGAACTGGGTAAGACTGAATTCCAGTACAAGGTGAATATACAGCTTCTTTTCCTTTTAATATAAATTACAGCCCAAAGATTACTTTTCCCTGAGTGCACACAACCAAAATGGAACACTTCTCAGGAACATGCCGTCCTGCTGGAGAGGGATGAAGTATCGGGAGGGATAAGGCTGCTGTTGCACTGCCTGCCATTGTAAAGGTCATGCTTTGGGGGATTTTTGAAAGACAAATAACAAGAATATGTAAGTAAAATATGAAACATTTACTTGTGTGCTGGATTTGCCTTGGTAGCTGCTGTCTTCTGCTTCACGGTAACAGGCCATCACACGACAAGTTCATATTTTTCAGAGCTTCATTTGACCCTTCTTTCCTTTTCTTTTTTTTTTTTTTTTTCATGTGGGGTCATTGATCTGAAAAATTTTGGGGGAAAGGTAAGGGATTTGTGACAAAAAAAAAAATACTAGATGGGCCTATGCAGCTGTGGTCTTCTCCATGCTCTTCTCTTGCTGAGGAGCCGGAGGACAGTGGGGAAATGGATCCAGGTGCCACGTCCATGTTGTGACTGATTTCAGAAATTTGACTTCCGCAAGTTCCTGGGATTCCCTCCCAGCAAGTTAGTGCTGCGGCCCCTTTATCCCTCCCTGCTAAAGAGCTGGCATATTCCCGCTGTGCTCTTCCCTGCTCTCCCCGCGGCCGCCGGAGCGGAGCCCGGCTCCCGGCCGCCACGCGCGTGCCCGGCGGGAGCCTTGTCGCGTGCGGCTCCCCAGGACAGGAGCGCCCGAGCGGGGCTCCGAGCGCCCCGGGCAGCGGCACAGGGAAACCACCCGGCCCGTCGCCATTTCAGGGATCAGCAGAGGCTCCGTGGGAGCAGCAGGAAGAGTGGAGGCTGGGAAGCTGCCCGGCTGTGCTCTTAGGAAGGCATTTTTTTCCTTTTAATTCACGTGTAGGCAATTATTCTCACAACTGAAAGGGGTAAAAGTATATTTTGAGCCTGGCCTTTACAGAGGTGGTGATATTTGCCTAAGGGAAGAAACCTTTTTCTTAATGTGTGAGTATTTTTCAAGCCCTGATTACAGTATACTTGATAAGGTCCATACAAGAAACGAGTGGGAGGGGAAAAAAAAGGGAGAAGGAAATATGCTTTTACATGAGCACACAGATCTGAACATTAGTGCTGCATCTATAGCTGTCTTTAGGAACTAAAAATGTAGAGGGTCTCTGGAGTTGTTAGGACAGCCCCTTCTGTCACAGACTTTTTACCTTGCGTTAGCACTCTGGCATCTTGCTTATAACTAAGCAGGAGCACATTCACATGCAGTAACTGTCTCGATCAGAGATGGGTATTAGGCATTCTTCTCCTCACATACCGATTGACTAATGGAGATGCACTGTGTTGTTTAACTTTATTAAAAGTTTATGTTTCAAAGAAAATTATTATTCATTAGATGGCCAAATTGACAAAAAAGTATGGAATGAATAAAGACATTCCTTTGAAAACCCCGTTTCTTCAGATGTTAAACAGATATAAACCCATCAAAGCCAAAGGGGTTTTGCTGCTATTCTCCAGCCTACATCTTAAACTCCAATTTAAGAATTTTTGGAATTTAATTAAATCCTAATTCTTGTCAAATTCTTTCATTATCAGTTCTGCTCTCAACAGTCCTTATATTATAAAGCCCTCAACAGTCTTTATAATCATGTATAACATCACTTTGTATGATGTAATGATGAAAATAAATAAATAAAATTTCTCTGTATCTTATAAAATAGAAGCAACTGTGCTTAAAACCAGTCTCCTTCATATGCCTGCTATATTTTCTTCCTGTCCTCTCCACCTATAGCTTCTTGGCCAGTTGCAAAATTTCTGTTAGTATCTTGGTCTCAGACTATGCTGCTAAGGTTTTCTTTAGCAATAGCTAGTTATAGACCCTGTGGTGTTGACATGGTTTTACAGAAGCAACAGTGAGAATCAGACGCATTTGTCAGGTGACTTATTAAGCCTGCTTTTACTTTGTCTGAAACAGCTAACAAATCCACTATTAAATCTCTCAAGTGAGGATTTAATCTTTATTATTCTTACTCATCAAATACAGTTACGATGATGAGTCCTGGGAAAAAAAAAAAGAAAGAAAAAAAAAGAAAAGTAGCAGCACTATTAGAAGGATTAGCCAGTGTTGTTCAGTTATGTGTATGAGCAGCCAGCAGCCAGCTCTGACAATATTTGTACTCTACCAGTTTCCTGGATGTGCTTATTTTAGGCTTCAGCCAAGGCAAAGGAATACATTGCTCTGGCGTTAGCTTTGCTCAGCTGTCCGTCCCTGACAGACAGCTGTGATTGGTCTGTTGTGCTTTCAGCTTACTTCCCATTAAAGACTGAGCCTATCATCGGAATTAAAATGAAATTGGTTTTCTATTTGTTTTGGATAAACCCTATAGAGTCATGATGAGCAACTGCTCCTGTGGTCTGATAACCCTCTGCAAAAAACTTACAGTTTTGATACTGTTTTCTTTTTATCCTGCATGAGTTAGAAACCACAGAAAATTAGGAAATGCTATTGGCCTGACTTTCTTCTACTTGATCTTTCCTTTACACAGTAAAGACTCCTTATGGTGGTTGTAGCAGTGTCCTGACTATCTCAGTCATCCAAAAGTGACTGACCATACTGTGAAAAGCTACAGTTGGATTGTTTTTGCTGACAAAGGTTTTCTCATCTTCTGCCGTTGCAACTGTCAGTGCAGCTGCGTTGTAGAGCCACGTACCCGACCCATTCTCCATGGCCTAGCGTACAAGCCAGTCTCAAACGGATGCTGCAGCTTCCGTGGTGGGAACAAAGGGTCGATGCCTAAGATAGTATGACACTGAATTAAGGGCGTTGGGAACCACAAACTTGCTTCCCCAAATAGTTAATGAAGAGGGGGAGGAGGCTTTGAGTGTCTCCAGAATGCACATTTTCATTTTATTTAGGAGTTAAAGCATGTTGGTCAGGCAAAGACGATCTCTGGGACTTCAAGGCAGTGTGTCTCATCCTTGACTATAAGTGCTGTATGTGTTGAGCTGGACAGTTTTGTAGGTGTTCAGAATTTCAGCACAGGTAGATGGATCCTAATTTTTTTTTCTTCTTTTATTATTTTATAACAGCCTTATTTAAAGGCTATTTAAGCCTTTTAAACTGTCTGAAAAGGGTCATGATATTGAAAGAAACCTGCAAGTCAGGTTAAAACTGGAAAGTCTAAGCAAAGCTTGTATATGGAGCCAATCACGAATCCCTCAAATTAGTGTATTGCATTCCGAAACTGGTGCGGAAAAAAATGAAACAAAAAAGAATTCTGATCCATTCCTTTTCTGCCAAAGGTTGACAGAACTGTGGCAGTCAGACTAGTAAAGAAATTGTGCTTCTCCGTGAGGCAAACATAAGCATCCTAGCGGTTCTTTGTTTTGTCAGATGTCACCAAGCTGGGTATTTGGGGTAACGTTACTGTTATGATGTCCATCAGCTCTTCCCTTGTTGTAGAACATGTCATAGCAACAACATAGGCCCTATTTTCTTGTTCTCAGAATCTGCCTCTGGTTCACATCTCGTTCTCATTTCAGCTGAGTCATTGGCTCTCAGCCTTAGAAACCCTGAGAGGGCAGCAGTTTCTTCCATATCACAACATAAACCCCATTAATATGGACCTTGAATTTAGAAGAGCAGAGACCCAAACTCAGATAATATGTTCGTTATCATTTATTTCAGCATTTCTTAACATTTGTATCTTGCCTTCTCATTCTGATTGATTTTGGTTCTTCTTTTCATGCCTAGCATTTTAATATTTGAGTATCTTTTCTAGTACAAAATAAAGTAGTGATACACTTTATTTATGGATTCTTTCTGGAGAAAGAATCACAAGAATAAAATATCTGTATGTGTTTTTATTTATCCTGAACATATTCCAAATGGTAATACTCACAGAATTATGATGAAAGTTGAATTAATAACCAAATAACGTTAATTCTTTTATTTGACACCTAGAAGTTCTCATGAAAGGAAGTCTGTGAATATGTGTATTGGGAGATAATTTACTATTTATTGCCATTTTTATAGTCATTGTTCCTTATACAGAAGCACTTTCATGCTTTTACTTTTGCAGTTTCTGAATGCTAATTAAAAAAAATGGAATAAATAATGAAGCAAAACAAGCTGAATATTCAAAAAAATAATTAAAAATTTTTATCTTCATGGAGAGATATATAATTTTTTTGTATTACTCTTTCAGAAGAAAAGAGAAAATCTACTACTTCGAGCATTGAAAACAAACATCCCAAAATGATAGAAAATGCATTGCAGGAAAGAATATCTTTCTTTTTTTTTGAAAGGCCTGGGTAAGATTATCTAGTGCCGTTTCCCATTCATACTGCCTATTACTCACCTCCCACAGTCAGCAGGACGAAGAAAATGTGAGTTATGTAAAGCTCCCAGTAATTAAGTTGTCTTCAACTGGCAAGCTAGTATATCAAAAGATAAAATGACCACAAAATATAATGCATTCCACTCTAAACTACTTTCTTTATGTTTGTAATGCAGAGCAAGAACGCTGTTAAATTAAAACAGGTTTGCTTGAATAAATTTAATCAGTGGTGTGCACACAGTATGTTATTGCTCATTTTCGCTACTTTCACATCTAACTCTGTGGCCATTTATTTTTTGTTGTTGCTTTTTCCTTTACAAATCTACTGCCCGATATGTGACTTGTGATGTTGCATTTATGAAGAATGGCCACTAGAGTGCTGCAGGTATCCATTGAAGCTGCCGCTCTGTGTGCTTACTATCAGTATATCACATTTCAGATATATTCATATATATATATATATATATACTGATAAATTAGCTATATGTTTCTAAAGAAATAGTCTATTTGCTAACTATGTGCTTCGAATATTTTAGGATGGCTGTATGCATAAGTAATCTCATATCTGGAATATTTGTATGTATAGAAAAGACGCGTGACTTTAATTGGTACACTAGAATTGGTTAACGGTTTAGGGGCTAGATAGCTACATCATTATGACAATTTCTTTTAAAAACCTACCAAGCTAAATACCTATTTTCTTTTTCAGGCTATCTAGAGCTCTAGTGATAGAACTATAAATAATGTATGCACTTGTATAATTAATTACTTATCACATCTGGTGTCCATTTCTGAATAAAAACAAATAGATACAGGCAAAACTATTTCCAAAACTTGCTTGAGCTCAAATATGAAAATCAACATAAAGATCTTGGTCTGTCCCCAAGTTTTCCTTTATTCTACCAGGGAGGTTTTGGCAGTATCCTATGACTAGAGCAAAGATATTCACATTCCCAGAGAGAGGCCCTGCAGCCAAGCACAGTTGCTAACCCCTCGCCTAGCACCACACTTCCCCATCTTCCCTGTTCTTCCCTGCCAGTGATTAATCCCTTTTAAAGCAATGCTTGTAAGAATAATAGCCTGAGCAGGAGACATGATACGAGGGCCTCTGTAGAGCCAATAAAAAGCTGAGCAGAAGCCAAGTGCTGTACCACGTTTCTGTGTTTTCAGGGCTGACCTTGGCTCTGCCTAGTACAGCAGAGACCCCTTGGCTGGTCTCCTCATAGCCACAAGGAGTGAAATAAAAGTGGACTAACAGCAAAAGCAGTTTGAGATATTCCAGTCCTGAGGCTGTTTGGACTAACTCACTGTAAAAGAGCTATACAAATATCACTTTAAAGCTATGTGAAGACAAGGCCAAAATACTGCTTAAAGGTTAGAAAAGGAAAGATTAAAGTCACAGAGTCCTGTCAGAAAGAAGATAATGGTTGAAGGGGACAACTGAGCATTTCCAGCTGAAGAGTGTGTCAAGACACAGGACAGTGAAGGGGAAGACTGCTGGAACAAATAGATTAAGAAAGGCAACAACAGTTAAAGAATCAGACAAGCTGGCATTGCAAAACACTGTTACAAGAGAAAGCTTTAAAAAATCCTGGTAAGACCCTGAAAGATGAGGAGGACTGAGGTCACTGTAACTATGACGACCAACAGAATGGACAGAGAAAAAGAACAGCTGAAGAAAACCGAAACCAGAATGATTTGACACACACACATGCTCTTTCTGATCACTTAGGGGAAAGGAGAGTGGAAGGAAAGAGAAAAAGCATTTCAGTGATAAGCAGAGAAGGGCAGCCTTTCTTGTGTCTTCCTCCTTGGACTTGTATCAAATTCCTCACCATTTCACACCCTCTGTCCTAAATGGCCAGTGTCAAACTCCACTGTGAAGTTAATGAAGGATGTGGTTTTTAAGTGTTTGGTTTGATATATCATTTAAATGCCATTATGTGCTAGGACTTTCTGATCATATTGCAAAGTCTTTTATCAGCTTTACTATCTCTTACAACCTTTTTTTTTTTTTTTTTTTTTTTTTTTTTTTTTTTTGTACTGATCTTTTATGGCAAACCCAGAGACCAAGTATGGAAATCTCTGAAAATCCACAGAGGTCGCACTATCTCAAATACATGGATTAATAAGGATTTACCTAATCAGTAGTGTGGAATTAATCCATGGAAATCTATGAGAACAAGTTGGCTCAGAAAGTGTAACTGGTATGCCAAATTCTTCTTTCATTCAGGTACATGCCAGCTCGTTGACTGATGTCCTTTATCCATGCAAGAGATTTGTATTTAAGTGATTTCCTATTTTAATGCAGAATATAATCACCAGTGAATATTATCATCATGTTGTGAGAGGGGAAAGTGAAATACTCGATGTGCCGAGGAGAGAGCAGGGGAAATGCCAGACCCTGAACTCATCACAGAGATAGATGGCAGGTTGTGGCCACGTGAACCCTCGCGCAGTCAGAGGTATCTTGGCAGGGCCTGGAGCACGGGTGTGTGGGGCAGCCGGCAGGGACGGAGCCCCGATGGGCCCAGCACCCTTCCTGTCACACTCACTGGTGCCCTGAGTTATGTCACAGAGTGAAATGTCTGTTCTTAAATGTCTCTCCAAGGTCTGCTAGGAAATTTCTTACCTGAAGGCACTGTCAAGAGATCACAAAATTCACCATGGGAAGAAACATATTGAGAACACCACATCTGAGTTTTTAACTTTCTGAAAGTCTCCTTTGATAGGTACTCAATGACTTAGTTTCACATAAGTTTTCTTTTGGGAGCTGATCAATCAGTTCAATCCTCCGTGACTCCTGAAAAAAGCTTTTTTTTCCTGTGAAATGCCACAACACAAAAACATATGACTTTTCTCAGACGTAACTTTAAATGCCAGTTTGATCTCCTGCAAGATGGCCAGTGCTCAGAGAATCTTATTCCTTATAAGTCAAACTTTTAGACTGTTTCTGCTAAGCTTCTGCTCAGTGGAAACTGGTGTGTTCATCTTAGTGGACTGTATCTGTTGTCAGAATTGGGGTTAACTTCTATCCCTACTCTACCCTTTATATAGATGATGGACTCCAGAAAATGAAAGGAGAGTGAGATATAAAACTAGAACCAGGCCTACAGAGGTCTTCCGAAACATTATTATGTGAGCGGAATCAGCTGTGTTGATAAGATCATGGTTTAAAGCTTTAGTGTTACCTAAGTCTTTCAATTTTATGAGATTTTGACTTCCATGACAAAACACGTAAAGGAACTCAGGTCTGATACTTTTAAGATGCTATATACATGGACAAGCTTTGTCTATATGCATTTACCACACTATATATAACCTTCAGAATTATGCAGTGCATCTGTCACATTTCACAAAATAGAAGGAACGTTTTTTTCATAATAAAAAAAAAAAAAAATCCCTTTTTCCCCTTTTAATCTAGCTCCAGGTGAAAGGCTAGGCACTCCATAAACTCCCTTTAAACTCCTCTGCATATTTTACACACAGTTTAATTTCACTGTAGGTACACTAGCAGGTATTTGTAGACCAAGCTCTACGTAAACTGTATTGGCATACTTTCAGGAGTATTTTGTGGAGACAGAGAAGGAATAAGAGCCAAGGATCAGCACAACTGTGTTTTAATTTCTTTGTGACAATAAGTGTAGAAAACCCCTTAGAGGTTATATACACACAGTTATTTTTGTTAGCACCCAAATTCAGTTGGTTGAATATGATGAAAACTTAAGAATTGTTTCTGTTCTGAATATCTCCCTATGAAAGTAAAATCTTGACATCTTTAGCAGGCAGGATGTTTAGTCAGAGTACACTAGATCAGAATACCTAGAGCAGATTTTGCCCTATTATCCTATTTTTTAATCCAAATGAACAACAGCCTTTCTTGTTTGTTTGTTTGTTTTTTCTCGCACCTACCTGGGACTTTAATTCAGGAATACAGTAATCATCATCTCAAAACTCTGCTTAGCTTCCCCAGTGTATGCGAGTTACATAAAACAAACTCTCAAGGTTTAAACATTAAGCAAAATCTCTAAGAATTATTTTTGATTTGCCACAAATCCAACAAATCTTTTTCATATCTATTCAGAACAGTGCTGTAAAGACCATTGCTCCTTCTCCTGTTTGACCATACCACCTCTTCCTTCCTCCTCCACTAATTGCTTCAGGCTTATAAAGTAAAACATAATAAGCTTTTTCATTTTCAAGGTCTTCCTTGGTCTCTTCTATCCTATCTATCATTTCAAATTCACCATAAAGATGTCAGTCCTGTTCCTGAGTCTCTCACCTATCTCATTTTTAAAATATTTTTCTTCCAAAATACACTCATTCCTCCCTCCCTCATCTCTAAAATGAGTTTCCTGAAAATGCCTGAAAAAAAATAAATAAAGACACTATTCTTCAAATGTCCCTGAAGCTTCTCTTTTTGGCATAATGCCGGCAGAATTTTCACCATGGCTGGGTTTTGTTACTACTGTGAAAGGTTCTTATATGTATAAGATCATTCTCTGTCTGTCTCTATCCATTATTTCTTATGATCAGATTAATAATTCCTGATCTTTGGGACAAGAATTATGTCTTTGTTTGATATCTGTGCAGGATTCAGACTGAAGGAGTCCTGGTTGCAGTACTAGTCAGACACCTTGAAAACAAAACCAAACAGTATAAGAATGTCTATGAAGAAAAACACGGTTTTATATACTCCGGTAAAAATGCACAAAGTATGCAATGAAGTATTTTTCAAGTGAATATAAGGCTATTCACACACTGGGAAACTTGTCATCATGTCCCAAATTAAATGACTTCAGCTTCTCCTTCAGTAGTGAGTGCACTTGCATTTTGAACAGTCATCCTGGAATACCAAAATATATAAGCACTTCAGGGGAAATAATGCTTTTGAGAGTATTATATATTAACTTTTTTTCTATTAGCAGACTTCAGGCTGGTCTGGAAATTGCACTGGAGTTATGACAACTCATTCCTACAATAGCATCAAGTTTAATGGAGCTCTGGAGAAAACAAGGACCTGTAGTGCAGTTAATTGAATATCTCTAATTATGATACAGTAATCACAGAGAAGATTGTTGGGACTGTTGACCTCTGCAATAGCCAGTCTTGGAACCTTTCTCAATAGTTGCAGTTTAGTATAAGTGGATTTCATCTTTCTCTGGTACTTGCTGGATCAGTATGTTGTTTTTCCAAGATGTAGAAATAAAATGAGTTACATTCTATTTTTATTGCAAAAAAGCCCTAATCTAACAGGAAATATGATTTTTTTAAGAAGAGAAATATATGTTAGAAAGACATTAAATCACTAGTGAAACAATACTGAGCAAAACCTAAGGATATATAGTAAAGGAAACACTAAACAAGAATTCAACTAAAGGATTCAGTAATCATTGAACATTTGCAGATGTCAGTATGTATCCACAAAAGATACCCTTTTTTTTTATTCAAAAAGTTTAAAGACAGATTAAAGTATATTTCTATTACAGATCCAGGCAAAAACAAAACAAAACAATGCAATAAAGGAAATCATGCTGTTTTATAAACAAAAGTATTTATGTCTGAATGTGAAACAGAATTGTTTTATCTTTAAATAAAATAAATATTATTTATATTTTTGAAGACACAGTTGTAACCTGCCCAACAAATTAATTGCAGTCTTGGTCCTAGATTTCAAATTTGGGATTTACAGTAATGACACCAAATGAGATTTTCTTGAATGGATGTAATCTACTTCTGGTCTTTCCTGTGGCCAGTCCATTTTTCAATATGATTTTAACTGACTACGGCAGGACACACAGAAATATGTGGTGGCTCTTAGTTACTTTTTTCCTGTACCCACAAGAATCTGGCCATGGCAGTGCATAGGTAAGACCTACCAGAGAAACTGCATCTAGAACCACAGGTCCTACAACCTCCCAAATCAGAGACATGGCTAATACACTTTTTTGTTTCCTTCTCTTATTTATTTATTTATTTATTTATTTTACCCCAGGGTGGAACATTTTTTTCACAAAGGCTGTCAAACTAAGCAAACAGAAACAAGAGGTTTCAGCTGTTGTGTGCAGAAGTGACTTCATCATCTCTCTGAAGGTAACCACTGAGTTACCTTCACAGAGGGTTCAACTCTTCACAAAGAACTCCTCTTTTTCTTATTCTGGATATTTAAGGACTTCTGTGGTGTCACCAGACTACTCCTTTTCGTCATCTCTTCCCTAGAGCAGTGCAGTCAGGAAAACAGATTGATACCTGCACTGCCTGCTCAACAGGTCCAGCTGTACCTTGGCTTGGGAATGAAGAGGGACAGGGATGTGCCAGAAGAGAGAGGAGCCACAAACGTCAGCAAGGCTTCTCAAAACCTCCAAATTAGGGTGTGAGGAGCAGGATGCTGCAGAGGATGAGGAAAAGGTCTGTGTGATGTCCCTGAAGCTGTACCAGAGCAGGGATGATTATGGCTCTCAGTCTTGTAATTCCATTGCCAGACACTTCCCTAATGTGCAAATGCAGCGGAGGGTGGACAAACATGCTCAGAGAAAATACCAGTGAGGAGATAAAATCAAGTCTGAATTAGCTGCCAGCCCCAGAGAAATTGTTCTTCTGTGTCTGTTAGCTGGAAAATATTCAGACGCTTGAAAGGCTGTTACTGGCTTGGGAATAATTAATTAACTTAATTTCATGGTTCTGCCTTCCTTATTTTTTGTCAAAATAAAAACTGATTTATAAGATTTTAAATTCCTAAAAATGCCTAGTCTGTTTCATATCTTAAAATTCATAATTAGCTTAGTTTGCATACTATTTAAATACCCTCGTATATTATAGGCAATAACAAGTGGTTGAGCAGTTTTTCCTGAAATATACGTACCTATGTCTCTTGTACCCATACTGCAATACTGTTTCCCTTGAGTACCTGACAAGAAATCTGAGCCTGTAGCTGGTTGCTTGAATGCACAGTAGTTCTGCTGATTCTTCTCAAACATGTAGAATTAAATATATATACAAATCCTTCCATGTTGAGAACTTTAATACAAAAAAATATCAGTGAAACAATGATAAGAATCAAGTAAGGAAGAACAGGGAGCTGGGCAAGGTGGAAGATTATTTATTTAGTCCAAAACTGAAGAAGACAAACATCAGAAAATAATTGACTACTGATCTGAGGAGCAGTAGAGTTGTAGGGATTCAGTCACTGACTGTTTATATTATAATACAATGCAGAGATCCCACCGATATTCTCAACCCCATTCCTACAGGTGATATTACGAAATACAGAGAAACAATGAGTTCTGCTCCTAACAGTGTAAGTTGAGGAGACAGACGAGAAGGTAAAGATTATGATCATCATCTTTACTTTAGAGCTGAAGAGCAGAGGCACGGTCAGTTCTTGTAAGCGGCCTGGGTACAAGCCAGGCTGCTGTAATGCAGCAGGGGTGCGCAGTCTCAACACTGCTGTTCTCCTGTTGAGTTGTTCCTGGCGAACCTGCCTCACACAGAGCTGTGCCCTGGCCAGCAGAGCTCACCATGCAAAAGAAAGGAAACGCTCAGAAAAAGAAATCCATCCAGAATTGTAGTTGTGATAGGTGGTGTGCAGGAGCTTTTATTTGTTTATTTGTTTTTAATTTACTTCTACCTCTAATCACCACAGTTTTTAACTGGTTATTTACAGGAAAGCATTAAGCAGAAACGGGTTTTCAAAGATGATTTGCATGGAAAAGTGAATCAAAAGAGTCATCGATTCGTGCTGCAGGCAATTGCTTATATATGTAGAAGAATCTTTTAAAACTTTGTGCAATGAATTGTGCACAGATTTTGTAGTCCTGACCAGAGTAATAGAACATCTACTACCAGCAATATCCTGGAGGTGATAAAACATTGATTTGCTGAGCAAGAGACAGAAAGCAGCAAGATTCCTTATAGATGTGTCTGACTCAAATATTTTCCTGCTGACCTGCAGACTTTGAGCAGTCTTTTTACTCAAGCTGTTCTATGGGCTGACTTAATGTTTGCCCAGTTTTGCAGAACAGACTACCACATTTAGGGAAGCAGACTCCATTTGCAAACTCCGTATCACAATATTCCTGAATAATGATCAGACTTGGTGTTGTTAAAATATTTAAAAATGTGAGAGGTTATTTATTAAGTAAAATTCTTACTGTATTATTCCTATTAAATAGTTCTGAGTGCTCTTATCATTGCAGTGTGTGTAGGTCTGAACAGTGCTTAAAAATGCTAGGGCTAAAGCTTATGTGTTAGGGGAAAATCCCCTAATTATTTTCACTGCTACCTGTTTTATCTTAATGATCAAAGCTTTTTTCTGAAACTTTCAGAGTTATTATAAATTAAACATTAAATCTTCTGTTCAAGACATTTATGTTATCTGTGCTCCTTTTTCTCATACATGCTACCCAATAGTAATTCTAATTAAACATTCCCATAAAAAAAAAAAAAAAAGTCACTATCATTATGTATCAAGGTTTTCTTCCTGTGATTTTTTTTTCTTTTTAAGTTCCCTTACAGAAATTCCATGAGGTTTCCCTTGAATTTCGTCCCTTCCTTGTGAGCACTGCTCTTCTGTATTTTCTGGACTCCGAGGTCTTGAGCAGTTCTTTACAGTCCTAATTCTTTCAAATGAAAAGATTATAAAAATAAATTACAGAATGTTCAAAGAGCTAGACTCAGAGACATACTTTACTTTTTTTTTTTTTTTTTCAAGAAACATAGCTCGATTATATTATTTGCTCTAGGAAGCCAATTTTTTAACAGAATAGAATTGACAAAAACCAATTTTGAAGAAATAGCTCCTTCTTACAATTTAATCTGGAGTACTTGTAGTTCTGCTTTGTGGCAGTGGTAGGACCAATGCACTGAACTCAACCCTCTTTGCATTTTCATGTTTTCAGATGAAAAAAATGAAACATGGTTCTATGATGCAACTGAATTTTAGTAAAGTTAGTGGTATTGACTGCGAAAGCTGATGTTATATCTCCAGTGAACATTGTGTCTGTAAGAGTGAATTATTGCCTTTCTGATAGCTGTAACTGTGACACCATTTTGGCATGACAGTGCCCTATCTTTACAATTTCAGCTTTACAGTATAAAGTTATAAAGCAGTGCTCTGGTCAGGAAGGCAGGTCAGGAAATCTGCCTATGGAAAAGTCTCTGGAATGAGGCATGCAAATGGGGTATTTATCATAAATTACATTAGTCTAATGCCTACTGGATGAATACAGTAGATTATAAACCTAAAGCTTGAAGCTATTTTAATTCCCACATGAAATTCTTTGCCAAATACAAGGATGCCAGATTTGAGAAGAAGCCAGCATAGCCATATATTGTGATACCACGAGAAAAATGCAAAATTGTATGCTTGAGTTTTTTGCCAATTATTTCAGTTTTCAAGTACTATGGTATGGTGCAGCCCATTTAAGACCAAGGAGTATAAGTGAAATTTTAACTTTCATACTATGGTGATAGTGATGATAGTTCCCGCCGGAAATGCATTTGCTGCTGTTTTTTGAGCACAGAGGAACACAGATACGTATCAGCTGATAGACTGGCCTATAAACTTTACAGATTTTTCTAACCCTGAAAAGGATGTAAGAGAATATTTCTCATTGGTACATTCAAACTTGCATATTTTGTTTCTGGTTCAAACTTCTGAATCCCTGCTACAATTCAGTGTGCTTGTTGACAGCAGTTTCTGTATGATCCTAGCTAATTGGTATTATGATCAGCGCATGTAACAATTATTTACGGTTTCTGTCTGTTGATTTCAATAAAAACAGAAGTTGTTCATGCTGAGGTTTTACTGTTGGTTGTCAAAACATAACATAATATTATTAAAAGACCTGAGGTTAATTATGAATCCTTTTGAACAAAGCACTTACAGCAGTTAGATTTCAGCTTCCAGATATAATCCAAGAGTGTAATATCAAAGTAATAAATTTTCTTGTAAAATCCTAAAGCTCAATTAGTTTTACTTTTTAGATAACCGGCACCAGTCTAAGAAATACGTGAGACCAAAGAAATGGAAGAAGAAAAGAAGACTCTGGACTTTTTAATTGCATTCCTCTTTTCAAAAATGGATTGAAATTTTTAGAAGAAAAAGAAATGACTATGTTTTTACCTTATGTAGTATGGATTCAGAGCATCCCAACTTGGAACAAACAGATAGCTATTCTCTTGGCTTTTATAGCAAAACATTCTGAAGGATGCTACATTCAGTTATAGACATTAAAGTATCACAGAAATGTCCACAAAATGTAGGAAAATAAAAGACAAAAATAGAAAAAAAAAATCTCCTTTTTAATGAGACAATATTTAAAACCAGATTGATAAATTAATGCAGCAGCTCTGCTTTCCTTCCTTTCTTCTCTGGCTTAATGGGTGTCAAGGTGAGCTGCACAGAATTTTTTCTGGATAAAAATAATTAGTTCTGTGCAAATCATAGGTGTAAAGTAGGATTTTGTAGTATGGATGATGATAAGATCAGGATGCTTGAGAAAAATAAGGCATGAGGCAAACTGTCAGTGCATAGTTATCCAAAGGGAATAGGAAATTAGAATATTAAGGAAATGTTGCTGAAAAGTTTAGAGATATTAAACTAAACTTCCACTTCTATGCGTTTATCTCCTTAAAGGACTAATAGTAGCATGAATATTTGAGTATGAAGAATGAAATTTTGGCCACTTTATAGTTAGGGGTAGTTTTACTGCTGACTGCTGACGTAAGTCACATGACGTTGATTTTCCTATTTATCTAAAAAAACCCCACTATTTTAAATTTGGACTTTAGCTATTGAGTGGCAATTTATATAATTAATAAGTAATTTTAGTACTGAACCTGATGCATATTATTATTTTCTTTATGTATTATTGAAAGAATCAAATCTCTCTTCTTCCTTTCTATGTTCAGTTAACAACTTTTGCAACTGTTTCATGTGACGAAGTTTCATATAGAATATAAAAAGTTTGGGAGAAGATAGCAAGCCTTTGATTCATATACTAATCAAATCAGGCAGTTCACTGTGTGAGGCTAATCTTGCAAGGAACAGATTAATCCTGATTTTGTGACCCACCTGGGAGTATAATATGACTACTATCTATATTCCTATTTGAATTGCAGGAGTATATTCATATTGATTTGTAACAGTCAAAACCATGGTAACATATCAGTGTTCACTCTTTTGTATTAAACAATTACATTTAGAAATAATCTTTTGAAAAAACTAGAAGGCATTAAGTTGAGTGTATCTGGATGTAATGTTCTGTGCTAATGTAAAAAGTAAGTGACCAGTACTCAGAAGTATCACAGAAATCTTGTATATATAGTAAAATTATGAAAAAGTCCTTTCAGGCTCTGAGTTCTGCTACTGAATACAAGAAAACTTCACTTGCATTTCGTTGGCATTAATTAGGCATATCGGAAAGATTACTGTTTCTAGCATTTCATAGCCAGTGATGTATTCTGTAAAAGATTTTATTCAACCAAAGATTGCAGCCTCATTTGCGGAATGTAGGGAAAGCAGTTAACCTGGCTCATTTTTGTGCAAAGTAAAACTATAAAGATGAGGAGTCAGGATTAAGTATAACAATTTCTAATAAATAAACAACAGATCGAACTGAACACACAGATTGGGAATTAAGCACTGGACAGAATGATAACTCTACATAAAACAGTTTTCTTGATACTAAATATAAGTTCAACTGAATATGAATCTCAACCAAAAAAAAAAAAAAAAGAGAAAAAGTTAATGGTTATACATTAATTTACACTTTCTACATTTTTAAGATTCTTCAAAACAATTTGCTTTATATTTGATAGAATCTGCCAGTCATAAGGCAGACTAAGGGTAAATCCACTTTAGGACCTAGACATCATTTACTTGCCTAGAGTAAAATTCAAAATAACATTTAAGTGTCCCAAATGCCTATATTTCTTATAAAAGTTCCTTACGCATTTAAAACTATGCTATTGTATATGCCAAGGGCATAAGTTTTTGTTTCTATCTCCCTTATAAGGTCATTTGAGATTCATAAATTCTGGGTCTCGGTGCCTCTAAGGAATCTGCTTGACATGCTGAGTAGAGTTAGGAAACAGCTCTGAGTTCAGCACACAGGGAACCATTTTTCAGTGGAAAGGCATTCAGTGATGCCTAAACTTTGGCATAATAATTTAGCTGTTAAAACACCTTCACTTACTTTAAAAATGATTGAATTTTGTTCTACATGAGCTTGCAATTTCTATTTTTCATGGTCTTCCCAGTTGCCAGGCTATTTGTGAGCTGCTCATTCCATGAAAGACAACACTGTGTAAACTCCATGGATTCAGCAGTGGGAGACCATTGAGCTGGAAGGAGAGGAGGCAGTCCAAAGACAGACAGTCTTGCTGAATATCTCAAATACTCCTTCTCTTCTGGGGTGAGAGTTTAAGATTACGAATCCAAGTTTTGAGGAGGTATTTTCTCTCCTGGGGGTTGATGTATTTCCCAACCTGTGGTAGTTCTCTCTCCACTTCCTAGATCAATGATTTCATTTCCAAACTCAGGATTCAAATTCCGATTATGAATCTGGAGGCTTGCCTGCTAAACATTTTGATGTAAAAAATTACAGTGCCTTCCTGCCTTTTTCTGCCTTCCTCTAATCTGCAGTGTGGGAAACGGGAAGAGAATATGGAGGTAGATGATTTACATAGAACACAGAAAGACAAGTGTCTTGCAGTGTTACACTGGCAAAATTCTGATTCAGTGGCTAGAGGAAGAACAAAAAAGGAAACACAAGTTTATAGTATAATGCTTAATTTGCTTCGGAAATCTCTGGTCTCTCTTCCTAGTACTAATTCTGCATTTTACTTAAAAGGTTCTCAGAAAAGATGTGGGCAGGGATCCAATCTCTCAGGTAATGACTTTAGTTAAAAATTTCAGCCATGCTTCTTTTCTCTTTCTCTCCTTCTCCAGTATTGAACTCCCTCCTTCAACCAAATTTCAGTGGAAGGAGCAGACAATTTTCTTTCCAACAAAACAATTTATAACCTGGTTGCAAGACGTATCTCTAAGAAATAGAAGTAGGTTGAACTCTCTCATAAGGCTGAGTCTCCTTTAGATGAGTGCTAACTGCTAAATTATTATATTAAAAATGAGTGTTGCCGTGGAGTAGAGAATGTGCTCATGTGAGTTGTGTTAAGTATGATTTGAGAAAACTTACTACGGAGAGCTCCTTAGGGGACACAGGATGTTGAGATTTGTTTTCCAAATTCCAAATGGGATTAAACGCTGAGCAGAAACACAACTCACAGTTTTCTTTCAAGCTTCCTATTCAAAAGCTGAGGTGTATATGAAATAAATTCTGCATTTATGAAAAAATCCCTGCTTTTCAAATGCCATTTAAAGTCCTCTTGGGGGGATTTAATTAATAAAAATTAACCTTGAAGATTGTTGGGTAGGACTAAGATCTTTAAACTGTAAATTAGTAGGGGTAAATCATACCAAGCACATCTGAAGAACTTAAAATAAATTATGTATTAGCAATTGTGCTAATAAGAAACCACATTTTCTTTCTATTGATTTTTCAATTTAATTACCAGAAATTTTACCAAGAAAAATAACAAAAACAAAACAAAGGTTCTTAAGGAATTGATTCAAATAAGAGAAAGAAAGAAAGAAAGAAAGAAAGAAAGAAAGAAAGAAAGAAAGAAAGAAAGAAAGAAAGAAAGAAAGAAAGAAAGAAAGAAAGAAAGA